>CM014277.1:13777709-13809013 GCA_004135705.1 Alloteropsis semialata
ATGATATGTTTGGGTAAATTCAATTCTTATTACAAAATTTGCATATTTTTCATTGAAGCCATAAAAAGTTTGGGTAAACTAATCGGGTTTTTCCTTCTTTGATAATCTATTTGGTTTGCTGTGCATGAGCCACAAGACCGATACATCCAACAAAATTAGCGACCGTTTCAGAGTTACTGCACACTCCTGGTGGGACTCGAACCCACAATCGTCGTCTGATCCATTAGCCCACAATAAGTCAGATCCACTGGACCATATATTTCCCCATCTCTTTGCTTTGTTTACCGGGAACCCAAATCTAACTCAATTTACCTCTAGATGGGACTGCATGATCGAGCATAGGTATGTTTGGTTGTATAGTTAATTAGACGTGATAATGAGCCACCCGACTCGACCACGTGGCGCATCAGCCATGGACAAAAAAAATTCAACTCGATGGTTGGTTTGGGCCAAACATAGGCCAAATTTTATTAACTCGAACTTGCCCCGACAAAGGACCAGGCCTAGTTGTGTCTAGTTGTGTCCTGAGCTAGTTGTAGTCCTAAGCCAGACAGTGGTCCTGTTGACAACCAAAATTGGCACGTGGATCAAGAGAATTGCAGAAGATGGCGCAAGGATCAAGAAGGAAGACGACGCAGGAGGCAGGCCACGCCCAAACCGGTCTGTTGCCCATTTTGTAATCTGACTAGGACTCTAAAATTAGGATTCCGAGATTGTAACGAGTTGTAACTTGGTTTCCTTACGGGACAAGATCTACCCTCCCTATAAATATAAGGGGATTCGGCCGATTGAACACACAACAATCGAATCTATCAAAATTTACTACTTTTTATCCTTTACTTTTTTGTATCTCCAAACCCTAGCTTTTCCAACCCTACTTGCTGTTCTTCCTGCGTCTCCGTGATGTTTGAAGGCGTCCTAGGTGGCCTGCCGACTCTAGGGTACCCTGAGTGCGTGCTCCCTGACGGATCCTTCCGGAAAGCGCGCTTAGGGTTTGCTCCCGGCTTCCCTGCAGGTAACCGGTCTGACCGGCCTGACCGGTCTGCGCAGAGGAGTTGCGTGTTACGTGCTGCGCGTTCTAGCGCTCTCGTGTGTTGACCTGATTTCTGCGTCAACATACTTTTGGCGACTCCGCTGGGGAATTGGAGATCTGGTTCGTGCAGCTGATCAATTTAATTCTATGTAGATGGGTTCCAACACCGAGTTCAATCTGGAGAACATCATCACCATCAAGGATGACAAACTCTCTGCTGAAGACCGCCAAGGACTTGAAGAGTAACTGAAGAAGAAGGCGGAAGAAGAACGCATTTACTACTTGTCGCACTTCAAAAAATACCGCAAGGGCGTGGTCTCCAAGATCAAGGAAGTAGATCCATCTGCTACATCTTCGGCAGCATCTCCTAAGGTACAATCCGATGAAAACTCTCATAAAGTTTTTCTTAAGTACATGGAGGATAAATTGGCCGAAAACAATGTTAATTTGGTTAATTGGATGATGAAAAAGCGTTTAGAATCGAAAGGCAAACAACCCTTGGCTGAACAACCTGCTGCCGATCCTAATCTTTTAATTCCTAAGATTCCTGTAGTGTCTGATTTTAAAACATCGGTAGCAAAGCCTGTAGAGCAACCTACATATGGCATGCCGTTGAATTATTTTGAAGGACCAATCTGTTACACCATCTAATCCAATGATTACTCGGCCTGCTGCGCCTCAGCAGTTTGCAACTTTACCTAGTTCGGTTAATCACGGCTGAATTAACAATGAAGTTGTAAATTTTACCCCGCAAAATCCGAACTATGGATACTTTGTATCCCCACTGGTGCAAAATTTGTTTTCACAAGGCCCAGTACCTTACGAACTTTTCGGAAGGTTCGGCCAACAGATGCAAGGGCAGGTGTCGGCCAATCAATCTGGCCAGCACCAACCGGTCAGACCGGTCGCCGTAATCGGTCAAACCGGCCCTGGAGGGTCAGATGCGGCCAATCAGATTGTGCCGCATCAACCGGTCAGACCGGTCTCTGGAACCGGTCAGACCGGTCCCGGTAGATCAGATTCGGGGAATTTAATTCCTACTCCCGTGCAAAATACTCAACAGCCAGATTCTCAGGATAATTCATTGGAGTATTTAGATAAAATATTTTCTAAGTACAAACTTGATTTGGCTTCAGCTCTTAAAGAGAATTTGGGAGTAGATGTCAGGGATAAGGCTAGGTTGTACCAAAAGCCTTATGTTCCTCGATTTGATTTAGTTCCTTTCCCCACTGGTTTTAGACTTCCTGATTTTGTCAAGTTTAATGGGGAGGATTCTAAAAGCACTTTTGAACATATAAGTCAATATATGGCGCAACTAGGCGATTCTGGCTCTAGTGAGGCTTTAAAAGTGCGTTTATTTTCTTTGTCTCTAACTGGTACAGTTTCTAATGATTTGCATCATTAGCTCCTCATTCTATTACTTCATGGGAACAGTTAGAGCAAAAGTTTTATGATCATTTCTTTTCTAGCAGTAATGAGCTTAAATTGTCACATCTCACATCGGTTAGGCAATCGCGTGATGAAACGGTTAATGATCATATTAAACGTTTCCGTGATACTAAAAACCGTTGTTTTGGTGTTACCATTGCCGAAAAGGATCTTGCTGATTTGGCTTTTAATGGTTTATGGTCTCACATCAAGGAGAAATTAGAGAGCTTTGAGTTCTTTAGTGTAAACCAAGTGCATCAAAGAGCTTTGGCTGCTGAAAGCCGAAGCAAAGACTTAAAAGAAAGCCATAGAACTTATCGGGCTAATGTGCATAATGTTGAATGTGATTCTAGTAGCTCCGATGAAGAATCTCATGAGGTGTTGGCTGCTGAATTTGTATGGCCAGCATCCAATAAAGCTTTTACTTGCACATCTCTTAAGCCGACTCATAGGAATCGGCAGGAGGAGATGAAATTTACTTTTGATGTATCTAAATACGATAAAATTTTTGATGAATTGCATAAGAATGGATATATCAAATGTTCCTTTAATATTCCATCACCTGAGGAGTTAAAACGGCGTGCTTATTGCAAATTTCATAATTCATTTTCTCATGCGACTAATGATTGCAATTTCTTTCGTCGGCAGATTCAATCTGCTGTAAATGATGGACGATTGATTTTGAATGAGATGCAAGTTGATAAGCGCCCGTTTCCAGTCAACAACATGGTGGTTAATACCATGGATCTGCAGGACGCCAAGATGTTGGTTCGGCCCGACAATGCCGATACGACAGGAGGCAAGAATGTTGTGATTGGAGAACCAAGGAGGGTGATGGAACAAGACAAAGTGCTTGGGAGAGAAGTTGTGCTTAAGCAAGCTCCTGATGGAAAGAAGATCTTGACTATTACAGTGAAGAATTCTGAAGTTAGGGGAGAATCAAGCTCTCAATTGCGGGATCAAAGGCCGGTTGTCTCTGCCCAGGGGAGACCGGTCAGACCGGTTGCCGTAACCGGTCAGACCGGTCCGGCCCAGAGGACGGTCCGAACCTTTGTACCTAAACGTCCTGAAGTTGGCACTTGGAAGATGAACCAAGACAAAGATCAGGGGAGGGCTTTCAAGCCGAAGGCGACCTTTGATCAAGTTATGGCTAAACATATGCACAACACGGCCGTTCAACAAGATCGGCCACCAAAAAAGAGACCAAGTTTGCCACTAAGGAATTCTGGTGTGATGAAGGCACCGAGGGGACAGTGGAATCAAGGTCCAAGTTCATTCAATGGTGTTGATCCTTCTAAACCATGGAGGCCATATCAACCTTCCCCTCCTCAACCTATTTGGAGGGATGGTATTATGTATTGCCTTACTGTCCTGCACCAAACCAACACGCCTAGGCCTGTAAATAATCAACCAAGACAAGTGTTTGTGCCACAGCAGCACAAACCGGTCAGACCGGTTCCCTTGACCGATCAGACCGGTGCCCAACAGAGGCCGGTGTTTGTGCCCCAGCAGCACGGACCGGTCAGACCGGTTGCCGTGACCGGTCAGACCGGTGTCCAGAGGAGGCCGGGCAAGGAGCCGGCTAGGCAGGAGTACCGCCCTGTTCAGAAGAAGGAAGAGCATGCCCCTGTTATTCCAAAGCCAATTGTGAAGAGTGTGATTCAAATTGGCTCTATGGCGGTTAATTCATCGATGGCCGACGCACCTAATGTTCCTTTGCCTCAGTACACGCAGCCAAAGTGGTGTCCTCCTGGTTTGACTCATTCTCAGAAGAGGAGATTGCAGCGGTTGCGCACTCAAAAGCAAAGGGAAGAAGAATCGGCTAAGAAGAGGGAGAAGTGGTTCAATGAGGCTAAGCCGATGATTCCGACAGTTGGTCAGAGTTCCAAGGATGGTTCTGGTGCCCAAGATATTCAAGCTAAGGAACCAGAAAAAGCCGAGCCATCTGCAGCAAGTTCGGCTAACCTGGCCGCAACCGGTCAGACCGGTTACCCGATGTTCCAGTTCCGGCAACTGGAACCGGTCAGACCGGTCAGGAGGAACCGGTCAGACCGGTGTCGTCTGAGGAGTCAGTGGCCGATGCATTTTCTTCTTCGGCTAAGGTTTCGATTCCGCCCACTGCAATTTCAGATGTTCAGATGGGTAATGATGATGAAGCTGTTGACTTTGAGCCTTCACCCAGCAGAACCGACATGGAAATTAATGTTATCTACATGAACGCCGATTATTGTTTTATCGGAGATGATGAACGAGTGGCACAAGTTGATTTTGCTCCCAAGAATGCAGTATTTCAGAGACCCTCAGAATCGGATAACCATCTGAAAGCTCTTTATGTGAAGGGTCACATTAAGGGAAAGCCGATTTCTAGGATGCTTGTTGATGATGGTGCTATTACGAACCTCATGCCATACACTTTGTACAAGAAGTTGGGAGGTTTGGACAGCGAGCTAATCAAGACAAGCATGACGATCAGCGGCGTTGGAGGAGGAGAACCGATGAACGCCAAGGGAGTTGCATCATTGGAGCTTATCGTTGGGAGCAAGACGCTGGCGACTGCTTTCTTCGTCACGGAGGTGCAAGGTAACTTTAGTGTTATCTTGGGGCGCGATTGGATTCATGCAAATCAATGTGTGCCTTCTATCTTGCATCAATGCTTGATTCAATGGGTTGTTGATGAAGTTGAAGTGGTTCGTGCGGATACTTCGGCATGTGTTGCTATGGCCGATGCATCTATTTTGGGAACTCATGATAATGTCAAGTGCTTGACCGGAATTGGTATTTCGGACTTTGAGTTCCTTGCTTGCACTAAGGATGGCTTTGTGTCTGCTGCTCTAATGCCGGTTCAAAGATCGGTTGATTCAGATAATGAAGAGTAGATGGATACAAGCGAGAAGTGGCTAAAGGAAAGGGTGGAACATTATCGGTCAAACATGAACGATGCATGTGAAGCCATTAATGATTTTGAAGAAGTAGAAAAGTTAGGACAAGGATTTACGTCGGCTGATCCTTTAGAAAAGATAGATATAGGTGATGGTTCTATACCAAGGCCGACTTTTGTAAATCAAAATTTGAAAGCCGATTATAAAGTTGCATTAATTGAGTTATTGAAAGAATATTCTGATTGCTTTGCTTGGGAGTATCATGAGATGCCTGGTTTAAGTCATGAATTGGTTGAACATCGATTACCAATTAAACCTGGTTTTAGGCCATATAAACAAGGCAATAGACGATTTAATCCTTTATTTTATGATCGCATAAAAGAAGAGGTTAATCGTTTGCTTGAAGCTAAGTTTATTCGGCCATGTCGCTATGCTGAATGGATCTCTAATATTGTGCCTGTTGAGAAGAAGGGTTCCAATAAGATTAGAGTGTGCATTGATTTTAGAGATCTTAATAGAGCAACTCCCAAAGATGAATATCCTATGCCTATAGCCGATATGCTTATTAATGATGCTTCTGGACATAAGATTATTAGCTTTCTTGATGGCAATGCGGGATATAATCAAATCTTTATGGCCGAGGAAGACGTGTACAAAACGGCCTTTAAATGTCCCGGCTTTGTTGGTTTATTTGAATGGGTTGTGATGACTTTTAGTTTAAAGAATGCCGGCGCTACTTATCAAAGAGCAATGAATTTGTGTCTTGCTTTTGAAAGAATGCGTCGGTATGGTTTAAAGATGAACCCATTGAAATGTGCTTTTGGTGTATCGGCTGGAAGATTCTTAGGCTTCATGGTTCATGAGAGGGGCATAGAGATAGATCCTAAGAAAATAAAAGCTATTGATAAACTTGAAGCGCCTACTTGCAAGCATGATTTACAGAAATTCTTGGGCAAGGTTAATTATTTGAGACGGTTTATTTCAACATGTCCGAAAAAGTTAGTGCTTTTACTCCTATACTTCGGTTAAAGAATGAAGCCGATTTTATTTGGGGGGCAAAGCAGCAAGAGGCCTTTGAGGAAATCAAGAAATATTTGTCTTCGCCGCCTGTGCTTAAAGCGCCTAAGAATGGGGTGCCATTTAGGCTTTATATTTCGGCCGAAGATAATGTTATTGGGGCTGTTTTGACTCAAGAAACAGATGGCAAAGAATATATTATTACTTATTTGAGTCGACGGCTTTTGGATGCGGAAAGAAGGTACAAACCTGTTGAGAAATTATGCTTGTCTTTATATTATGCTTGTACAAAATTGAGGTATTATTTGTTATCTAGTACTTGCATTGTGGCATGTCAGGCCGATGTTATTAAGTATATGTTGCATAGACCGATTTTGAGTGGTAGGATCGGTAAGTGGGCATATGCTCTTATTGAATATGATTTGGCTTGTGAACCTTTGAAATTCATGAAAGGCCAAATTGTAGCTGATTTTATTGTTGAACATTGAATTAATGATGAGCATGATTTGGAAATTGATTACATGACTTTTACTCCATGGAAATTGTATTTTGATGGATCGGTTTGCAAGAACGGATGTGGAATTGGAATTGTTCTTGTTTCTCCTAATGGGGCTATTTTTGAAGCTCTTAGCCGATTAGAAATTGAGTGCACAAATAATCAAGCCGAATATGAAGCTTTATTATTCGGATTAGAAATTTTGCATGACATGGGAGTAAAGCATGTTGAAGCTTTTGGTGATTCATTACTAGTTGTGCAGTAAGTATCTAAGGTGTGTCAATGTTTGAAAAGTTCATTGAATATTTATATTGACAAGTGCCTTGATATTATTCCATATTTTGATGAGTTCACCATATATCATGTTTCAAGATGTGAAAATCCTAAAGTTATCATGTTTCAAGATGTGAAAATCCTAGAGCTAATATTTTGGCACAGCAAGCATCCGGCTACAATGTCCAGAAAAGACACTTTCATATGAAAAGGCCGTTGATTGCTATTGTCAATAGTGAAGCTCTAACGGTTGCAGCAGAACAGGACGGAACCGGTCAGACCGATTCCCAGACCGGTCAGACCGGTCCTGCGTTTGATACAGAGACCGGTCAGACCGATCCAGGAACCGGTCAGACCGGTTCATCGTCTGCTGATCCAATTTCGGCCGCTGAAAGTTCTCAAAATAAAAAGGCTGAAGTGGATGATTGGAGAGCGCCCATTATTAAATATTTGAAGAATCCCAGCTCTGGAACAGACAGGAGAATTCGGCGTTTGGCTTTCAAATATACTTTAGTTGACGATGAGTTATATCGTCGCACCGCCGATGATTTGTTGCTTAAATGCTTGGGTGCTGATCAAGCTAGAGTGGCCATGGGTGAAGTTCATGAAGGAATTTGTGGAACGCATCAATCGGCTCCTAAGATGAAGTGGTTACTTAGAAGAGCTGCCTTCTATTGGCCTACTATGATGGCCGATTGTTTTCATTACTACAAAGGATGTGAAGAATGTCAGAAGTTTGATAATAATCAGATGGTACCTGCTGCATTACTTCATCCTATTATTAAACCATGGCCTTTCCGAGGATGGGGATTGGACTTTATTGGAGAGATACATCCTTCTTCTTCAAAAGGTCACCGCTTCATGTTGGTTGCTACGGATTATTTCACTAAATGGACCGAAGCTATTTCTCTCAAGAATATGACCCATAAGGAGGTAATTGAGTTTATTACTGAGCATATTATTCATAGATTCGGCATTCCACAAACTTTAACTACGGATCAAGGCACATCTTTTATGTCTAAGGAAGTGCGAGTTTTTGCCAATATGTATAAGATCAAATTGCTCAATTCATCTTCATACTATACTCAGGCCAATGGTCAGGCCGAGTCTAGTAATAAGACTTTGGTTAAGTTGATCAAAAAGAAGATAGAGGAGAATCCCCGAAGATGGTATGAAGTCTTGTCTGAACCTTTATGGACTCATCGCATATCTAGACATGGTGCTACTAAAGTCACTCCTTTTGAGCTTGTTTATGGTCAAGAGGCCGTTTTGCCCGTTGAGGTAAATCTGGACGCTTATAGATTTGCTAGACAAAATAAGCTTTCGGTTGGTGAATATTATGATTTGATGATGGATAACATTGATGAAGTGACCGATAAGCGTCTACAAGCTCTTAAAGAAATTGAGAAAGACAAGATCCGAGTTGCTAGAGCATACAACAAGAAGGTTAAGGAGAAGACTTTTCAGGTTGATGATCGAGTATGGAAAACAATTTTGCCACTTGGTACTAGAGATAATAAATTCAGCAAGTGGTCTCCAAGTTGGGAAGGTCCATATCGAGTATTCAAGATCAATGGCGGGAATTCCTATATGGTGGAGACGCTGTAAGGAGGACGTTTGCCTAAGGCACTGAATGGAAGGTACTTGAAGAAGTACTATCCAAGTGTTTGCCAAGAGGCATGAAGTGGCACATGGCCGATATTTGGATATCACCCTTAGAAAAATATAATGGCCGATGAATTATGTGAGGACATCGCCCTTAGAAGACAATTTTGGTATTTATGTGTTTTATGGTACGCAAGGTTTACCAAAAAACAGGGGGCATATGTTGACAACCAAAATTGGCACGTGGATCAAAAGGATTGCAAAAGATGGCGCAAGGATCAAGAAGGAAGATGACGCAGGAGGCAGGCCACGCTCAGACCGGTCTGACCGGTTTGGGGAACCGGTCAGACCGGTTGCCCGTTTTGTAATCCGACTAGGACTCTAAAATTAGGATTCCGAGATTGTAACGAGTTGTAACTTGGTTTCCTTGTGGGACAAGACCTACCCTCCCTATAAATATAAGGGGATTCGGCCGATTGAACACACAACAATCGAATCTATCAAAATTTACTACTTTTATCCTTTACTTTTTGCATCTCCAAACCCTAGCTTTTCCAACCCTACTTGCTGTTCTTCCTGTGTCTCCGCGACGTTTGAAGGCGTCCTAGGTGGCCTGCCGACCCTAGGGCACCCCTGAGTGCGTGCTTCCTGACGGATCCTTCCGGGAAGCGCGCTTAGGGTTTGCTCCCGGCTTCCCTGCAGGTAACCGGTCTGACCGGTTGCCCTGACCGGTCTGACCGGTCTGCGCAGAGGAGTTGCGAGTTGCGTGTTACGTGCTGCGCGTTCTAGCGCTCTCGTGTGTTGACCTGATTTCTGCGTCAACAGATCCATAACCTTGGGCTGATGAAATCTTTGAGATTACAAATTTCCCATGTTTTTGAACATATTCCATCTGCTCAAAATATAAGGCACATTCTTTTTAGAAAAAATGAAACTCAAATGTTTACTTGCAATGAGTCAAATTATGAATATATTAGTTTATAA
Organism: Alloteropsis semialata; assembly: GCA_004135705.1. Lineage (NCBI taxonomy): Eukaryota > Viridiplantae > Streptophyta > Magnoliopsida > Poales > Poaceae > Alloteropsis > Alloteropsis semialata. The sequence continues at coordinate 13,787,425 of CM014277.1, forward strand.
AATTATACTACGTATTTTCCCTAAAAAAATTATACTATATATTTGTTGAAGTCACATTATATTATTTTTTAACCACAAATGCTAGAAAGAAAAGCATTGGTTAACAATTGAATATATCAGTTTTTTGAAATTGAATACATCAGTTTTGTAATACATTTTTTTTTGGGAATTAGTTTTGTAAATACATTTTGTGAGCAAGCAATAGCCAGAGTCAAAATAAATACATACTAGGAGTATTATATTTTTTTAATTAATACTCGTATTGTATTCTTGCACGGACACCAAAAAAAAAGGAGAAAAAGTGGGAAAGGGAAAATTGAAAAGAAGAGAGGCTAGTTAAACCCCGATTTCGCCGAAACACCTAGGCTCCTCAACAGTTCGCACTCGATTTCCGGCGGCCGCCCCGCCGCCACTCCATCGACCACCGGGAGCCCCTTCTCCTCCGCTTCCACGGCGTCGCAGGTACCGAACTCCGACTCGAACTCTCCTGCTCTCGTTTTGGGGTTGATTTGGGGCGCGGTTGGGGGTGGGGGGTGGGGGGCGCGTGGCGTGCGGCGGTGCGCTTGGTGATTCGTTGAGCCACGGAGACGGATACGGTTTGGATTGGTCGGGGGGCGGCGGGAATGGAGGGGCGTCGGAGGAAGGGGTGCGGTCGAGTTCGGGAATTCGGCCGATTTGGGGGGCGCGTGCTGCCTAGGTCGTGCGCCGGCGAGAGCACGGAGGAGGACCTCGGCAGCGCCCATTCGGGCGCGATGCGGCGACCGTGCGGCAGCCCTAGTCGGGTTGGGGGCGGCAGCAACGGCGGCGCGAGTGCGATTGAACGCGGCAGGCGGGCACCTAAGGCACGGCACTGCCTTGTTGCTGAAACTAATTTTCATTTTTCGATTGCTGCATCAGTTCAATATAGCAAAACAACAGCCCATTCGATTTTGACACCTAGCCACGGCACAGCATTCACTGAAACTAGTCTTTCATTTTTGCTTGCTGCATCTGTCCAATATATAGCGAAGCAAAAGGCCAATAGCCCAATGAGTTTGATACCTAACCACGGCATGACTCAGTGAAACTAATAATCATTTTTGCTTGCTGCATCTAAAGCTGCTAATGGTTCGGGTTGAGAACTGGTTCAGCAATTGGGATTTTGCTTTGGTGCCTTTCAGTTTGGTGGGAACTGGTTTGCTCAAGCTATCCGTTCGATTTGGATTGGTTTCGCAAAGAAAACAATTTGCATTGGTTCTGCAGTTCCTGCATTGAAACGGTTCAAATTCCTGCCAGAGGACGCTGCGGACGAGTGTCTGCTGCAGCGAGGCGCGTGCATGTTGGCGCCGTTCGTCTGCTGCAGCGAGGCGATGGCTTGCAGGAAGCTCGCAGCTAGGTTTGGTTTGGTTTAAGCGTGCAATGTCTGGCGTGGCTTGAGTTGGCATGTTTAAGGAATATGGTTTGGCATAATTTAGTCTGGATCACTGCCCATTAGCAGCTTTAGCTGCATCAGTTCAATATAGCAAAGCAACTGCCGAATTGAATGCTACACCTAGCCACAGTTCAGGCTTTACTGAAACTAGTCTTTATTTTCGCTTGCTGCATCAGTCCAATATAGCAAAACAACAGCCTGATTGAACACGGCACCTGGCCGTGGATTAGCACCTTCATTTTTGTTAGCTGCATTAGTCCAATTTATTTACTAATTTTTGGCAAGTAACAGCCAACGTCAATCGATTGCTAACACAATTTCTGGTTTTGTATCAGTGCAGTTGCCAATGGTGATTCAGAGCCTCCGCAATGTTTTCAATGATCTTATGGTCGATAAGCATGAGATAGACCCAGCAAACATGACACCTGAGGTAAAAAAAAGAGAAAGAAATAATCATATCCTTTATATTGCTGCAGGGCAATAAGTTAGTGTTTATTTTGAGAAATGACATGATTGTGCAGATGAAAAAAAGTGTTCTACGCAAGAGGATGCAGCTGTACAAGATTATCTGCTATTGTGGTGTGGCTGTGATGATGTGGACGGACAAAGCAGTCCTGCTCAACAGGGTCTATCAGTATAACCATACCGCCGCTCAAATATGCACAGTGTATCTTACAATGGCTCTAGTGTCAATGTTGCTTGGCCTCATCGCATCCTCCTTTCCTGATTCAGCTCCTTATGCTATGGGAGTTGCATGGAATGGAACTTTGCAAGTCTTCTTGTTTCTGATTGCGTTTATGCACATGACTATAGTTGAGGTTTATCCGGAGCTGCTGCACCTAACAGTATCATTTATTGTGATATCGGTCCTTTTTAGCATCTATTGGTCCTTCTGTGCACGAGATCCCACGGTAGGTTCCTTGATTATCTTTTTATTGAGTACTCAAATTTGACTTTTCAGTCCGTAACACTTTATCTTTTCATGGTCAGGTGCGTTTGGCGAAAGTTGCAGACCATAAGTAGTTTCCTCGATATAGGAATGTATGCCTCCAAAACTAGAGAGCGATTAAACAATGATTAGGTTGATGTTTGTGAATGGATGTAATTTTGGTTGGGCTTTTGGTGACCAAATGATAATGAAACCAGTGGAAGAGGACCATTAATATTTGCTTCCCTTATGCTGTTTGGGTGTATTTTCGTATTATGATTATATGGTGCCAAAGTGTGTTGATGTCTTAGGCCATTTGGTGTGACTGTGCTATGTTGCATAGGTCATGTTGCATCAGTCTATCAGACATAGTGCAGCATCTAATTCATGAAAAGAACAGATCAAGAATTCGAACTGTGTTAAAACAAGGGAATGAACTTCGTGACTTTGCAGGTCAACTCTGAGAGGTGACTCTCTAGAAGCTGGACATGGATGTTACATTATTATTCGATGTTTTAGTTTCTCCACTCATGGTTATAAATTGTAGACAGAAATCACAGCTCGGCTACAGATCCAAGAAAACACCGTTACAACATTCTGTAGTCATGATCATTGTAAATAGCTGAAGTGGAGCCAAATAACTATTATTACAATTGTACATTTACATTGTAGACTGGTGATGGACATGTCTAAATGTTCTAATCTTAAGACAATAACTGGACAGCCGCGATTTTAGGGATCTTTTCTCGGAGCTTCTGAGTAAGGGCAACTCGAACAGTCATCACGCCAGCAGCTGGACCGGTAAGCCTAACCTTGACAATAGGTTCCTCAATTGCAACAAACTCAAGTTCACCACCTCCTGTGCCAGCAAGGTACGGCCTAATCTCGTCAAGTACCTGATATAGGAGAAAACATGTTAGTGGCATTCAGCTTCTATCTCAATGCTCTTTTTTCAACAATGCCGACCCATGAAACTCAAAAGAAAAATTGTTATGCACTGGACACAAGGAACAGCAGTACAAATCTTCAAGGCTATTTTTCAAAGAAGACTGATAATTAAGTCATAAATGCAAGATAGTAACAGTATCTTTTGCTTGTTGGTCCCCATATCTTTCTTGATTGATTTCAGTTAACCTCAAAAACTTGGAGAATCACAAAACCAAGACATGGATGGTACCACTGTGTATACCAGCAAACAGAATTTCCTAATTGATTGACACCAGGTATCAAAAAAGGATGCAATGCTGCAGCACAGTTGACAGCTGAAAGGATGCAACTTCAAGTACTGAACAATCGAAAAAGTATGCAAAAGTTGAAGGCATCAGTGCATGTATGAATGCAAGTGCTGAAGCACCTAAGCTGCCACAAAAGGAATAGCCAGAAAAATGGTAGTGCTCCCTAACCTGCTCCTACAAACAAAAAACTCAAGTCGAGCATTTTAGCACCGAAATACTTCTCCACAACATACTCTGTTAAACATGACTAATTTTGACCTAGTAAACTAGCATAGAAAGATGGATCCTAAATATGAAAATAATAAAAAAAAATTATGTCCTTATGTAGTCACAACTCTGTACAAATTAATAAGCAAAATCCATCAGAAGACTCTGAATCTGATTTAAAGAGTAAACTAAAGTGATGCTATAACACCATATTTCAGAACAATGTGATCTTAATTTTAGGTAAATTCATCCTATTACTCAATCATCAACAACATAAAGACTAGGTTGCTTTGACATTCCATAAGCATCAAGTCAGCTTTGCTAATATAAATATTTAGCCAACAATAGAACATTTACCTTTTCAATGTTCTCTTGGTTCAGCTCAAGCCCGGTCTCCTCATCAGCGATGGATTCAACTGCTACAATCTCTGGTATTTTCTCCATCAAGCGTCGCTCAATACCCATCTTCATTGTTGTTACTGAAGCCGGGCATGAGCCACATGCTCCTTGCAGCTTTAACCTCACCACGTTCCCATCGATCTCATGCAACGCAACATTGCCTCCATCTGCCATAAGGTATGGCCTTACTTCATCCAACACCATCTCAACATTTTCAGCAGTCAACGGCAACTCAATCGCAGGGTCTGGATTGGCAATAGCTTGAGCCACTGCTAAAGTAGGACATAGGTAGAGTTTCAGTTACATCTCAGTAAATTAAGAACAATAATACAAGCAAATAATCTGAAACTTGGAATGCCCCCAATACCAAATTAAATCTAATGTAGGCTATGCTCTAGATTGCACCAAAACAGTTAACTTCCTATATACTCACATGATAATCATTACACACTGCAGGCAATATGAAACTAAGCTCCCAGGAGTTCAGGACAGAAGGTATATCATATGGTGTCCTACAAAACATAACTGGATAGGTGCAACGTGCAATGTGTGCTTTATAGTTTTCAATGATGTTGTCACTGCATGATCACAAAGCATCTTGATTTTGCACAACATTTTAGTAGCACCATGTGTCGCTCTGCTGACAGATTCATCATCTTGGAACTAGCTATCCTTATCTGGAGAACCTAAGCAAACAATCACTATCCAGCAACGAATAGCTGGTGTTTATTCTTACACTAGACCATGAGATTTCCAAAAACAAAGTTTTTGGGTGCAAAAGGTCCTCTTATTTAGCAGACGATGCCACTGTAAGATTCCAGGATTATAGCACCAAAGTTCCAAAGACATATATTCCTCTATGAAATCTCTGCCAATCCTTATAGCTCCCTACCAATTCAAAATCCAGAGGAGAGAAATAGAACCGGGGACTCCAAAAGACTCACCTTGCCGCCGCCGCCGCCGTCCCAGGGGAAGGGACGCGGCGACCAGCCTGGGCGCGGAAGAAGCCGGCACGCCCGCCGACGCAACCCCCACCTGCGCACCACCGAATCAACAACCCATCAGCCGGACGGAGCCAGGCAAGAAGGTGCCCCTCCCCTCAAGAAGGGCCACGGAGGGGAACGAACGAGAACCCTTACCCTGAAGGGGGAAGGCGAGGAGGAGGATGAGGAGGTGGACGGCGATGGGCCCGACGCCCACGCCACGGCCGCCGCCGCTGCCGCCGCCGTCTGCATCGCTGGGGAGGAGAAGCGTGGTGTGTATCGTCGCGCGCGGTTCTTGGCCGGAGGCTGTGGAGTCCGGGGAAGATTCGGGGTGGGTGGAAGTGGAATCGTGACGCTCTCTTCGTTGTGGCTGGGGGCGATTGACGTGCCTCTTGTTGTTCTGTTTGTTTTTTTTTTGGTTTCCTTTTGCTTCGGAAAAACAGAAAATTACAGCTAGAAGCTTCGTTTCAGCTGCTGCAATTTCTCTCTGTTTATTTTCCATTCTTAAGAAAATGTCCTATTTGTGCACCGGATTAAATTTTGTAGGGAAGTTGGGCACGACGACGAGTCGTGGTCGTTCTTGCCTTCTTGGCTTCAGGTGCTGGTTGAGTCTCAAGTCTGAACCGCACTCTGTTCCTGTGCTAGGCTCGACCGGGTGCGTGGCAATTTTGACTTGATGGTCCACTGGTCGTCAGATAGATGTTAATGATATTAAACACATGTAAATTATTGCAAATGTTATTAGAGACTAATAAATATTAATCTCTACTATTTTAGAAGCTATTTTGAAATATTTAAAGAGAAGAATGGCCAAAACTAAGATGTGCTGATTGCATCTGCATGTATCCGGAAAATGGTAGTATATATTTAGAGACTAGAGCAAGTATACACACTGCCACACTAGTTTTTCCAAATTCCAAACAATAGTTTTATTTGGGCCAAGCAACATCTTAACTTGGTTTTCTATATATTCTTAACCTCGAGTCTTAACATCGGCTGACTTTGATATTAAGGCAGACAGTCAGTTTTCTCTAGTTTTTCCAAATTCCAAACAATAGTTTTATTTGGGCCAAGCAACATCTTAACTTGGTTTTCTATATATTCTTAACCTCGAGTCTTAACATCGGCTGACTTTGATATTAAGGCAGACAGTCAGTTTTCTCAAACGAATAATGTTAATTGAGAGAGTCATTCTTATTATCTTGAAAAACATGTTTTTTCCTGTAGATTCTGAGAAAACATTTTCCACTTCACCTCCAAAATTTTTACTAGTTGAGGATTCATTCGTTTCTCTCCAGAATTAGCCTCCCATGTAGGGATTTTTTTTTTCCCTGTCTCCGGGGAGAAGCGATCTGGAGAATCCCAACAGAGCACCTGACTGTGTCTTCTTGCCCTGACTCGACGAAACAGTATAGTTCACACGGCGATTCATCGCTTGCCATGAAGGGCAATAACAGTTCCCTCTTACAATATACACACCGCACAGCCCCGATTGTACTCATTCTTTTCAGGGAATCAGGACCAATTGTGCCCTAGTACGTACCTCTCCTATTGCACAGGTGTAGCTCCGGCGAGCAGCGTGGAGGGGTTAATTACAAGATCAGCAACACGTCAGACGTCTTTCCCGATGCAGGCCGTCGGCTCGTCGTCGTCGTCGTCGTCGACGGTGCCGACGGTGAGCTGGTCGTCGAGCGACGTCGCCGACGCCGTCCTCGACAGCGTGCACACCGTGTTCGTCTCGTGGTCGGTCTCGTAGGTGGTGTCGAGGGAGCAGACGGACCTCGTCGTGACGGTCCCGTTCCGCGACAAGAGCGGGTTGTGCCGGCTCCGGTCCTTGACCCTCTTGCACCAGCTGTGGAGGGATTCCCTCACGTTCTCCGATACCAGCGACTTCTTGAATTTGGATCCCATCTGCAAATCCGGCCAAGGGAACAGGCAATTTGAGGAACAGAGAACAGAAGCAGTGGCATGTCAATCAAATTAACAAATTACAAATGTGTAGAAAATAAACATCGTTTTCTTCTGAATATAGAGTGCAGAATATGAATTTAAATGGCTCATTAATAAATAGACGAAATTAGAAAGTTTTGAATCAGGTAAGAAAATAGCTGTCCAAACGCAAACAGCGGTCAACTCATGAATATGATAAGCTGATATGATAGTTATTCGTAGACAGTGTGAAATCATGTGAAGAATTCTATACAAGTATGAATCAGGTAAGAAACTAGGTTCGCTCTTGAGGAGTACCTGAGAAATAATGACATTAAGGGGCAGTGTGCTGTAGCTGCACCAGAATTGAACTAGCAGCCTGAAATGTTCAGAAGAGAAGTTCGCTTTGAGTCTCGTATTTAAAAAAAAAAAGAATACATCACAGTGAAGTCCCATGGATTGGAGTAACACAAGTAATTTTAAAGCATGCTGCTATCATCAATAGAGTTTTGCTGTATGGTTCTGTTTTTTAACAGAGTTTCGATATAGAAATTGATGCCAAACATTAAATTGTGACTTTGTTTTTCTAAAAGAAATTTATCTTGAACATAAGCAGATGCCTAACTCTTCTACAATCAATACAGATAAATTATTTTCCAAAAAAAAAACTTACCCAGAAATCAAGCGGATGACAATCATGTAATAGTGCTTCATGAAGCATGTTTGGGCACTCAGTTCCCACTGCACAAGATGCACGTAAGTATAAATAACAAACTAGTCGCGCAGAGCTAGGAAGTCGATTAGTTGACAACATTTTGGTCTTTCACAACTATGTTTTAACATCAGCGCTACAAAACTTTGATGCAGACCAGCAATCCTAAGATAAATAAACCCAGCAGCCATTTCTACATCGCCTGTACTATTGACTGTTAGTGCCAAGCATATATTCCTGACCATGAAGATTAAGAAGATTCTCACCAGAGACCATAAGAATGTTGCCAGCTCAAAAGCATTCTGGAATCAGGTAACAAGTGTCAGAACGAGGTTAAAGATGTTCAGATAAGCATCCAAACATATATTTCGAGAAAAGCAAAAGACTCGCCTGAAATGAAATGAACTGTATGAGCCACCAGAGGACCCGAGGTTTTCCAAACCAAAAGAGATCATCACGCAGTTTGAGTTGTGTGCCAACATAAGGTGCTGTTGCCTCTGCAACTTCAAGAGCCAACTGAGCGACGATGTGCTGAAGTTCAGTACCCACTAGAAGGACCAGCTATTTGCATTTTTTATGCACATAATGAAAACAAGACATAAGTATCTTTTTGAGACAAAAAAAAATAGGCATCATTAGCTGAATCTTGTACATCGGTTAGGCAACATGGGTAATACTTACAATAACAGGAAGAAAGGATAACCAGAAATATATGTTGATACCTACATTTAAGCAACAAAAAAGATGCAAATGGTGTCATTTGAGGTTCATAAAGCTCGGGGAAGGGAGAGAGGGAGAGAGAGTACCATGAACATTGACCAATATACACACGATGGCATACGCCCAAAGTGGCCAACTGAAACAAACAACATTTTAGCTCATTCATGAATATCATTGCCGGATAATAATTCCAGCAACTCTAGAACAGAATATTTACAAACGAAACATGAATAGGTCCTAGCATGCTGTAACCAAGATCTTAGAATTCAGAAAGCTGAATGTTTACATAGCTTATTGATTCCAAGGAGTAAAGAACTGCACTAAATTCTGGACCACTATGGAGTTTCACATGGTTACACAACATAAGCACTGCAATTATTCGAAATACTTTTCTCAGGACAGTAATCAACTCATCATATTTAATCTCAGGGGAAAAGTTTTCAGGCCAGTATACATTCATACTTTGATGTATGAATCAAGGAACCCATGAAAGATAATATTTTAGATTCTAAATTCATCTGATGAGAAGTGGATAGTCCAGAGAGCTGTTCTGTTTTACCTGATACCAATAGTCCCATTGTAATCATCTTCCATGCTCCGTACCACGTATTTGTGGAAGTCATATGAATGGGGTAGCTTGTGATACTGACAGCAAAAGGTAGACAAGCAAATCACAATGAGGGGAAACTGGCATATTGCAACCATCTCAACGCAAAGGAAAAAATGGAAACATATTTGGAATACTCACTGTAACAAAGCCCAACCTCAGTGCCAGATAGTCTGACCTTGCAATGGAGCCCTTGAATTGACGCAGAAAGCACAACTGCAATGTTCCAGAGAAAATTAGAGAAACTTCGCACCAAGTATTCACTGTATTGATCACACAAGATATACCACATATTTCAACACACTATAAAAGAAGGCAATGTACATTTCTTAGAGTATAGGCTATTATGTACTTGCAGTATTAGAGAGTTCAGACACATATTTTTTTCCTTTATAGTCCATGACATTCTTAGATGTCATTTACATTGAAAATTTGTTCTATGCTCAAGGTAAAATTAGAAATAACTGGATGAAATGGAAAAGTAAGGCATTTTTAAGTCTTTATTACTTTGGAACATGCTTATGGGATAGAGAATAATAAAATCAGACTTGGCCCGAGATCCTGATCAATTAAAGGAAGAGGAAGCTTACCATCCAAATAAGTATTTTATTTTTACTCCATGGATGAGAAGCATGGTGGAAAACAAAGGTAGACTGCCTTCGCATCACCTTGTTTCTCCTAGCTGAGAGAGATAGAGGGGTGTCACTTGTCATTATGAGAAAATCGACAATTGCAGAAATCAACAAATGTTGCATTACAGATGGCCTAAGAAGTGTCAGATTTCAGTTGATGGCCCTACCTTTCAACTCCTCAGCAGCAATTGGACCTGCTAGTGTTTCCCATTTTCTCCAGCTATATATCTGCACCAATGGCAGCATGCATGAGAGGGCACAACAAACACATAAAGAAGAGCCAAAATGTTAAATCAGCAACGAGCAGCGAACACAAACCTTAATCATGGACAGAACCACTGTTACAAAACTGTACAACACGTGAGTGATACCAAGGATGAACAAAAACCGATGCAGCTGCTCGAGGCCCTCATACGAAACAAAAGGCTCATGGCCCTGCAAGCAGCAGCCGCACACCGCTTATTAGTCAGCAAAGGGTGTGTCTGTCCTTCCTGATCAACCTTTCACCAGATGGAACACTCGATAAGTACCTCGCTGCAGACGTGCATCGACTGGCCGCCAAACATGGTTCTCGCGAGACCCGTCTGGTTGGCACCAGAGTTCTGCAGGAGGTCGTCAAAGTCGCTCTCCGAGCAGATGTAGAACCGACTGGTGAAGAGCGTCGAGGGCACGCAGATCTCGGATATGAAGCGCGACGTCTGGCTCAGCAGCAGCGAGATGACGCCGAGAAGCATCAGCTCTGTGGGGAAGACATGGTCTCGCTGGGTGAGGCACACGGTCGAACAGCTTGTGGGTGGTGGCGGCGGCAGGAAGCTCTCAGATCGCTGATTCCCACCGCTGATTCCCTCCAGCCCAACGGATGACAGAACAGGAGAGCATTCAGACGAGCTTCAGGATGGAACGGGCAGCAGATCGAGCAGGAGCAACGAGGCAGATCGCGGTTGGTTGTGGCGGAGGAGGAGATGGGGGAGATACTTACCTTCGCGGATCTTCTCGAGCGCGGCGAGCATGGCCTTCCGCTTCGTCTTGCGCAGCCACTGCACGCGGGGCGCGAGGAGGGCAATGGAGGTGAGGCAGGCAAACTCACCCGAAGACAAGCACATACACACTGCGGGTAGCTGAGCTGACCGGGCGGCCAACTGACTGACCTTTGCGAAGCGCGAGAGGGAGCGCTCGACGAGGAAGCAGGCAGCGACCATGAGCGTGGTGACGGTGGCCACCGACCAGGTGGGCGTCTCCGCCAGGGAGCGCCCCTCCGCCGCCGCCATATGATCCCGCCCTGTCGCCTGCTCGCCGCTACGCCTCCGTTCAGCTCCCTGCCGCCGCCGCCGCAGCGGCGCTGCTGCTCGCCGCTCCGGTGGACGGCGCCTCGCCTGGGCTAGCCCGGCCTAGGACGGCATTGGTCGGAGAGAAGGCACGCGAGGGACGCCGCTGCCGCGCACAACTGACTCTCCTCTGAGATGGGAGTGAGTGATGAGCGATGGTTTCGGCTGTGGATTTGGGCAATGGGATTGGGATTTGGATTTGGATTTTGGAAAGAGGGAGGAGGTACGGAAGCTTGAGTAGTTAATGCGGGTCGAAGTGTGGAGTGGAGGTGGTGGATGCGGTCGGCGCGGCGGGATCCATCGACATCGAGGAAGCTGGAAGCACCAGCACGAAGCCGAAGCATTATGGTCAGCTTGGTGGTTAGGCTAGGCAGTGAGACTGAGAGTGAGGTGTGACGGTGGATCTGCTTCGAAGGGGTATTTAATTCGGCGAAAAGCAGAAAAAGTGATGAAATTTTTTTATTAGTGTAAGAAGACATAGCTATCAAGTGTGAAATTTTTTTTTTGCAAAAAGTGAAAACTTGGAGGCACAGTTGTCAGCGTGAGCCTTTGAAGCTGAGGGCACAGGGCAGGCAGGCAGCAGCGGCAGCGGCACATGGGCCGGCACGAGCGCTACGAGCAGCTGCCCCGCTGTGGCTCGTGGGCTTGATGGCGATGGCCTTTTATTAATGGCGAATTGGCGACGCGTGGCGCGAACCGAGGAGGCGAGGACGATGAAAGGCGGCCGCGAATCCGCGATTGGGTTGATTGTCAACGAGGATGGTGCGTCCGTGCGGCTGCTTCTCTTTGCACGTGCCCGTACCAAACCGCCCATCTTCTGTTTCTGGCGGTGCCAAGAGTTCGTTCAATTTGAGTCTTGGTCTTTTCTACGCCTGCGCGAACAGGCGTAACAGTTGTACACACATGCAGCGCTGCACAAGCAACCGCACTCACGCAGTCACGCTTGTGCACCGTACCATATCCATACGTGCACCACGGATCTACAAATACACTGGGAGTACAAAGGCCGTGTCTCCAGAGATTATGAGAGCCATCACAGATTCTGAAGACGTACGTGCCATATGGTTGTGCTAATGTTATTTGGGAGCGTCACCCCAGAGACTACTCCCACGACGGCGTCTTGGCCGACCTCTAGTCTGTCATGAATAATGTGAGAATCGTACAGACTAATGACATTTGTAGCTCTATATGGTTGCGCTAATATTATTTCGAGCGTCACCACAGAGACTGTTTCCGCTATACATAGGAGTCGTTTAATTCTGGTGAAAAATTTTGGTGAAAAATTTTGCAAAGAGAATCTTACTATTTAGGAGTACTAAATGTAGATGACGAGGGTCCGAATTAGGGGTACCCAATCAAACCCTTAATCCGGGAGCTTACGAAAGTCCACCCCTCAAAAAACAAAAGTTGAAGACCCAAAGCAAGGCAAGCTCCACGCACCCCGACTGCTTGGGGACTGCCCGACGAACCCCCGATTCGCCCGAGGAGTTCTCCGCCTCCGAGTGGCTTTCCGGTTCGCCCGAGGAGTTCTCCGCCTCCGAGTGGCTTTCCGGTTCGCCCGAGGAGTTCTCCGCCTCCGGGTGGTCTCCAGCTCCTCGGGTAAAACTACCCGGCCACGCCCCGGCCCATCCGGCGCCGTACCCACTTGGTACTTGCCGCGTCAGAGCATGATGGGCGTCCGTCCTTCGCCACGGCAGCCACAGTGGCGCCCGTCTCATCCGAACAGGAACGCTACAGTCTGGAGAAGGAATGCATGCGCTACACCAGGCACTCAAGTACGGTTCCAGGCGTCCACGGACGACACCTGGAGTCTGAGCAGGACACCTGGAGCGCTCGAGGACCTCGAGTAAGTCAACCATGACCCGGAAACTACCCGGGAGCTTACCCGAGAAGGCGTCGACACCAACCACCCGGGATGTACGATCCCGGGTCCGGCGGGGCGCCCACTCCGTCAACACCTGCTCCCGGTACGGCTCGGCGAGCGACGCTGGTTGAAGCTCTCGGGAGCAGTAACTCCCCATGTAATTTTCTCCTTTCTTACCCCCCACTCCCTTCTCTCCTTGAGGCTATAAAAGGGGACAAGGGGACATCAGTGGGGGACATTCGAACACTAGTCGAACATTCGGTCACAGCACACACAACACGCTCACTCGCACCGCTCAGGGACTTGGGACCCTCTCCCTCTCCCGACCAGTTTGTACACCCCTACTACAGACTTGGACTTGAGAACACCGGCACACACTGGACGTAGGGTATTACTCTCCGGAGGCCCGAACCAGTCTAAACCCCCTGTCTCTCGAGTCACCATCCGAGCCCTGACACGCGATCGTAGGAAATTTACTTGTCGGCGGTAGAGAACCCCGACAGTTGGCGCGCCAGGTAGGGGCTTTTCGCGTGTCACGACACTTCACCAGGGTACGGATGGCCCACACCGGCGCCTCGCTGGCGTCTGGCGATCACCTGCGGTTCGGCTCCCTCGACTTCGTCATCGACAAATCGGTGGAGCCCATCATCGGGGCGACTTTCGCGCGCCCCAAGCTTGCCCGCGACGACGGCAAGACGCTTCACGACGAGGGGCCCAAGCCCTCCCACGCCACGGCGGGAGCTACCGCCTACGTCCTCGACCTCCTCGGAGGGGACCTGGCGGCCGCCCTGGGTCGGAGCCCGACCCAGGAGCACTTCCGCAACGTCTCCTACATGCTCACCAACCTTGCCCTCCAGGTTGGAGGGCAGGAGCAGCTCCCCTGGGACGAGTTCATCGACTGCTACAACGCCATGTACCCGGAGGGACAGCCAGGCCTGCCAAGCGACCCGGTGGCCACCCCGACACCGGCAGAGATCAACCCCCGCGTCTCGCCAACCGCCAAAATCACGGTGAGCAAGCAAAGCTCGCGCCCGCGGTTGACGTGGGCTCCGCCGAACTTCGACCCTTACCGGGAGTGCTTCATGTGTCACACCCCCGACGGGGATGTGCAGTCCGCGAGCAGCTCGACGGGGAATGGCGCCCCCGCGGCACCACCTGCCAACGCCCCTGCAGCTCCACCTGCCAACGCTCCTGCGGCGCCACCGCCCAACGCCCCGGCGGACGACGCTCGGCGGGTCAGGCTGCAGGAGCTGGACGAGGCTCGGCGTCAGATCGAGGCAGAGCGACAGCAGCTCAACCGTGAGCTTGGGAGAAACGCGGATGGAGGAGCCGCCCGCGCACGGGCCCGGGACGTGCAACAGCGCATCGTCAACGACGGTGGCAACGCCAACGACGCGCAGGTCTTCAACCGGGCGTCCCAGAACCTCGCAGCGGCTGCTGTCCTGCTCCGCGAGCATCCCGAACCAGCGGCGCCCGAAGATCGGAGGTTCCATCAGCAGCTCCGTGCGCTCCTGGAAACCGCAGCAGTCCAGCAGGCGGAAAGCTCTGCCTCACGCCAGCGAGCTCCTCGAGAGCCCGAGCATGAGCGTTCCGTGCATCATCGTGCGGCCCCAGCCGACGAAGGTGCCAGGCAACGGGACGAGCACCATCAGCGCCGCCCGCGCCGAGCCTACAACAGGCGGCGTGGGGGCCGCTATGACAGCGGCGAGGATCGGAGCAGGAGCGTGTCGCCCGACCCCAGGGGGCCGCGTGCCTTTGGGCCCCGCGTCCTCGGCGCTCAGGTCCCTCCGCGCTTCCGAGCTCCCACAACGGTGCCCAAGTACGACGGGGACACCAACCCCAGCGTCTGGCTGGAAGACTACCGGCTCGCGTGTCATGCGGGGGGAGCGCAAGACGACTACTTCATCATCAAGAGCCTCCCCCTTTACCTCGCCGACTCGGCTCGAACATGGCTGGAGCATCTCCCCGCAGGTAAAATCGACAGCTGGGCGCAGTTGCGCGACGCCTTCGTTGGCAACTTCCAGGGCACCTACACTCGCCCCGGGAATCCCTGGGACCTCCGCAACTGCCTCCAGGCAGAGGATGAGACCCTGCGCGACTACATCAAGCGCTTCTCCAAGCGCTGCACCGAGCTGCCGAACACCGCTGACACCGACGTCGTCTCCGCATTCCGGTTTGGAACCACCTGCGCGACCCTCATCCATGAGTTGGGACGTCGGAAGCCTCGGACCATCCGGGAACTCCTTGACATCGCCACCGACTACGCCGATGGGGAGGACGCCGTTGCCGCCACCCTTGACCGGCCTCAGGTCAAGGGCAAGCAGTCGGAGACGGTAGACGAGGGCACCTCCGCCCGACCCGACAAGAAGAAAAGGAAGGATAAGCGGAGGCGCGATAGCCGCATGGTAGCGGCGGCCGAGCGGAAGGCCACTAAGCCCAAGGGAAACCCGGCGCCAAGGGATCACTTCGAGAAGCTCCTCGAGGCGCCCTGCACCAATCACGAGGGCCCCGTCAAGCACGCCCTGAAGGATTGTAAACTCATGAGAAGCTTCCTCGCCGGCACCCTGAAGAAGAAACCCTATGAGAGCCGAGACGGGGCCGGTGGCTCGAACAACGACGACGGTTATCCCAGGGAGGACGGCGCGATCCTGATGATCGTCGGGGGGTCGGCGGCCTGCCCCCCGAAGCGCGAAGAGAAGTTAATCCGGCGAGAAGTCTGCCACACACAGCCCGCGGTACCTTCCTACTTGAAGTGGTCCGAGGCCCCGATCACTTTCGATCGATCCGATCATCCCGACTACGTCCCACAACCCGGAAGATACCCGCTCGTGGTTGCTCCTCTCTTCGGGACGAAGCGAGTCCACAAAGTGTTGATGGACGGCGGGAGCGGCCTCAACATCCTCTACGTCGACACTCTCGATGAGATGGGGATCCCGCGGTCACAACTTCGACCATCCCCGGCGCCATTCCATGGGATCGTCCCTGGGGTGGACGCGGTACCGCTCGGGCAGATCGACCTGCCCGTCACGTTCGGGACTCCACGGAACTTCCGCAGAGAAACCCTCACTTTCGAAGTGGTGGCGTTTCCTGGGACGTATCACGCCATCCTCGGGAGGCCTGCATACGCAAAGTTCATGGCTGTCCCGAATTACACGTACCTCAAATTAAAAATCCCCGGGCCCAAAGGTGTCATCACCGTGGGGACTTCCTTTGAGCATGCGTTCGCCTGCGAAACCGAGTGCTTCCAATTCGCGGAGGCGCTCGTCCAGTCCAAGAGGCTCGCCGCTGAGCCTTCGCCCAGGGACCTGGATGTCCCCGAGACCTCCAAGCGTGCCGCGTGCTCCTTCGAGCCGGCCAAGGACGTCAAGGAGGTTGCCGTGACCGACGATGGTTGCACCCTCCGTATCGGGACGGCGCTCGATCCTAAATAGGAAAGCGCGCTCGTCGGCTTTCTCCGCGCAAACCTCGACGTGTTTGCATGGAAACCCTCGGACATGCCGGGGATTCCAAGGGAAGTCGCCGAGCACAAACTCGACATCAAGACTGGCGCACGACCCGTCAAGCAGAAGCTCCGACGTTATGACGACGAGAAGTACAAGGCCATCGGCGAAGAGCTCAAAAAGCTCCTCAGCGCCGGCTTCATCAGGGAGGTATACCACCCCGAGTGGTTGGCCAACCCGGTCCTTGTAAAAAAGAAAAATGGGAAATGGAGGATGTGTGTTGATTATACTGGCCTGAACAAGGCATGTCCCAAAGACTCCTTTCCCCTTCCGCGCATAGATCAGGTGGTCGATTCCACCGCGGGGTGCGAAACCCTTTGCTTTCTTGATGCGTACTCCGGGTACCATCAGATCGCGATGAGCCTGGCCGACCAGCTCGCCACATCGTTTATCACGCCTTTCGGCACCTACTGCTATTCGTCTATGCCCTTCGGGCTGAAAAACGCGGGTGCCACGTTCCAGAGATGCATGCGACGCGTCTTTGGCGACCTGATCGGCCGACTGGTCGAGGCGTACGTTGACGATATAGTAGTAAAATCCAAGCGCACGGGCGACTTGGTTTCCGACCTTACAGCTGTCTTTGAGAAGCTCCGGCTGAACAAAGTAAAGCTCAACCCCGAGAAATGCGTTTTCGGGGTCCCAAGAGGCATGCTCCTCGGCTTTATCGTATCGGAACGAGGCATCGAAGCCAACCCCGAGAAGATAACTGCCATCACCGACATGGGGCCGATCCAGAACGTGAAGGGCGTCCAACGCGTCACGGGATGCTTGGCCGCACTAAGCCGCTTCATCGCCCGACTTGGGGAACGAAGCCTGCCCCTATACCGACTGCTCAAGAAGTCGGACCACTTCGTCTGGAACGCCGAGGCGCAGCAGGCCCTCGACTCGCTCAAGGCGACGCTCAGAAACCCACCGATCCTGACCGCTCCGATGGAAGGGGAACCCATGCTACTCTACATCGCGGCAACCACCCATGTGGTAAGCACCGCCCTCGTCGTCGAGCGAAGCGAGCCCGAGAAGATCCAGAAGGTGCAACGCCCCGTTTACTTCATCAGCGAAGTCCTGTCCGACACCAAGGTACGGTATCCCCAGATCCAAAAGCTTGTCTACGCCGTCCTCATCACCAAGCGGAAGCTCCGGCACTACTTCGACGCCCACCCCATCATGGTGGTGTCGAGGTATCCACTCGGCGAGGTGATCCAGAACCCCGAGGCCGACGGGAGGATAGCCAAGTGGGCCCTCGAGCTGATGGGGAAGAACGTCACCTACGCGCCTCGGGACGCCATCAAGTCACAAGCGTTGGCCGACTTCATCGCCGAGTGGACTGAGGCACAAACTCCCCCGACCTCCGTTGAACACGAGACCTGGGTCATGTACTTCGACGGATCGCTGATGAAGGAAGGAGCAGGTGTCGGCCTGGTCTTCGTCTCGCCTCTGGGCGTGCGCATGGAATACATGGTTCGGCTACACTTCTCGGCCTCCAACAACGCCGCCGAATACGAGGCCCTCATCAACGGACTCCGTATCGCCCTCGAGCTCGGCATACGGCGTCTCGAGATCCGAGGAGACTCGGAGCTGGTCGTCGATCAAGTAATGAAGGAGTCGAGCTGCGTCAGCCCCAAGATGGCCGCCTACTGCCGGGCGGTCCGCGAGCTGGAAGACAAGTTCCTCGGCCTCGAGCTCAAGCACGTTCAACGACGATACAACGAGGCGGCCGACACCCTTGCCAAGGCGGCATCCAACCGGAAGCCTGTTCCCCATGGAGTGTTCGCCAAGGACCAGCACGTCCCCTCCATCCGACTCGACGACGAGCCGCCCGAGCCTCCAGTACAAGAGGAGGCGGAGGTGATGGAGATAGACGCAGCCGCCGAGCCCAACCTCGAGGATCCCGACTGGAGAATCCCGCTACTCGAGTGGATCGTGCAGGGCAAGCTCCCATCCGACCCGACCGAGGCTCGGCGGATCGCGCGCTGGGCCAAAACCTTCACGCTCATCGAGGGAGAGCTTTACCGACGAGGCTCCTTTGGCATCCTAATGCGCTGCATTCCGATCGACCAAGGTAAAGAATTGCTAAGGGACATCCATGCAGGAGCATGTGGGCATCATGCCGCGCCGAAGACACTCGTCGGGAAAGCTTTCCGTCAAGGGTTCTACTGGCCGACCGCGGTGGCCAACGCCAAGGATATCGTGCGTAGATGCGAAGGCTGTCAATTCTATGCAAGGCAAACTCACCTCCCGGCACAAGCCCTGTAGACCATCCCCATCACTTGGCCCTTTGCCGTATGGGGCTTGGATCTAGTCGGGCCACTGAAGAAAGCACCCGGGGGCTTCACGCATCTCCTCGTCGCCGTCGACAAGTTCTCCAAATGGATCGAGGCAAGGCCTATCCGGCGGGTTCGCTCGCAAGAAGCTGTCTAATTCTTCACCGACATCATCTACCGCTTCGGGGTCCCGAACGTGATCATCACCGACAACGGCACTCAGTTCACGGGCAAAAAGTTCCTCAACTTTTGTGATGACAACAACATCCGAGTGGATTGGGCCGCCGTCAGCCACCCCAAAACCAACGGACAGGTAGAGAGAGCCAACGGCATGATCTTGCAAGGGCTAAAGCCGCGAATCTTCAAACGCCTCGAGAAGTTCAAGGCAAGGTGGGTTGCGGAGCTCCCGTCGGTCCTCTGGAGCCTACGAACCACCCCGAGTCGAGCCACGGGATGCACGCCCTTCTTCATGGTGCACGGGTCCGAGGCAGTCCTCCCAACTGACCTCGACTACGGCAGCCCACGGATCCGCGCCTACGACGACGAAGGAAACCAAGCCTCCTTGGAAGACGCCATCGACCAGCTGGACGAAGCACGCAGTGTTGCACTGCTCCATTCGGCCAAGTATCAGCAGGCCCTACGACGATATCACGACCGCAACATCCGAAGCCGGGCCTTTCAAGTCGGCGACCTCGTCCTCCGACGGGTTCAGGACAACCGCGGCCGCCACAAGTTGTCGCCACCATGGGAAGGCCCATACATCGTCGACCAAGTCCTACGCCCGGGGACTTACAAGCTCAAGGACGAGGACGGCCAAGTCCTCACGAACGCTTGGAACATAGAGCAGCTGCGTCGCTTTTACCCCTAGAAAGCATCTGTAATTTGTTATTCGCTTGCAATAATAAAAATGCTCTCCCCTTCCGAGTACTTTATAAGCTTACAGTCGTTTCCCGAGACGCTCCACGAGCCCTCTGAAAAAAGAGGCGAGTGACACTCTCCCCGCGTAGGGTCGAATGCTCTCGACAAACGACACGGTAAGTAAAGAGCCAATGGCTTAATCTTTACAGCCATTCGGAAGTGCCTTGCAAATTGTAAGAAAAAAGGCAAGTGGGTAGAAGAGATGCCGAAGGTGATTTGGGCTCATAACACCACCACATCAAGAGCAACACAGTTTACCCCATTCAAATTACTTTATAGTGAAGAAGCAGTATGCCCAGAGGAAATATTGCACAAGGGGCTTCGCACCCAACAAGAAGCTCCCAAAGATAGCGAAGCCATTGACAAGGATCTCATTGAGGTATACAGGCTGCAAGCAGCAAAAAATATTTCCAAGTATCAAGCTGAGACAAGAAAATGGCGAGACAAGAAGGTAGTTAAGAAAGATATCAAGGTAGGGGACTGGGTCCTAAGGAAAAACCCAAGCATGCCCGCTGGAAAGCTGCAACAGAAATGGGAAGGCCCATTTTTGGTCATCAAAAGCAACAGGCCTGGCTCATTTTGCTTAGGCGACGACGAAGGCAATGAGCTGCCGCATTCGTGGAATGCCGACAGCTTACGCAAATATTATTTATAAAAAGATGTAAAATGGCTTCGTGTTCTATAAACGAAGTCATTAAGTTGAATAGCATTTTTACTTTTTCTATAAGCCCGTACTCTTTTCCTCACAAGGGGACCCTGACCAAGGGGTGAGGTTTTTAACGAGGCGGTGCTTACTGTAACTCGTCAAGCTATATATAAACGAGGTATTCCCCAAACGAGCAGCATCGAAAGCGATTGGCTTCGACCAAGTCGCTGGTATTCGACAATTCAAATAGAACTGAATTGACCCTACCGAGAGTAAGGCCAATTCAGATCTAAGGAAAAGCTTACTCGAAAAAGGAGTAAAAGGGGTTTCGGTCCAATAACGCTTACTCTAAATAGAGTAAAAGGGGGTTTGGCTCAAACAACTACATAAAATCAAAAACAGCTTCGGCTAAAAGATTTATAACCGCTTATAAACAACAGGGGCTTCGGCAACCTATCAGAATTCACGTACAACATATTCTTATACATTCATATTCATGCACAAAATCTGAAAAAAGCTAAAGTGGCTTCGAACCACAGGTACATGCAAGTACAAAGCACTTGAACGAATAAACCTCGCTTTGGGGGGGAGGAGGCGTTTCTTTCGCAACGAAGCCAAATCGAGCTTACATTCATTCAAGTGTTTGCAATCAAAACAATGTCCAAGCGAATTACAAAGTGTTTTACAAAGAGATTTTACAAAGAGATGGCTCAAAACATCTCAAAAATATAGCCATCAAATTGCTGGCCAGATCTCCTAAATCTTGGAGCATTAAACACGTAAGAAAAATCCCTATCATCATCTAAGTCCTCTGGCTCGACCTTAACTGGAAGCAAACGAGCAGCTTCGGCGTTTCTCGCACGAGCAAGTTCGACACGAGGCGATTGTCGAACGATGAAAGAGTTAAAAAAAGTCAAACACATCAAATTTGCAATGACGAAAGAACTCGTGGCAAAACTCCCAGAAATCATCAAGTCTTTGACTTGGATATAGAGAGAATTACCAGGATGACACCGGAAAAAATGTTGCTTACCTATTTGACATCCAAATTCAGATTCTTTTCTATATGTTCCCATCTTCATTTTCAGTTTCCTATTTGACACTACCGTTGGGTCGTCTGTTAACTGTGCACGTGAGGTGAAGGGAATAGACCAAAATGTCCCCGCTCTCGCTCTCGGTTCCTTGAGGTGGGCCTGACCGACACCGACCGGCTCTGCTGCTTCCATCAGGTCGCAAAAAAAAAGTAGATCGGGATCGAGCGGCATGGCGACCGCGGAGGAGGACGACGGCGCGCCCCCGTCGCCGCCACGCG
>CM014277.1:13810013-13834521 GCA_004135705.1 Alloteropsis semialata
ATATATATGGCTAAGCACAGGTGCTAACAGATGGAACACTTGTGATGTATCCCATACAGCCATGAAGAAAGGCTTATTATTGCTACATATATAAAGCTGGGGTCTATAAATTACTCCACATTGAAATAGGCAGCAGGCCAAACTTAGTTTTGTGTGATCTCATATTGGGGGGTGTTTAGATCCTTGTGCTAAAGTTTAGTCCATGTCACATCGAATAGTATGATGGTAATTAGGAGGACTAAACATGACCTAATTATAAAACTAATCACATAATCCTTGTCTTTTTCACGAGACGAATCTATTAAGCCTAATTAATCTATCATTAGCAAATGATTACTGTAGCACAACATTATCAAATCATGAACTAATTAGACTTAATAGATCCGTCTCACCAATTAGCCTCCATCTGTGTAATTAGTTTTGTAATTAATCTACGTTTAATACTTTTAATTAATAACAAGACATCCGATGTGACAGGACTAAACTTTAGTCCTAGAGGAACCAAACACAACCTCAACTCTGATGGGATCGACTTAGCTTTTAACTTGTCACCAAAGCAGTAATTATTTAGAGCTAACTATTCACATAGGACAAGTTACCATTTTTGTTCTACTAGCTGTTTGCCCAATTTTTCTACTAGCGGTCAGCCGTATGTCTCGGATTTGAACTCCATTTATATTAGAGTTGGGATCGACTTAGCTTTTAACTTGTCACCAAAGCAGTAATTATTTAGAGCTAACTATTCACATAGGACAAGTTACCATTTTTGTTCTACTAGCTGTTTGCCCAATTTTTCTACTAGCGGTCAGCCGTATGTCTTGGATTTGAACTCCATTTGTATTCTGTGTTCGTCCATATTACCAAATTGTTGCTTTGTCCAGATGTTGTCTCTTTGTTCGTCTTATTAATTAAATTTTTTTGGTTTACTTTGCTTTTTTCAAGCTGAGAAGTTATATTTTTCTTGATCAATGGTCAAAATTAGTGTAGGAGTTTTTTTTTCCAATCACTACGTTCTAGTGTATTTTAGAAAGCAAAAGTAGCTGCTGAATCTCGACAGACGACCATGAAGAGGCAAATGAATAGAGCCCCCCAGCTCTATAGGAAAAAAATAGGAAGTGAGAAAGAATAGGTGGACCTCGAATCTACAAAGAGAGAGGAGGACCTCGACCTTTACAAAGAGAGGAGGAGAAATAAACTACGATACAGTTCAGTGACGGTGATCAAACCAGCTCTACGATTGCATAGACTATGAAGAAATCAGTCATATATTCATATAAAATTAATAGAAGCTGTCTCCATATATAAAATTAATAGAAGCTCTCTCCACATCAATCGATTGATATAAAAATTACTCCGTATTTTCTGTATCCGAGAGATGAGAGGTTTAGCAGCCAAATTTGGCATATTTGAGATGCGACTACTCTAGCCACCCTTTGATTTTGGAGATTAATCAGGTGAAAGTGAAACTGCAAATCGATCGGCGGCACAATTTAGATATACGAATTTAGAGCAGGAGTACAAAATTAAATATACGGTAAAAAAACAAACAAAGTGAGCACACACATATGTAAGCCAGCAGTAGATGGGGACACGGTACAACCAGCATCTCACGTGCACGCAACTATATAGTATGAACAACAAGCACAACAAACACATGACAAAGCGCCAGCGGGCTCAGCTTGCCGTGACACCGATGGAGGAAGAAAGCGATAAGCGAGGGCACCCATGCATGGTGCATGGACGATCATATCGATGATCAGTAGTAGTATGGGCGGCGCGAGCAGGTGATGGTGCGCACGAGGCGGCGCCACATGGCGCCCAGCGACGACCCCCGCCGCGTCCGCACGGCCACCGGGGTCCCCGCCGTCGCCGCCGTCGTCCTCCTCCTCCGCCACGGCGTCAGCGACATCAACGACGGCATGATCGGTGTCGTTCGCGTCGTCGGGGGACCTCTTCTGGCTGATGATGAGGGACACGAGGACCTATGCAACGAGCACGACCCCACGATGAAAGGATAACGTGGAGGATTCGATCGATGAGAGACGATCGTCGTCGATCGTATGTATCTGTCGGAGATGAAGATAGCCGCCGAGAACAGCAGAGGCAGCCGTCCGTTTATAAACCGCCGCGCGCGCGTGGGCGGAGGCGGCCGCGCGGCGACGCGTGTGCGCGCGCCGGTGCACGCGTGGGCGCGCTCCGGGGTCGCCGAGGCGGGACGTGGAGCGTCCGCGTCAGAGGTCGCCCGGCGCCGACCGCGCCCCGTGCTCTGCCGTCCAGACGCTTCCAGAAGGGCTCCGGCGACGGGGGCGTGCTTCTCCTCCTTCGTGTGCAGCCCCGGGGCGCGACTCGTGTGCGTGGGACGGGACCGCCACGCGTCGAGCGAACCAGCGAAGGGGAGAGGGGCTGGAGCTGCGGGTGCTCGGCCTCGCTCGTGCCCGCGGCTTATTGGTGGCAGGTCCAAGGAGCTCGGCTCGTTCTCGCTTCGGCTCAGCCCCCAGCCGTGACTGTTGTGACGAAGTGTCAATAATAATTCGCTAACATTTTTCTGGCGAAGATCACATTAATTCGAGTATTTGCCTAGGTGCCTCTAACTCTCTCCAACGCCAAATATATCAACACTCGAATATGGTTTTTGGCTCGTAGGTCAAACGTGAGCCAACCAAGCATCTCGGAACTCAGAAGTACTAACTAAGCCGACCTCCGCCCTTTCGGCTTATTAGTCCTAGCCGAGCCGGCGAGCCATCTTGTCGACACTTAACCAGCCGAGCTGCTCATTAGCCCAGTCGCTATCGAATATTCTTTTTTTTCCCAAAAGGCTGACATCGAATATTCGAGTTGATTTTATAAAAAATATTTTTTTCTGAAAGACAAGTATAGACGCAGACACTCATACACGTATCATACTCACCCTTATGAATACACGCACATAAACCCTATCCCTATGAGCACCTCCGATAGACTGGGCTGGTTGTTCCGATCTTGAGATTGACGAAGTCACCACAAGCACCTCACTACTATCGATAGGTACGTCGCCTACCACTGAAAGAATAGCGTCGGTTAATTCACGGAATACATCCAGAAAAATGCGTCACACGCGTGCCGAGTCGGAGACTTTAAAATAAAGTGGCAACGGAAATATTTGCCCTCTATGATTATATTTAACCTTTCCCAATATCTCGAACGTTACCCCAAAGAGGAAAGAAAAACCAGTGTTAGAGAAGTGTTGCTCCTGCAAATACTACCCCGTATAAAAAAATCGCAAAAGGGGGTCTAAACTTAAAAAATGAAGTACTACCTGAAAGATTTTTATTGTAATTATTGGAATAGCGGAGCTCTTTCAAACTTGACTAAATATCGATACATAGAAGGCGCAATCAAAGATCACAATTTAGACTTTGTTGCTATCATGGAAACTGGTAAATAAGACATGTTAAAAACAAATCTTACTAGACTCTCTAGTGGGGCAGATTTCATTTGGCACTGTCTTCCACCATGAGGGCGTTCATGCGGTATTGTTTTAGAGCAACTCCAACAGACCCTGTAAATAAGCGCCTACTCTAAGTTTAGAGGGCAGAGGATTAAAAATGAACTCTAGCAGGCCCTCTATTTAAGCCTCTAAAATAGCGAGCCCTCCAAATCTTCTTCCTCACCCCCTAGGCCTAGGGGGTATCTAGGGGGCTCTCTATTCTAAAATAGAAACTAACAAGTGGGCCCCTAGAGTGTAGAGGGCTGTTTAGAAGGTATTGCTGGAATTGGGAGGAAAAATCAAGTCCCTAGAAAATAGAGGCAACCCCTATTGAAAGAAATAGAGACTTGTTTAGAGGGTATTGCTGGAGTTGCTCTTAGGAGTAAATGTTGTTGTCCTTGATTTGTCACTGATTGTGGAAGGAGAATTTTACATTAAATTCCATCTCTGCAGTAAGATCGATATATAGATTCAATTGGATACTCATGAAGGTTTACGGTCCAGCCCAACTCTTAGGAGTAAATGTTGTTGTCCTTGATTTGTCACTGATTGTGGAAGGAGAATTTTACATTAAATTCCATCTCTGCAGTAAGATCGATATATAGATTCAATTGGATACTCATGAAGGTTTATGGTCCAGCCCAAAATGAATTTAAATCAAGTTTCCTAGCTGAACTAGTTCAAGCATGTCAGCAAAATCCTTTACCCACTCTCATAGGCGGTGATTTTAATATCATGAGAAATAATAAGGAGAAAAAATAAGGATAAGTTTTAATAACCATTGGCCTTTCTTGTTCAATGCAATCATTGATAGCTTTGATCTTAAAGAAATTGACTTAACGGAGTGACAATTTACCTGGGCGAACTCTCTCCCAAACCCTACCTATGAGAAATTGGATAGAGTATTAATGCCAACTGAATGGGAGTTCAAGTATTCTTTAGTGACTGTGCAAGCTCTTGATAGAGGGGTATCTGACCATACACCTTTACTCTTGGGTACTGGAGCACCGGCTTACATGGGTACAACTCGGTAGTTCAAAATGGAGTTTAGCTGGTTTTCCCATGAGGAGTTCAAAATGGAGCGAAATGAACAAATAGTTGTAGCAGCGGTGGTGAGCCGTGTAAAAATAATAGTTGTAACAGTATGCTCCCCACCAATTAATTGTTGTCTAAATGAAATACTTTCTATGTACTTTCTAGCTAACTAGTTTGGCCATTCCGTGTTCCTTATTAGCTCTGTGGAATATTATGTTACCATGCAAACATGATATATTACACCCAACTCTTTGTGTTGCAGTCATTGGAGGATCTACCACATGCCCAGGGGGGGGGGGGGGCTTAGCCCCCCGCGCCATCTAGTGACGTGCATCCCGTAGAGCCTCCCATAATTCTATCTAACGATCCGTTGTCATTGATGTAAAGAGAGCAAGAAGTACGAGAGAAAGAGGAAGGAGAGAAAGAGGAAAAGGAAGAATGGGCTGGACACTACTGGTGTCATTCGGCTGCTGTAGCTTGTCTATCCTTTCACCTCTTCGTAGGCCTACGACTTACTATTGCTACCTCGTAAACCTAACTTTTATGTTGGTGGCCATCTCCTTCCACACTCCCTCTCCCTCTAAGCATAACCTCACCCAGGCATCAAATACTAACCTCCGTTTCCGAATAATTGTCAACTTTGACCAATGCATGGTTACTAACATAATTCACTTTTCTGGTATGAAATGACTAAAAAGTCCTTACAAATTACCTCTAATGTTTTCAGAATATTCTTGTACTACTTTATCAAAGGCACAATAGGAATCTTTGTCTTGAAAACCGTGTAGTGCCAAGTATTTGTAAAAATCAAATATGGTCAAGGTTGCCAAGTATTCGTGAACAGAGAATAGTACTAAGCTAAAGTCCTAAGCCGCATGAAAAATACAACTATTGTCTCGATCTAAGATCTTGAGCATGAGAATGGTACAACTACTAGCTCAGCTGAGATCTGGAATGACAACAAGATTTTTGGAAAAATCTATGTGATACTGGTGTGGAATTGGAAAATTCTATGCCTAGCAAACTTGGGTGAGTCCCTAAAAAGCTTCACCGCAAGTCTGATACAAGCAGTTGTCAAGCCAGTGAGGCTTGACTGTTAAACTGGAAGCTGGAATTGCACCAAGCCGAGACGCTGAATGGCAACATCGCCATGAAGACAGCTGTAGAGACCTGCCATAACCTCGATAGCAATGTCGGCAAAAGAAATCTAGAGACGGCGTTTCAACTTCCAAGCATGACGAAGTCTTCATTTCTGTTTCAGGCTATTCCTAGCTAAAGTTTTCAGTTTTTATTTTGATGTTTCCGAAAATGCCACATAAGCATATGAACAATTAATTGATGAATGAAACACTCTATACAATGAATTGTTTTATTTTTGGTGTTTTATGAGTAATAAATGCAAAGCACAAAGTGTATTGGAAACAGTGCATATATGGCTTCATCTAAGGCCAGTCTCAGTGTAAGTTTCATTGCACAGTTACCTAGACTCAGAAACTAGGTAACCGTGCTAAGAGAGTTTCATGGGGATGAAACTCCTCTCACATCTCATAAAACTCCCTCTTTCTCTCTCCTTGCCACATCGGCAAATTTGATGATTTGGCATAGAATTTAATACCATGAAACTCTTCATGAAACCCCATTGAGACTGGCCTAAATAAAACCCTATTTATCTCTTACCTCATTTATTCGTTGCAACATCATCAAAAGTGCTGACATGATATCCTATTTAAGAAAAATGAAACTCCCATTAGGAGTAGCCTTAGACCATTCTCAGAGATCTCATTGCACGATTAACTAGAGCGACATATCATCTTAAAAATATTTAAAGCTAACATTAAATAGTTTCACACAATGAATAGTTTCATTTATGTTGGTTTTTAAGTTGCATTTAAGACACGAATATACAATGGGTTTCATCCCATGAAATGCATTTCATCTTTCGTTTCATTAATAATATGCCACAAATCAAAAGTGTTGGCATGATAGTCTATTTAATGTGCACATAACTCGGAGAATGGTCTTAGTATAGTCCTATCTTGTGCTAGTCTATAGTCTTAAAAGGTAGGTTGCTCACTTGCTCAGCAGAGCTTATGCAATGAGAGTGGAACCTTTGCCTTCCAAACTGTGTAAACGATCTGCCACCGTCTTTTGAATGAAAGAGGGTGTGGCCCTAAAACTGTAGAGGGAAAAAGAGTTCTGGGCTAATCTGTACAAGTTGGCATGGCGCAAACACAGAACAGTGTAGCAGGACCTGGTGCATCAAGCTTGGACAAGGGGACTTTGGCGCATGACATTTGTCCAGGAAATATTTGAATTCGTCAATCTGTGGGTGCTGGTTTTGCAAGTGAATCTCAATGATCCGAAAAGATACCATTGTGTGGCGCTGGACACAGCATGGGAATACTCGGCCAAATCAGCTTATGCAGCACAATTCACAGGGTCTTATGCCAGTTTCAGCCCGGGGGACATCTGGCAAGCACACGCTGAAGGAAAACATAAGTTCTTGACTTGGTTAATGGTTCAATGCAAACTGTTAACAGCAGATAAGCTGATTGCTCGACACTGGCCTTGCAAACCAACATGCCCGCTATGCAACCAACATCCAGAAACAATGGAACACATTTGTCTGCACTGCTCTTACACCCATCAGGTATGGCAACACGTCAAAGCTTGGACACAAGGAATGGTGGACATCCCAGCACCATATCAAGGCATTGAGTAGTGGTGGATGACAGAACTGAAGGGACTGCCGAAGAAGCAAAGGTGACTAAAGGAGGCGATCCTCATGTACACAGCATGGGACGTATGGAAGGAGTGGAACCGAAGAATTTTTTAGGCCAATTCCGTCGCCCCACAGCAGGTGATGATCAAGGAGGAGATGAGTATCAGAAGACAGACGTGTGGGCAGCCTGAGCTCCCTTAGTTTTCTATGATTAGCACTCCACTATTTGTTGTTTCGAGTAACTAGTTTTATGTAATATCGCATTTGTTTTTGGTTACCGTGCCTTGACACATTTTTCATTAAGAGGAAAGCAGTATTACAAGCTATCGATCGCACCCATACAGAGGATTGCCGATCCTTCGCTCCAAAGACTATACGTCGACTTTGTAAGACTTGAACTTCTTCTCTTGCTTAAATCACATAGCAGTGCTCTGCTTTACTTTCGAAAAAAAAAAGAGTTCGGGGGAAAACACGTCGAAATTGAAGTGCACATCCATGACCACACGATCGAACCTCACAACATGACCTCGGCGTTGGACGGCAGCCGCCGGAAGAAGCACATGAGGGCCGACGGCCGCCCCTTCCGCCTCAGCACCGGGTGCCTCATCACGTACAGCCCCGCGGCGGCCACCACCGCACGGAACGGCACCGCGTAGGACACGCCGGCGAGCGCGGCCACCGCCACGAGCGCGACCACCGTGGCGCGGCCGTCCCTCCACGCGAGCAGCGCGTGCACGCGCTCCCCCTGCGAGGCCACGTCCCCGATCAGCACCTGCACGCGCGTCGCCGTCTCCCGGAGCTGCCGGTACCGCCACTCCACGGTGTCCGGCGGGGTCCCCGACGCGGGCCCCGCGTCGAACTCCTCCTCCAGCATGCTCGGGTCCACGCCGTCGGCGTAGTGGCGCATCGGCTCCGTCCCCACTGGCCGCCGGTGGAAGTAGTTCCACACGCCGACGGCGAGCAGGTAGAGGAAGAAGGTCGGCAGGATCAGCTCCGGCTTCCATGCCAAAATCAGGAACAGGAGGTGGACGAGGACGGTGGTGGGCGGGTGGTCCCAGCCGCCGACGCCCTGGAACCACCTCGCGAACGCGTCGAGCGGCGCGAGCACGTCGCGGAGGCGCGCGCACGCGGCGAGGGACCGGCGCATGCTGTACGCCGGGAGCTCCGGCACGGCGGGGCTCGGGTGCGCGGCCGGGTCGCGGAGGAGATAGTGCACGGCCTCCGGGCGCAGCGGCGGCTCGGCGCGCGCGAGGCGGGCGGCGACGACGTCCACGGCGGCGCGACGGAGCGCCGGGACGAGGTGGGTCGGGATCGGCCACGCGAAGTGCTGGTTCGGCAGCATCGGGCGCAGGTACAGCGACAGCATCCCGGCCCACGCCGTGGCCGTGAACCGCACGGCGAGGTGGAGCTCGCCGCACCGGGCGAGTTGGCCGGGCCGCAGCACGAACAGCGGGTGCTGCTGCTCCTGCGTGCGGCCGGACGCCAGCGTCGACACGCGGATGCGGACCTTGCCCAGCGGCGCGTCGGTCGCCGCCGAGCTGCGCCGCGGGCTCTCCCCGTCGCCGGCGAGCTGGTGGCTGTCGAAGACGGCGACGGTGAGCACGGTGCAGGGGTCGAACACGTCGAACGTGAACTGCTCCTGCCAGCTCGGCGCCGCCGTGTCGAGGAGCGTGCGCGTCCGGATCCACTTCTGCCCGTACTTGGCGACGCAGTACGCGTCGACGGTCGCCCGCCCGCCGTTGGGGCGCTTCTTCGTCGTCGGGAGGCCGGTGGCTCGCAAGACGGCGAGCTCGAGGACGCCGATGGGCGCCGGCTTCCGGAGCGGCCTCGCCGACGGCTGGAAGTCGCTGGCGTACGTGGTTAGCTCGTCGAGGACGTGGTACGCAGCATCGTAGTAGACGCGCAGCTGTATCTTGCTCCTGAACTCGTGGCGCCATCCCCTGTCCCGGCCGTCGACGTCGACGTCCGCGTCGGAACGCGGCCGCTCGAGGTCAAACCACGACGGTGGCGGCGGCTTGAATTTCTTCTTGTCGAAGTGCTGCGCCTTGATGCTGCCCTTGGGGAGGACGAGCTGGGCCAGCACCTCGTGCCGCCCCGGCGAGGCGGCGTCCATGACGGTGACCACCAGCTGCTCCTCGAACGGCCACGCCGCGACGAGGAAGAAGTCCTGGTCCCACCTGGCGGTCGGCGACGCCCGGGTCTCCCACCTCTGCGAGCCGAGCTGCACCCTCGCGAACACGTTCATCTCTGACCTGCTCCGGTCAGGGTGGACCAAGTCCTGCGCCGCGATGACGTGGCACCGGAGGTAGCACAGCCGCGGCGAGTGGTAGCTCTTGGTCTGGGTGGCAGCCACGGCGCTCGGCGCCAGATCGTGTGTGCCGGCGTGCAATGCGCCGGCGAAGGCCTCGTCGGTCTGGGACCCCTTCCACGCGGCCAGCATGATCTCGCCGCCGGTCCATTGGCCCTTGGCGCCCTTGAGCCCGTACCACTGGGGTGCTAGAGGGCGATTAGGAGGAGCCAAGCTTGGAATCTCGATGATGGGCAGGACAACTTTGCCAACAAAACTGTCCTGAACAACGAGGTTCCTGTCCTTGACAATCACCTCCAGGTTATCTGACTGGAGGTGATTCTTAGAGAAGGCGAACACTTGGTTCCACTCGGGGTAGTGGTTCCTCACTACGTGTCGAGTGACTGCCGTGTAGTTCCCTATTCGGACCTCGACATAGGGATCAATGCCCAATGTGAGGTCCATGCCGGGCAAATTTGCAGCGCGGACAACATTGACGTACAAGAACTCCAATTTGTCAACCATGAGGTACTCTGCCGCCTTGGCATCGTCGGCGGTGACGGGCGCTGCCTTCGTATTGGCAGCCTTCGGGACTCCGGCAGGTGGTGGCACAGACGTCGGCGGTGGAGGTGGTGGGAAGATCAGTGACCCGGTGCTGGACTGTGTTGGAATAGAACGGAAGACTTGCACCGGGTCTTTCTTCTTTTTCCTGTTGATGATCGTTGCAGGAGCTGACTGCGTGCTCGCGCCTCCGACGACAGTCTCTGGACCGTCCATGGAGGCGGTGTCGTTGAAGGACGTCGTGGCATACGTGCTGGAGTATGCGCTCCCCGCCGGCGCGTTGGCCGAAGCAGCGGCGGCGGCGGGAGAAGACGACGACGCGTACGGAGCCAAGTAGAGCCGGAGCGCGACCTCGCCGCGCGCGGGAGCGAAGAAGCTGGGCTTGTCGAGGGGGCAGCGCAGGAGCACGGCCTGCTCGGCGGACGGCGCGAAGGCGGCGCCGAACAGGCGGACGCGGCCGAGGCAGCTCTTGCCGCCGGAGGCCCGCCGGTGGTAGACCCCGACGTCGATGGAGCCGTCCGAGAGGCCGCGGCCGCGGCGGGATGTGGCGTCGACCACGAACACGAGCGTCTCGTTCCACGTCGGGCTGGCCTCGCCGGGCCGCGCGCCCGTCGCGTGGCGCTGGCCGCCGAACGCGACCTGCACGAACGGGGACACGCGGCCGCGCCTCGCCGGCAGGTCCCGCGCGCCGGCGACCTCGACCACCAGCTTCATTGCTGTGCGCACGACGGCACGAGTAGCTCCGAACTTTGAAGCTCGGTTCGATGTCGAATATCACCTAACTTTGCATGGGTATATGCACGAATGCAGGGCCTACCACTGCAAGCTCTTGAACATGGATGGCTTCCTGATCAAATCCAAGACGTCATGTTGCAATTAGGGGCTTGGTAACCTAACGTCATGTTGCATAATTTTCTGGTGCAAATTGATGATGTAATTGTAGTCTGCTGGCTGAATATTATGTTTGTGATTGTGAGACTAGCATAGTGTATTGCCATGTTGGCTGGACTTGAAATGGCGAAGAAGACAAAGCCGGCCAATAGAACATGAAGAGTAGCACAAGCTGAACCAAGAAACTCCATTGATGACAGAAAAAAGAAAGGGGAGAAATCAGATCCAAATGTGCCGTTAAATCAAGTTCGCAGACCAAGTCACCAGCCATTGATCGACTGTCGCCCTTGTGTGAGTGACGGGGTTGTAAACATCGGTGCATCATTTCGGTGACGTCCTGACGGCGCAAGGATGGATATTTTGGTATTTCCTGTTTGATTCGAAATTTCTAGGCACAAACCATTCAGCTACTGTATGAGCTAGTTGCAAACTTTCTTTATTAGGAGTTGGGACATTCTTTATATGGCATGTTTGTTTGATAATCTGCTGGTGGCTTTTGTATCTGAAAAGCCGATAATAGCTTTCTAGGCTCAGAAAGCTATGAAAAACTCACAAAACCCAGCTTTTCAGCTTTCTATATAAACTCATTTTCTAAGAGCTCAATGTTTATTTCAGCTGCTGGCATTCCAGAAGCTCAGACAAACAGACCCTAACACATTAAATAAAGATGAAATATATATTCTTATAATATCATAGAACACCGCAACTATATTCTTTTTTGAAAGTTAATTGCAAATATAT
The DNA here is from genome assembly GCA_004135705.1 of Alloteropsis semialata. Lineage (NCBI taxonomy): Eukaryota > Viridiplantae > Streptophyta > Magnoliopsida > Poales > Poaceae > Alloteropsis > Alloteropsis semialata. Next base: position 13,821,717 of record CM014277.1, read on the forward strand.
TCCTATGGTTGGTTCTACGTGCTGTCCTAGAATGTCGCAATTGCAATCATTTCACTAAATTAAGCAGTTAACATTAGCTTGTCCTAGAATGTCGCAATTGCAATCATTTCACTAAATTAAGCAGTTAACATTAGCTTCAGCAGCTAATAAACTTTGGCAGGTGAGACTAAAACCGGGGGACGTAGCCGCAAGTAATCTACAAGAGCTACAAAAGATTCTTGTGGGTTATAAACATATTCTTGACTGAGATATGCTGGTATGCAATGGTCTTCCAAAAGAAGCAATATCTCCAGTGCCCACTCTGGCAGTACCAATTTCTTGCATGTATCCTACTGGGACAGTCAAATCACGAGGACAATTGGACATTCCATCATTCGTATTTAATGGTGACTTCATTGACAACCCCAATTGGTTTTTAAAAATCAGGCGAGATAGCATTGACATATCATAAGAAAGGGCTGGGGAGTCTCCTTTGGACGTGTTCCAGGAAGTTGATTGCTACACCAGCAGCTAATCTTTTTCTAAAAACACCACAAAGAAGATTATAACTTACTGTTGGTGTATATATATATGTGGCCCTTATGGCCCATGTAGTCAGGCCCATCTAGAGGCCTATGTACAGCTACTATATTACCCACCCTTCTAGGGTTTGGAGGAATACAGAGAATATTCCATTCCAATATGGTATCAGGCTAGGATTTTTGCTTCTCCCACCTCCCAGCCGCCGCCCCTCCTGCTGCCGCCGCCGCCGCCGGCGTGATGGCCGGCCGCTGGCCGCCGGAGCTCCCTTCCCTCTCCTCTTTCCCTCCNCTCCCTGGCGCTCCCCCTTGGTTCGCGGCCACAGGGGCTCCACGCGCCACCGCCCTGCCGGCCCTGGTGGGGACGGCCGCCGCCTCCGCCGCCGGGGATCCTCTCGCCGACCTGGTCCTCCCGAGGTTCCCGCCGCCGCCGCCGTCCCTGCAGGACCCTCTGCCGAGGCTCTTGCAGGCCCCTCCCGCCACGGATGCTGCGGCCGCTCTGGCTGCCGCCCTCCGCGTGGCGCAGTCCGAGGCTGTCGCGGCCCAGGAGCGCGCTCGCCTGGCTGCTCAAGCCTGGGAGCGTGAGCGCACGGCGGCGGATGCCCTCGCTCGCCGGGTCACCGAGACGGAGCACTACCTCCTCACCGTCTCCGGCCAGCAGCCGCCAGTCGTCCTCTCCACCGACACGGGTGCCTCCTCGTCCTACCAGGCCCCGCCCGCTGGTTCTGGCGCCAACCCCGCCGCGGCCGATCCGATGGTCGCTCAGCTCCACCTCCAGGCCGCCGGGGTCCAGAACATCCGGTCCCTGGTCTCCGTCGTCCTCGACCCCACGTCCACCTCCTACGGGAGCTGGCGGGACCAGGTGCTCCTCGCCCTTCGCCGCTACGCCCTCGACGACCACGTCCTCATCGACACGCCTGTCGCGCCGCGGGACGGGGTCTGGCTGCGCCTCGACAGCGTCGCCATGTCCTGGATCTTTGGGACCATCTCCCTAGATCTCCAGGACATCGTCCGTACTCCGGGCGGCACCGCGCGCCAGGCCTGGCTGGTTCTTGAGGGCCAGTTCCTGGGCAACGCCGAGCAACGCGCTCTTCAGCTGGACGCGGCCTTCCGCAGCTTCCAGCAGGATGACCTCTCCGTCGGCGAGTACTGCAGGAAGATGAAGGGCATGGCTGATGCCCTTCACGACCTCGGCTGCCCGGTGGCCGACCGGTTCCTGGTACTCAATGTCCTGCGGGGTCTCAACGCCAACTATGACCTCCTGCGGACATGGATTCCTCGCCAGCGGCCTTTCCCCTCCTTCGTGCAGGTCTGGGACGACCTCGTCCTGGATGAGATCACCCGGGGTCTCACGCCCGGCTCGTCCTCGTCGTCGTCCTCCACCGCGCTCGTCACTGCACCACCGGCCTCTCCTGCCCCGCCTCCTTCCCCCGGGCCGAGCGGGGGTGGAGGGGGCCGAGGCGGCCGCCGTCGCCGGGGGGGTCGTGGTGGTGGCGGTGGTGGCTCCGGTGCTGGCTCCGGTGGGGGCCGCCGGGGTACACCGGCTCCTGCTCCCTCTACCGCTCCTGGAGGTGCACCCTGGCCATCCTTCACCAACCCATGGTCAGGGCGCATCTCCATGTGGCCGTTCCAGGCTCAGGTGGGGGGCCTCGCCCTCAGCACCAGCCCGCGGCCATGTTCGCTGGCCCTGCCTCCTCGGGCCTGGCGTCCTGGACTCCACCTACTCAGCCTAGCCAGCCTCCGACCTGGCCGGGGGGTGGGATCCGGCCGCGCTGGCTCAGTCCTTCAGCACCATGGGACTGACCCCGCCGGTCAGCACTGAGTGGATTGCCGACTCGGGCGCCTCCTTCCACACCACTCTCGACGCTGGTATCCTATCCTCTGTCCACCCACCTCCTCCCTCCTGTCCTTACTCCATCATGGTTGGCAATGATTCTTGCCTTCCCGTCACCTCTGTGGGCGCTGCTTCTGGTTCCTTTCGCCTTCCCAATGTTCTGGTTGCCCCACAGATGGTTCATAACCTCCTTTCTATTCGTCAGTTTACAGCTGACAATTCTTGTTCTGTCGAATTTGACTCTTCTGGTCTTACTGTGAAGGATTCGGCTTCCCGGCATCCACTCCTCCGATGTGACAGCACGGTGCCTCTTTACACCCTTCGCATTCCCCCTTCCGCTGCTCCACCTTCGGCTTCCACTTCGTCAGCTGCATTCGCCACCACCTCTTCTTCCACTACTTGGCATCGCCGGCTTGGTCATCCCGGCCGCGACGTTTTGGCTCAGCTCAGTCGTAGTGCAGATCTCCGTTGTACTAGGACTTCTGATGAGCACCTTTGTCATGCGTGCCAGTTAGGTCGTCATGTTAGACTTCCTTTTTCTTCTTCTTCTTCGCATGCGAGCCATGCGTTTGATCTTGTTCACTGTGACCTGTGGACATCTCCTATACTAAGCATTTCTGGCTATAAGTACTATCTAGTGGTTGTTGATGATTTCTCTCACTACTCCTGGACTTTTCCCCTCCGTGCTAAGTCCGAGACGTTCACCACCCTCCTCCACTTCTTTGCTTGGGTCTCCACCCAGTTCGGCCTCACCATTAAGGCCGTCCAGTGTGACAACGGGCGTGAGTTCGATAACAACACCTCCCGTGCCTTCTTCCTCTCTCGGGGTGTTCATCTGCGCATGTCTTGTCCGTATACCTCTCCACAGAACGGCAAGGCTGAGCGGATGATTCGGACCACGAACGATGTCGTGCGCACCCTTCTTCTCCAGGCCTCCCTCCCTGCCCGGTTCTGGGCTGAGGGGCTCCACACCGCCACCTACCTTCTCAACCGCCTGCCTTCCACTGCTTCCCCCGCTCCCACCCCACACCACGCTCTTTTCGGTACTCCACCTCGCTACGATCACCTCCGTGTCTTCGGGTGCGCTTGCTATCCCAACACCACTGCCACTTCTTCTCACAAGCTAGCGCCTCGTTCGACTCGTTGTGTGTTTCTTGGCTACTCCCCTGACCACAAGGGGTACCGCTGCTTCGATCTCGCCACTCGCCGTGTCCTCGTCTCCCGACACGTCGTGTTCGACGAGTCGGACTTCCCCTTCTCCACCACCCCTACACCCTCTTCCGACCCTGAGTTGGATTCCCTGTTTCCGACTGACCCGGTGGTTCAGCCACCTATACCTGTTTCTCCTTTCCCAGCAGGTTTTCCCGGTGCGCTGCCACCGCTCCCGGCGGTCTCCGCTGCGCCACGCGCGGCCCCGGAGCCTACCGCTGCGCCACGCGCGGCCCCGACACCTTCTGTCGCGCCACGCGCGGCCCCGGAGACTACCTGCGCCACGCGTGGCCCCGGTGCCCCTGCCTGCGCCAAGCGCGGCCATGGGCGCGCCACTGCAGGTCTACCGGCGCCGTTCGGTGCCGGCACCGGAGCCGGCGCCGGAGCCGGTGCCCCGTCCTCCCCTGCAGGTCTACCGGCGCCGTTGGTGCCAGCGCCGGAGCCGGCCCTGGAGCCGGCGCCCCCGTCTCCACCGGAGCCGTCACCAGCGCCGTCGGTCCAGTCCCGGGCCCTCTCTCGTCTGGACCCGGCTGTCTACCACCCGCCTGTCGTCCATCGGGATCCTGGCCACACTCATCCCATGGTGACACGGCGGGCGGCGGGCGTCCTCCGACCGGCGGCTCTCTCCGCCACCGAGGCTGAGCCGGGGGTCTCTCCGCCACCCTCCTCTGAGCCGGGGGTCTCTCCGCCACCCTCTTCTGAGCCGGGGGTCTCTCCGCTACCCTCCTCCGTCCGTGAGGCTCTGGCTGATCCTCACTGGCGTCGGGCGATGGAGGAGGAGTACACGGCCCTTCTTGCCAACCAGACGTGGGACCTCGTGCCGCGTCCGTCTGGTGGCAATGTGGTCACGGGCAAGTGGATCTAGACGCATAAGCGTCGTGCTGACGGCTCACTGGATCGCTACAAGGCTCGCTGGGTTCTCCGAGGTTTCACGCAGCGGCCTGGTGTGGACTATGATGAGACCTTCAGTCCAGTGGTGAAGCCTGCTACAGTGCGCACGGTCCTCTCCATTGCTCTCTCTCGCTCGTGGCCCGTGCATCAGCTGGACGTGAAGAATGCCTTTCTACATGGCACTCTGTCAGAGACAGTCTACTGCAGCCAGCCAGCGGGGTTTGTGGATTCCAGTCGTCCGGATCTGGTCTGCCGCCTCAACATGTCCCTCTATGGTCTGAAGCAGGCTCCTCGGGTTTGGTACTCTCGGTTTGCCATGTTCTTGGTCACGTTGGGATTCACAGAGTGCAAGTCTGACACCTCTCTGTTTGTCTACCGCCGGGGCTCTGAGACTGCATATCTGCTTCTATATGTTGATGACATCATTCTCACCGCCTCCAGTCAGGCCTTGCTTCAGCGCATTGTTGAGTCACTGCAGCAGGAGTTTGCCATGAAGGATCTGGGTGTGCTCCACCACTTTTTGGGTGTCACTGTCGAGCCTCGTCCTTCTGGCCTCTTTCTTCACCAGCGGCAGTATGCACTTGATATTCTGGAGCGGGCCGGGATGACTGACTGCAAGCCGTGTACCACTCCGGTTGACACTGTGACATTCTGGCCCAAGGCTTAATAGGATTGATAGAATACTCATACCAACAAGTTGCAACTTCTTTTCCGGAAGCTCATCTCGAAAGAACTCCGAGGTTAAGCGTGCTTGGCCTGGAGCGATGGGTGACCGACCGGGAAGTCCTTTCCGGGTGCGCATGAGTGAGGACAAAGTGCGTAGAAAAGACTCATGTTGGTCTGTGAGGGCATTCTCGAGGTCCTAGAGAGCTGCCAGGCGTAAGCGGGCCCGGACCCGGGGGGTCGGGACGTTACAGACACTCAGGCCAAGCTCTCTGCTGATATGGGTGATCCTGTTGCTGACCCGACTGCCTACCGGAGTCTTGCCGGTGCTTTGCAGTACCTCACGTTCACCAGGCCAGACATCGCATATGCCGTCCAGCAGGTCTGTCTCCATATGCATGATCCACGGGAGTCACATCTCACGGCTCTGAAGCGTCTCCTTCGCTACATCCGTGGCACTGTTGACTACGGCCTGCTGCTTCACCGGTCTCCTGCCACTGAGCTCGTCGTCTACACCGACGCTGACTGGGCTGGCTGTCCTGACACTCGTCGCTCCACTTCAGGCTACGCCGTCTTCCTCGGCGGCAACCTTGTCTCCTGGTCGTCCAAGCGACAGCCGGTTGTCTCCCGCTCCAGTGCTGAGGCGGAGTACCGGACTGTTGCTAACGGCGTGGCTGAGGCGTCCTGGCTACGACAGCTCTTAGCGGAGCTTGACAGCCCGCTCGCCAAGAGCACTCTCGTCTACTGCGACAACGTCAGCGCCGTGTACCTCTCCACCAACCCAGTTCAGCATCAGCGGACGAAGCACGTGGAGATCGACCTGCACTTCGTTCGCGACCGGGTTGCTATCGGCGACGTTCGGGTTCTCCACGTCCCGACCACCTCCCAGTTCGCTGACATCTTCACCAAGGGTCTCCCCTCCTCGACCTTCTCGGAGTTTCGCTCCAGTCTCAACATAGCCGGTGGCTAGTTGTGACTGCGGGGGGGGTGTGTACTTCTTTGTGTGTACTTCTTTTCCTGTCCAGTCTTGAACTCCGCTGCGCCGGTAAGTTCAGATTGCAGGTTCCGGTCCAGTCTTGAACTCCGCTGTGCCGGTAGTTCAGACTGCGGGGGGTGTTGGTGTATATATATGTGGCCTTTATGGCCCATGTAGTTAGGCCCATCTAGAGGCCCATGTACAGCTACTATATTACCCACCCTTCTAGGGTTTGGAGAAATAAAGAGAATATTCCATTTCAATACTTACAAAACAGAAACTGGCTCCTCAACTTTGGCGATTTGGTCTAGTGACTTTATGCAACTGCCATGCGGGGCCAAAACACGCTTGTCCCACATGATAGTGATTCAAAGTCACCTGGCTTAAAGTCAGAGGATCTGTAATCTCTATTGCTGTAGATATTTTACGACAGCAGCATAAACGACAAAAGCATGTTGTCTTAAACTAGTTGGATAGGCTAGTGATGAAACCGAACAGGAACCATACGGACCAAAGAGAGAAAAAAAATAGTAATTAAATGAAAACAGTAATGAACAACTGGCACTCTGTGAGTAATAGTAGTAGTAAAAGAAGTTCAATCCCTAGTTCATGGTCTGTGCAGGAAACATTTCAAGTCATCATGCATGATGAGCACAGTGGGTGAGGTTTCTGACTGGTGTGAAATGTGTAAAACGAAGCATAATACTTCACTAATACACTCACTATAACCACATTGATGAAGAGAAATCAGCTGATGGCTGTAATAAATACATAAACATTGCACAGCACCTGAACTAGAATAAGATAGGTCTAATAATTGCCATTTAGCTTTAAAAATTCTGCAAGGAAGCAAACCCAAAGAGCTGAAATGGACATTTGCCGATGTCTGCTTCAATCTACTTGGAAGTTGCAACAGCAACACAAAGCAAATCAAACCCATTAAGAACATATATGTAACTTCAATATATATTAAGCTTTGCTTATACTACATGGGGTGTATATGAAAACTGGATGTGGCGATTCATATGATGGGCAAATCTAGCCCACTGGAATCTGCACTGCGGTAATATTCATCAATGAACTCCTACAACTGACCAAAAGAGGCCACACAAAAAAGAACCTACATGTACTTTCCAGTCCTCAGGCTAATTCCTCAACTAATAGGTATACATTTATCAGGGCAGTTCCATGGAGGAAATAGGTAAGCCAAAAAAAAGTTAATCAGAATCAAGTACTACTCTGCACCAGACTGCCACAAGATATGATCTGCCAACAGCCTCTATCAGCAAGGAGTGGAAATTTAGTCGCATTTGATATTTCTGTAGATTCTCCTCACAAATAGGGTGGATCCCAGATAGCCAACAGCACCTACATACAAACAGCATAAATGTCAAAACAGGACAAATGTATGCTTGAAATGAAATAAAACAGAAGTTCGAAAGCTCACCGCAAAGTATTCCCAGTCCAAGACAGAACATCAGGGTGTAACCGAAGTAGAAGCTTGTCTGGAAAAAGCCTGACATCTTTGTCTTCACATGATAATAGTATATGGAGTATAAATATACATACAAGGCAGTAGAAGCAGCAGAGAAGAATGATGTCCATTGCCAGTGATAGTTCTCAGCATTCAACAAGAAATAAGTACCCACGATAGTGACACATATGGTCACTATTATGAGGATGACAAACACCAGCAGCATGAACCCATAAACATAGTACACCTGCAAAGGAACAAAAGCGACGAACTTAATATTCCTTCAAACTAAAAGAAATGAACTTCAACATATAGACATTTATTTGGCAACCAGACTTCAGTAAGTAAACAGTGCACATCTTTCACAAATGCTGAGTGGTGGGGCATTCAGCAACATACAGTTTTTCTTTACCTTGTAGTTCCAGAAGGAAGTGAACACAAAGTACATCTCAATGAAGATGCTGCCGAAGGGGAGAAGCCCACCCATCAATGAAATAACAGATGGTGTAAGGTACCACTTCTTCTCAGGAATAGGGCGTGGAATCGTTTTGACACGGCATGGGTTGTTGGGAGCACCGCTCCAGTTTCTGCCAACTACAGTTCCCAATAGCACCAATGGGAAGGAGATGAAAGCCCAAAGAACAAATATGACAACCATTGTACCGAATGGTATAGCTGCCAATGATCGGTAGAAGATAGCAATGGTGTTTAGCACTAATCCAATTGAGAAGCACAAGAATGGAAAAAGGGATGCCGTAAGGATCATAGACTTTATCCAGTTTTTGCCTGCCATGGAATGAAGTAACGCATTCAGAGATATAGATGAAGAGTAGGGTAACTGAAATTTCAAACCCAAAAATCTATTCATTACGGCAGAATAACTGGGAAAGTGTGAACGAGCAATATAAGTCCATAACAAATAATATATATACAAATTTGTGCAGAATCATACCACCATTCCTTGAATAGAGGCCACCACTAACATATCCAGAGATGAAGGATGTAAGAGCATAGCACACAATAAAGGTTGTGATGATAGCTCCTCGTCTGACAAATAGAACAAAGTATGATAGTTAGAACTTAGTGGAAAAAGCTAATGTATCATACAAGCTCAACAATATTGCTGCTGTCCCAAAAATAACTTGGTAAAAGTGCAGGCACACAAAGGTTTTTGATGATTGCTTCATGTCTGACAAATAGAGCATATATGCTGAATCTAGGACCAGTTTTGTATCTACGTTACTGACACATTAACATAGTGATAAAAGAAGAATATTAGTAATTCTTATGTTACAAACTTTTCATGTTTTCCAAGGCTCAACAGTGTCTGGGTACTAGTTGTCTGAACTTTGCTCGTTCTTGCACATCGTCTCTCATGGCAGCTAGAGTTGTGCATTTCAGTTATAGGGAGCAGCACTACAACAGAAGTATTCGGATTTACCTAAGGCATTGATGAATGCAAAAGCAAACATTTGTCTGAACTTTGCTCGCTCTTGCATATCGTCTCTCATGGCATCTAGAGTTGCGCATTTTATAGGGAGGAGCACTACTCCAGAATTTAATGCTCGGATTTACCTGAGGTATTGATGGATGCAAAAGCAACCATATAGCAAAATTAGAGTTAACGACCTACTGAAGATCCCAATAGTACTTGTACCCCATTATTTCATCTCAGGAAAGATATGATGATTTATTTAAGCACAAAACAATTATGTACTTTGAAGATCAGTCATTATTATTGAACATATCAATTACTAAAAAAAATCTATTGTAAACCCACTACATTTTGCACATCTAATGCTGAAAAGAGAGATAAAGAAGGCCGGTTATGAACCTACCCAACATATAACATGCCGACAATGGCCAACACGATCACGAGCAGGATGAGAGCCGCCAGCTGAGTGCCAATACCAACAAGCGCAGAAATAAACACCAGGCCACGAGGAGGCCGAAATACATCTCCATGTACAAGCTTCCATCCAGATTCCTCGTTAACATCTCGCTCCTGAAAAAGGGAAAAATGTATCTCAAATTCTTAACTTATCCTGCCAAAGAAAAACGTTTTACTAAGGAATTTGTATGACTCACTTGATGTTTGACTAATTAGTTGACTATTTCTTTCTGAACATTACATTGGTGGCATGGAAATGATGAACACATGTTTCTATATAAAAAATACAAGATTTTATGGACTTCTAGAAATACTAAATAACAGATAATGTTAATGGCCAAGCATTCATCTAGGCTCTAAGAGAGACAAAAAGTAAAAACAATGGGATCTCTTGGCTAAAAATACTCCTATATAAGTAAATTGATGCGCTCCAGACTTCAGATGCAGAACTTACAAGAGATTCCAGATCGTCATCTTCACGAGCATATTTTGCATAATCATTTCTTAGAGTCCTCATCAATATCATTGACACTAAACCAGTCAAGAAAATAACCATCATGAATGAATTGAAGATGGAGAACCAGTGAATCTGAGCATGGAAAGTACAATAAGTCAGAATTTTTTGTAGTTTCTAAAGATAGAAAGCAATGTCCACCTTTGTCAGAATCAACTCAGTCAAGGAAAGAATATCGAAGTGTCATTATGAAATGTTTGGTTGGTGTAAATAAGGATTACCTGATGTTCAAAGAACGGGTAATCCAAATAAACTTCAAAACGCCGTGCAAATGCCACATTTGTTTGCACCCACTTCACTGAGTATGTCATATCTAACTTTTTACCAGCTTCAAGAAGCTTAGGCGACTCTTGCGTGAGATTGACATGAATTATCTACAAAGGAAATTTAATTAGCATACATATGAGTCTCACACTCACTAATCCTTTTAAGGTTAGAAACAACACATACCCTGTTACCATTGTATTTAACAACAATGTTCTTGTGAGTGTAAAGGTAGTGCTTGTTCTCATTGTTTTTGTCAGTCTCCCCAACAAAACCTGCTCAGATTGCAACCGACCACATTACAAAATGAAAATAGAGAGCAGAAAGACTTATGCAACATTGGATAGGTACAAAATTGCTTACCCCACAATGGCAGATCATCTAGGTAATTCCACAGCAAGAAACGGCACAAAATATGTATGGAAAGAATGTTAGGAAAAGAGGAATAGCATCCAAAACAGTAAAAGAATGTGCATCAGAATGGAACAAACTAAGCATTTGGATACCTATGAAAAGCTCAAACCAATATGAGCTCTCAATGGCATCGGAAAATTGCTGAACCTTTTGAGCATCAAGTTCAATTGTGCAAATGGGGCCCTTGTCCACATTTTCTGGAACAAAAGAAACATTCAAATGACAAGTCAGTCAGATAAATCAATTATAACAGAATAAACATGAACAAGATGCACTGCCCAACAAAATATAAATAAATTCGAGAATGTCAAGATAAAGACAGCATACTTAAGAATTTTATATCAATCTGACTATCAATCAGCTCATTTCCACCAAGGACCTCTCCCAGACCACCCCATTTGTGTGCAGGGTTTTCAGATGGTTGACAAAATGGGAGGCTGTAATAGTTGTATGTTTCTTGAGGGTTATTGTAAGGTCCAACCTTGTTTACCCATAGCTTAACTGATTCCTCTGTTTTGTACTGCACATAAGAGAAATAAGGAGCACCTGTAATACTTTAGTAGATGAAAGGAACCAGCATGATTTAAGATCAGTGAAACTAATATTCTGAAGACAACAAGATTTCCAAATCTTGTCGAAACAAGTGTAACAGTGTAGGATATAGGTAAGAGCAATGATCATAATCACTTGAAGGTAATTCAATATAAACCGTGACCAAATATAAAAAACACTCTGATATTTCTTAAGCCAGGAGTTCAATCATTTCCCATCGCTAATCATCAGAAGCACAGGTATTCAACAGGCTCAGCACAGAGCATCCCTCTAGACAGAAATAAGAGGGTAAACAATCAACAAGGTCATAATCTAGCCTTATAGACAGAAATAAAAGGGTAAACGGTCTAACAGGTTGATGATGTAGGACCGGTGATTGGTCATACATGCAAGATAGTGCAGACAGTAATTGTTTAAAAATAACCCAGAATATGAATAATGAAGATGTACTTGTCTTTTGAACTATCAAAGTCGCATGCCGCTACAGCATGTTCTCACAGAGGTATTAGCTTGGGAGGCTTCATTGAAATGCCCATGATAGCTACCACCTTAAAGCATACTATACCTAAGTCTTCGATGATATGCATGCATTGTATCCTTCCGAAAACAGGACATGCACCAACTAATAATGCGAATGGAAGACCATGAAACTGCTCGATTTTGACGCCTCGTGGCAAGTGAAAGAAGGTACCATCTATCTTCAGTCTTAAGGCCTTTAACAATGCAACCAGCTGTTTCTCCACAAAGATGCTAACACTATTCGAAAGTTGCATGCAACCAAAAACGAACTTTTGTCTGAATGCGGCTGTCAGAACTTCTTCCCCGCGCTCCCAAAGCAACCGACATCGAACAAGACAATTCCTGAAACAACCCTCAAACCTATCTCGCTCCTACCGCGAGCGCCCAGCGCTTCCCATCACAGAGCAACAAATCAAAGCCGGCGCCCCGTACTAAGCCGGAAACTCCCAGCGCTCGGCCACGCGACACCCGCCGCGCCAAGCCCGGATCCGGCGCCGGCACCTAGCCGGATCCAACCAAGGAGCGTTCGGATCTAGGGTTGGGAGGAAGGGGTGTTGGGGCGCGCACCTTGTGGTCGGCCTCGGAGGCGTACGCGCCGGGCGGGCGCGCTACGGCGAGGAAGACGGCCACGAGGAGGAGGACCACGCCGCGGCGGAGCATCTCGTCGGCGGCGAGATCTGGGCGGAGGGAGGCGGCCGCGAGCGTGCGGGGTGTGTGTCAGTGCCGAACGAGCACCAGAGCTACCTCATACGGAGGAGGTAGGCACGCAGTTTTGCGAAGAGGCCCCTGCGAAATCATGCGGTAATATTTGACAATGTTTGCCACGACTCACAGGAGCATACTCCCTCCATGTTATAAAGGAAAGGAAAGGAAGTCGTTTAGGACACTGACAGAGTCTTCAAAACATAACTTTGACTCAACGTATCGAACATCGAATCCACTTCTTTCACAGAACTCCTAGAACTCAGCACTATGAAAATTAGAACCCAAATCTGTAATGATTCTGTTTGGATAGCAATAGCGATGCATAATGTCACAAATGAAGTTGACTAATTTGGTTGTTGATTGATTGGTGACTGGTTTGAC
>CM014277.1:13835521-13883047 GCA_004135705.1 Alloteropsis semialata
GGCCGGGGAGGGGCGGAGGAGGGACGGCCGTCCCTGCCCATGGCCGCCGCCGCCCATGGCGGGGGAGGAGGAGGGGAGCCGAGGGAGCGGCGTGAGCAGGGAGGGAGCGAGTGGAGAGGAGAAGGAGAGAGAAAGAAAAGAAAAGAAAAAGAAAGAAGATGGTAGTTGGAATGATGGAATAAAATATAGTATAGTTGAGATAGAGTATGTGATTTGGAGTATGACGGCTGCGTGAGAAATTGATTTAGAGTATGGAATATGGATGACCAGGACGGAATATTCATTTTAGAGGATGTATTTAGGGGACGACCAGTGCGGACAGCCTAAAATACCTATATGGAAATGCAAAATGGTAGGACATGAAACTCGAATTTTAGAATATAAAATACGTACATGTTGTTTGTATATGATTTTCTATATAGTCACTGTTTAATAGTTTACCATAATGGATAAATACTATGTATGATAAATATTTTTAATATTGAAGCAAAAGCGCGTCATGGACTCTGTATAATTGAGAGCGTGTAATTGGACGGATACTCCATTGACCGGAAGTTGGAAAGGAGTAGTTAGTGATTTCCGTCCGTTGCAGGGATGGAATTATAAAGAGCACATTTCTTTGCAAAGGCAAAAGCTAGGGCCGCCCTCTCCGCGGGCCCACAGTTCAGCCTCACACCGCAAAGCCCCCGTCTCTGCGTTCGCTTCGCGCTAAACCAGGAAGCCGCCCCCTGTCTCGACTCGAATCAACCCCCGCGGAAACCTCCGCTCCCATTTGAAATCCTCCAACTCGCGGGACTCGCCGCCGTCGCGGCCGGCCGGCCGCCCGCCGTGGAGAGGCCCGATCGCCGGCTCCACGCGGGCCGCGCAGGGGAGCGGCGTCTCGTACGCGTCTCTAGCCTGGTGAGCCGCTCGTGCTTCCTCCTTCCGGCGAGTTCCACATTTCGTCTAGGGTTTATGTGTGCCAATGCCATCTGTTTGTTCCCCTAAACTGGTCGATTTTGTTCCCGTGGGGAGAAGCTGCAGGTTTTGGGTTTGGTCTACTGAACTGATGGATCGATGAGTCGGTCTGATGGGTTTGTCCGTTGAGGAATATAAAATTATAAATCCATGCGAAACAGAATAAATAAATCATGTAAGCAGAGCAGTTCCTGTGTTTTGCTGAGGGATTCGGATCAGCCACTCACGTTCAGCGATTGCACCCTGCTGTATCATGCCATCACCGGTTGATGAATGACAAATTGGCGTCTGGACACACTCTCAGGGCGTGTTCGGATGGGGATCAAAAAATTGATCCCTGCATTAAATGCTACTTTGACCGTTAATTAAGGGTATTAAATAAAGTCAGTTTACAAAACTACCTCCACAACCCCTGTCAAATTCGCGAGATGAATCTAATGAGGCCTTTGACCGCACGATTAGAGGATGGTTACTGTAGCATTACTGTAGCAAATCATGGATTAATTAGGTGCAGTAGATTCATCGCGCAAAGTTGCACTCATCTGTGAAAAAGTTTTGTAAATAAACTTCATTTAGGCCCTCATGCATGCGACAGTAATCCGGGACAATTTTTTGTCCCGGGCTGCCGAACACGCCCTCAGTAGCACCATCTGAACTTGCCATTATATGGCCCCAAATTAAGGACTGTGTTATTTCTCTGACCATGGATTCATGGAAATCTGTAGTTGTGTTGCACTCTGTTCTTAGGATCATTTCTAGGTTGGCATTTACTTTCAGATGACCTGTGCCTTTTGTCGCCAACCCAATTGGCAATGTCGATCCAATCACTGTTTTTTTTTGGCATTTTCTGCTTTTGGCATAATTAGTATTTTAGTTAATCAAGCTGGAGACCATATCCCTGAAAATGCTTGTCTAAATGATGGCTTCTGTTGTGAAGTAGTCCAGAGCGTGAAGTGTATGAAACTTGATCCTAGGAGCTCCGCAGGATTACTTACACATTTTGAAGCATGTGCAGAAATAACCAGAAATTGTTATCTCCTATTTGAATAACTAGGAAAAGGACAAAGAGATTTTTTAGGATACAACATATAGTGCTTTGTTACATTCCTTATGTAACCTCTTTTTTCCTATTTTCTATGGTCTGAAATGAGTTGTAAAGGCTAAATATTTGCAGAAACAAGGGTATCAGGTGAATTTTATTGTCACTTGTGAAGTTCCTGCATTCCAAACATAACCTGGATAGAAATTTATTTTTAGCACTATTTGGATTCATTGTAAGTATAAAACTTGATATTCGTTGAGGGTAGATTCGTGACGTATTTTTTAGTTGACCTGGTCTCGGATCTAGCAAGAGTTCTGCAGGTCCTTAATCAGGTGAAGAGTTTATATTATGGCGTACAATATCAGATTGATTCCGAACCATCAAATGGGATGCACCATAGACATTTTTTTTTGTCTCAGATCAAGAATAAAGCTTAGGATGAAACTGAATGAATAGTCTAATTTTCAAATTATACAGCTATGACATTATCATAAATTCATAATTATCTACATCGGGACTGTGCATGTGCAGACGTCAGCAAAGCTCGAGGTTGGATCAGTCATAGTACGTTACAGCCACAAACTGAAATGTATTGCGACAGGCTAAAATCATGTGTGGGACTGTGGGCAACCACTGGTAGACATTGGTGTATTGGGCAGAAGAGAAAACATCTGTATGACCCAAGAATGGTTACTGAGGCACTTTGGTTCAGGTATGCTATCAGCCTGATATATGTCAATGTCAATGTCAATGTGGATGACTGTTTTTCCATCCATGCACTCCAATAAATTTTGTTCTTGATTGAAAATTTGTATGTATTCAAATGATGTGATTATAATTATTCCCAATTCTGGTTTTTGGATTCTTAAAGATTATATATCAATCTGGTCATTTTTATCAAACTATCTTGGCTTGACTATATTATGTGCTCAAGCCTCAAATGGTGATATGTATTTCAGGTCCATGGCCCAAGACTGGCCTTTTTAGTTTGCTTCCTTCAAAATGCTTAAACAACAGTTTGGCCCTTTATCAATGGGCTTTGCATGAACTTGCCACCAGCCCATTCAGGCATTCAGCATATTTCGTTTCTAAACAATTAGCTAAGCGCTCCATGCATTCAGCCTTACCCTACATAATGATTTAGCTTGTGCCATGAATATGGGAATAAAAGCAATATATTTTGGTTTTGATACTTATCATCTCAATCATGTCTTTCCAAAAGTCTTTTTCTTATCCTTCATCAAAGATGCTGGACAAGCACACTATCCTCATTTCCTCACATTGTATCATCTTTTGTATCTGATTGGTATTATTAATTCATTTTAACTCAAATATACCTACGCAAACTTTTATCTCACACACTTTTGCACTAATAAGGTAAGCCCATTAAGTTTCAGAAAGGTCTATCCTGAACCCTTGGGTATGGAAATAATATCCTCATCTGAATAATGCCAATATCACAATATGCTATGCAAGCTTAGGTACCTCACCTGCACAAGCTATGCTATTTGTACATGCTGTGGATATTTTCCTTGTTCTTCTGCCATCATGAGATGACATGAATCACTATATTAACTAGAAATGTAACAAGCAAGTTTTTTTTTTCTAAGATGTTTTTTGACTATCTCCTGGAAATTGGAGCTGGAAAGGGACAGTTGTTCAATAAATTATCACCAAAGGTTATAGTAGTGATGTCATTCCAGAAATTTTGAAAAGTTATCTCTTGTTATCTGCATGTTAGGTGGCCTGGCCGCCCGAGTGATGCAGTGACAAAGATCCATAGAAGCTTCCAATTCATCGAGCCTACCATATCATCATGCCTTTATGAACTGGAGTGGCCTGGTGGGTGTGCTGGAGGTTATAGTATCTTTTTACTCACTTCTCTTGTTAGGTGCTGGTTCTGATGCACTGACAAAGATTTGAAGTATTTTTGCACCTGACCTACCTTATTCTAGAAGGGGTCATTGCACTCTTCATCATTGACATTGCAGATAAATCACTTACACCTTCTTTCAGTTGCTCAGACGGTGGTGTTAGGTAAAGCTATACAGGCTTTGCATCATATCCGCATGCATCCACGATATCCCACCCACTTTTTTCTTCTTTTTTTTGTTTCGTGGAGTCCTCCTCACAGGTAGAACCTTCACTAGACCTAATTCATCCTATGTAGTATGAATGTCAAAACATCTTTACATCTTTTCTCCTCTTTTGCTTGGAAAGCAGATTTATCCAAAAGCTTATGTGACTTTCATCTGGAAAAGGCACTTGTGCACTTATCTGCTCCACTCATGTCATGTGTGCTGCATGTCGGAAAAGATTGAGAGCAATTTGGCATGCGGTCAAACCAGCTGGGTGTTTCACCTCGCTGATGGGGGAGAATCTCACCAATGGTTCTAGTGCTCCATAATGGAGTACCTATGCCGCGTTTTTAGAGCGCAACGATGAATAAAGTAGCATTTTGACTTTAGAAGAAACCACTTGCTGTTGCTGCACATGTGCTCTATATACTGTCTTGTTCTTTACATATTCTGCCACTTTAATGGCTATATGAGTTCTTAGAAGCTGCCTTTGTTGTGAGACTATTGGTTTGACAGTTGCAGAAAAAGTCGCTCCTGGTATGTGTTGGGTTGGTATTTGGTAACAAACTGGTGCAACTGTTACACTCTTAGGGCGTGTTTAGATGCATACAAAATGCATAAAGTTTATGCATTGGGAACCGTGTCAGTTCATTTCTTCTCTCTGTGCACGTGGCCCAATGCATTAAACTTTATGCATAATGGGTGCATCTAAACACGCCCGGCAAGCAGGTAATACATTGTAGCATATACTATTCTGATAACTCTCCCAAGATGGAGGATCTCTGCGACAAGTCCTCATCGTAGGGACCACTAAAACAGGAAGTGTAAAGCTAACATCAACACCCCCCCCCACAAACAATGGGCCGGTGGTTTTAGGATCTAGTTGCTGTCAATACAGACAAGAATCTATGTGGATAGATTAGGGTTAATTTTGCAATAAGTGTTCTGACGACTAGGTATGCATTTTTATCACCTCGCTGTTTACATGATCAACAGAATCATTAATTCCTTTTTGTTTCTTTATGCAAAGATAAGTGCCCACAATATATTCTTGATGTGATTTGAAGATAATGCAAAGGGTTAATCTTATTAGCATTTTTGTTGGGCCTTCCTTAATATGCAGGTTATTATGACCTGTTGTATGTGTAGTCCTGTAGCTGCCGTAGTTGCTTTTTCAGAACATACATCAGAGTTCACTGAATGGTCGTGAACAACTGAATAAAGAATCATGACTTCAAAAGTAGCTATTACTTGGGCTATCATCCTGAGATCTGCTGTAAGGTACTGTTTTCTCAGCGATTTTCTTAAGCTACCTTTAAGGAAGTGATGCTGACTGAACAAGACTATTTTAGGTAATCACAACGTATGGTTTTCATGTGGTTTTTGTAGGTTACATAACATTCAGCAATATGTGAGAATGCATACATGTTGCTGCACTGCCTGCCCATACTTTTGTTTAGAGGAATACCCCAAGGGAGACCCCTGAGGTGCAGGTGTGGCACTCAAAGCAAGCACTGTCTTCTACAACACCAGGTATGTACTCTGTACACAGTGCCCCCACCTAGATACAACAAGAGGGCCAAGTTATAAGTGGGATTGGGCTTCATGAGCATGTGATGTTTGGATGGTTAGGCAGGAAGATAAGATTGCTTTTATTCTCAAACAAAAAGATCAGTATATTCACCACCAGTTACTACTCACTGGATACCACGCAAATGGCTGACAAGATCTTAGACGATGTGCACCACCTTGATCCTGACTGTTTAACAAACCTTGGGGGGGCCAGGGTGATCCAAAACCGTGTAACTTAACAGAAAAGGATGCATATTGGGGTTCCACTAAAGTTAATAGTCGATAAGCTGTTGGATTTTTGTTGCCTCGGCCAAGACTATATGAAATGGCCAGCTGATATCGCTTTCAGCTTTTCCTGGACTGTAGCAGCTGCTCCTTTTTCTGAAAATATTAGGTGACCCGCAATATCGCCTGCCTTTTCGCATCCATTGCCGCTCAGCTAGTAGATCACTGATAGAGAGAGTTTGCAAGCAGACGCTGCATCCACTGACCACTCTTGGGAAGTCAGTCATTGGGGTTGGGACGGAGGTGTCACTTCACTTGGGCTTCTAGAAGGTGAGCCCCAACAAAAGAGAACGCTTTTCCCAAATGCCATAAAAAACTCGCCAAGCAATTCGAAAATGATGCTTGAAAAGGATGGTTGAGGTCGGAGATGAGATGGGAGCAATTGGCAATTGTGGGTGCACGCAAAAGCACAGGTTAGTGATTCGTGGGAAGAAGATGACTGGCTGTGGCGCTGTGGCTGCTGCTGTCTTTTGAGGATGATGTCATGTGTGCTACCAACCACCAACTACCACCACCCCATGTTTCCCCTCGAAAACCTTAGCGCTTGTTCCATTCCTGCCCTCTCCCTGTCCATCCATTACTTCAGTCATCTTCATCATCTTTCTACCAAGTGAGTGGTAGCATCCTGCACGGCGAAGATGCGTTCTTTTTCCCTTTTTTTTTTGCAAGTTAGTGGATTGTGGTAACTTTGAGTGGTCGACAAGGTAGAAGTAAATTCAGATGGAAATTTCCTACATTTTCTTACTCATGAACCATGATTGCTTGGGTCATGATCTGGAATGGTTCAAGTGCGGTATGTAGTCCTCCATGGTCATAGGTGTAGCACGTCCGGTTAAATTCGCGTCTATCCAGAGGAACATAGTGAATCATCATCAGCTAAGAATATGGATGGCGGAGGTCCACGCTTCAACCCCTGGGGGTCAGCACAAAGGGGAAAAGGAGGAACAATACTTCATACTTGGGTGGAATCGTTTTTGTCATCTCTGTCCGTTCTGGTGATCACTGAGGGGGGCTAAGAATATATTTGCTCCACCATGCATTCAGGTGGTCAAATGGGAATGAACTTTTGCAGTCACAGAGATTCTTGGCTACTTTTTTCCCCCTTCATTTTGCATTTAGCACCTCTGTAGTCACTGAGAAAGTTTTGCATAAGTTCCTGCCGGCCAATCTCTAAAATAATTCATCTTGTCAGTAGATCAGAGGTCATTGTACACTTACAGTGACTCAGCAATCTTATGCATGAATGGAAGCATTGGGTGGAAGGTTCATATCACTGGCATGGTTCTTTCCTGCAAGGATTCTTTCTTTTTTCAAACATTAGAGAACTTTTAACCGTCACCCAAAAGAATTATTGGATCGCAGAAGTCCTCACTGGTTCAAACTGTGGAAACTTTTGCAGCAGCTTGTCTGTTTGTAAGATACAAATTTTCAGACATATCTAGACAAATCGTTACATAAGATCTGTAGATATATCATAATTATTTCCATATGTTGCCACTTGATTCGCTCTCTGTTGCCTATCAGCGTGCCCCGATTTGACTAAATAAGATGAGCCAGTTCATTTTTCCCACCAGGGGTTCTTTGGTTAAGTCAACGTTTAGCCTTGGCATAGTTCTCTTTCTTGTAGCAACAACTACTCGACTAAGTATCCCAGTTTTAAATTGTTCTGATTTAGATATCTCAGAGAGATCCAATCTATGGCATAGTTTTCTCGCTAGCTAGGAATGCCAACAAAAGGGAGAGGCCGAGAAGTCCTTCACTATGAATACAGGTGTCACGTGCATGCCTTACACATGTGATGAGATCTGTGTACTGTTGATATTGACTTGTGCATAATTTTATTCAGCTCTGGGTGAAGACTAATTTTGGCAATTACTTGTTTCAGTTTAGTCTTGTCTCATATCATATCACACCTGCATTGAGAGGCTCACACCTGGAGAAAAATAAGGTATGCACCTGACACATATTATTTGCAGACTCGATACATCTGATTTCATCAGATCTGTCTAGCGGTTTCTTACTAATATTAACAACATACTTGGTGGGCATCAACTTGAATGCTAAACTTATTAGTCCTGTGACCTCTCTAATTTTGTCACCTACTTAATAATGTGGTGAAGAGGCAATCGACTAGTTGTTTCCCAGCTTAGAATTTTCCTACCTGCTCATATTTTGTCACCTAGGAATTCAGATATCGCGAGTCTTGCAAAAGATGGGTAGCCTGACATTTGGCAACCAAGGGAGAATTAGCACCCATTTTTTTAACTGATCCCTTGCTTATGTTATAAGATAAGTGGGGAGCCATGTTGCAATATATAAGGAAAAACAAAAAGGCCTAGAATTTTACCTTTGCGGCACCGGTAATTTATTTACAGGTATCACCTTTCCTTTGACTCGAGACATGATCGAGAGGCCTAAGAATATAATCTCCCGCTTCAACTACATCATGATTTTCTCAGGATAATGATATCGCATTTCTTTCTGTTTTCCTAAAGAAAGTATTATCGCATCTCAACCCTTCCTTTACATGAATACTAGTACTGGGGAAAAAATGGGATTGCTTACACGACTTTTTGAAAGACAACGTTGCTGTTCTGGAGGCGAAAGAGGAGCTAGTCTGCACCATCCATTTAGTGAATGATCCCTGTAGGTCTGGAATCATGTGTAGCTCTTTTTCTGGAAGATCCTCATGAGGAAAGAGATTTCCTCAGAATTGACAGCACCCAGAGATTAGAGAGTCCAGTTCAGCCATCTGATGAGTGGTGAAGATCACCATTACTGGCCCCCACCCTGCTCCAAAGCCTGGAGCTTAGATCCTGTCCTGCTCCCAGCCATAGACTACAGCATCAACCACCCTGATCAGTGATAAAACTAGCAATCCATCAGACCACCAACCACCACCACCACCACCCATCGTCCCCATGCTCCGACCAGTTTGGTCATTAAGAAACCAAAAGGTCCCCCAATCCATGCCGCTCCTCCGTGGCACTTTATCCCCTTCCCTCTGCATTCACTCAGCTCGCCGCACACCCCTTCCACCCCTTCCACCTACCTACCAAACCAACCAGTCCAGAGCAAGGGCATCTCGCTCACATGCTCCCAACCCAACTCCTCTCTCCCTCCACAAGGCAAGCTCTTTTGGAACCGAAAACCGGCGCCCTCCTTTCCCTGTTTCTGTTTCTCCACCAAGTGGTCATGTGGTTGCAGACATTCATGGACCTGACCTCACTGACTCTCCCGTAACCACCAGCACACAGCCCCCATTCCATTCACTCTCGGCCTGGGCCTCAGCCTCAGCCTCAGCCACCCATGACTGATGCATTTCGCAAGGTTTCTTTCCTCCCAGATGTCATGGGCTTATGGCTATGCCTTGGCTGGAGCTGGGATTAAGCACATCTAGGTGAAGATCATGAACTGGACATATGGTTTTTGTGTTAAAGAACTGGAGAATGTAGTGCTTAGTGTTGAAAAGACAAGCAACAGGAGGTTGGTAGAGCTATATAGCACAGATCATATATGGTTTTTATATGTATGTCGCCAAGATGATTTGTTGAGGGATGGCATGATCACGCTGCCCGAGGGAGGGCCGGACGGAAGCGACAAAACGAGAGCACATTTTCCTCATAGAACCATGGTGCATGTTACAAAGAGCGCTGCTAAGCATGTGCGGCTTTTACTAGTTAAATAACTATATCTGCCTCTCCCCTCCCTTATGTCGTCACTGATCACTCTGAAGTCTGAACTCACTATTGGCCTCTGTAGCAGGGTGCCGCCGCCTGTAGAAAATTCCGAGCCCATTGCTCCTGCTGCCTGGAGGCGGCGCCGCCGCAGACGCACTCGACGCCCGGCCGGTACCCGAGGCTGTTGAGGCACAGGCACACCGCCGCCGTCGCATTGGTGTGGCCTGCTGCCGGCGCCGGTGGTTCCTGCTTCAGTGGCGTGTTGATGGAGTCCTCCGGCGGCTGGTACGGCGCCAGGCTGATGGACAGGTTGAGGTCGATGTCGAGGTGCCGCCGCGGCGGCGCTGCTGTTGCTGGAGGTGGAGTGGCGGACAGCGGCTCGTCGTCGCTGCTGCGGCTGCAGGCCTCCGGCGAGTTGGAGATGACCTCGAAATGGTCCTGCTGGTGGTGGTGATGGCCGAGAGCGGCGGCGGCGGCGGCGGCGACGTGCGGCTTCTGTGGCTCGAGCTGGTAATGCTGCTGCCCCGGGGCGCTGGCGGCGGCGGCGAGCGGGCGGTGGGTCTGCGGGTCGATGCCGCGGGCGAGGAGCTTGCGCTTGATGTGCGTGTTCCAGTAGTTCTTGATCTCGTTGTCCGTCCTCCCCGGCAGCCTCCCGGCGATCAGCGACCACCTGGTGGTAAAGAGAAGATTTAAATGATCAGAAGAAGAAAAAATGCTTCCCCCTCTGATCCGCAAGGTAACTTCGGTTGATCGATTCCTTGGCGAATGCTCGAATCGTTTTTGATCTGTAATACAATCTGCAGCAGCTTACTTGTTGCCGAAGAGCTCGTGGCACTTGATGATGAGCTCGTCCTCCTCCTCGGTGAAGTTGCCGCGCTTGAGGTCCGGCCGCAGGTAGTTGATCCATCGCAGCCGGCAGCTCTTCCCGCACCGCAGCAGCCCTGCTCCGTCCGCCGCCGCCGTAAGTATCGTCACACGCATCCCAACCCATCTCGTAACACCACCATGTCCACATCCGAACACACGAACACATCTGGATGGATGGCCGGATTGGCAGGGTATGATGTACGCTACGCACCTGCGGCTTTGGGGAGCGACCTCCAGCAGCCCTCGCCGTGGGCCTTGATGTAGGCGATGAGGCGCTGGTCCTCCTCCTTGGTCCAGGCGCCCTTGTTGGTGTGCGCCTGCTCGCAGCACGGGGACCTCCCCATGCCGGCCGCCCGGGAGATGGCCGTACGGATGCGCCCCCGCACACAGATTCGCTGATTCCCTCTTCTTGCCCCTTCTCCGGCCGGCGATGTGGAGTGGAGTTCGTCCGCCGTCCTCCGTCCGCGAGGAGGAAGGCGAGGGGCGCGTGGTTGGTTTTGGTGGCGGAGGCGATGTGAGTTTGCGCAGCGCGAGCGAGCGAGCTTTTCGTGAGCAACGAGAGAGGAGAGGGGAGGTGGTTGGTTTTATACGAGAAGAGAGGGGGGTGGAGCAGAGCTGGAGGAGAGGGGAGGGGGGAGCGGGGGTTGAGGCCGTGAGGGCCCCATTGACCCGGATCGCTGTGAGCCATTTTGACCGAGTTGGTTGTGATGGGAGAGCGGAGGGAGGGGGGAGGTGGGCCCGGCCGAGTGGTTGGTTGCAAAGCCGGAGAGGTGGAGGGAGGGCGCTGGATTTGGTAGGTAGGTGTAGCCGTGTAGGTGGGCTTCACTTGAGTGCCCTTTGTCCTATTCCCTTTCCAGATTCTTTTTATTGTTTTGTTTTCCCTCCTTTTGTTTTCTCGTTTTCCCTTTTCAGTTTCCTTTTTTTTTAATGAGGGGAGGAGATTTGTTAGCCGTCCCCCGCTAGTGTACCCCAGCTGGCAGTGGGTGCACAAGATTTATACGCCCACAAAATTTATGATCAAAGAACAAGATTGAATCGTGTGCGGTTATGCAATTGGAAGTGAGAGAGAGAGGGGAAGGTATAAGTTTCGCCATGTCATCGCGATGCCTATCAACCGTGACAGGTATGGAACCATAGGCAGCGGTTCAAAACCATAAGATAAACCACCATCTATCTTTTCTTTTGTTCATGTAACCGATTAATAACCCTGTGATTCTCTTTCCTTTCTTGTTTACCTCTGCTACCGAACATTTTATCTTTTTCGTGTGTGTGTCTGCGACCAAACCTTTTATCTGAATGTGCATCATCATATATGTACTATGATGTGCCGAGCATGGCCACAACTGAAACTGACTCGGGAGAGTCATTGCTTCACGACAGGATGAGAGCTGAGCTGGAAACAATCTCCAGTGGCTCCTCATCCCCATCGAAGCCACCGGTTTTTCGTTTGAAGTACACAGCGGCACATGACGATGATGCTTAGCAGGTGTGGAAAGTGTTTATTCCCTCCCTAATCTGACTCAAGCCCGCGTCCCTTGTTTTTTCCCCTCATTTTTTATTATATACATCCATCGTCAGTACAAATATGTTGCTCTGACTCACCCACCGACATTTTTTTAGCGGCCCACGACGCTAACTGCTGCAGTGCTGCCGCCGCTTTATTTCTGTGGGGTTCTAGAAAACCCAGCGGGAGCAAGCAAGCGAGCATGTCTTTTTGTGTGCACGAAAGAAAAGCAGAGCAAAGCAAAGAAAGGACGACGGCGGAGAATCTGGGCAATTTGGTGAGCTACCATCCCCGGCCTCCTCCACTTCACTTGCGACTCTCTCTTCCACGTAAGCTCGCTCCTCCCTCTTGATGTGCACCAAAGATTGCCCTCTTGTTTAGCCAGTCCGCTGCTAACCTTCTACTTTATTCCGGGTTTGGTGTGCGCACTACGTGCTGCAGGCACATTGCATTTGTTTTTTTTTTATGACTAACGAGTCATGGGTAATATGGTTAAAGAGCACCCTAGATAAAAAAAATAAACTATAGTTATATAATATGAGATTTGTTCGTTTCACCTTAAACGATCATAAGCTCCTTTTCTTAGGTATATAATAATTCTAAGTGAAATCGAGCTTGTTATGCCACATACCAGTGTTTGGTTAAGGTTCAGGTCACGCCAGCTGGATGTGATCTTAGTGTGGATAAAATTTTGTTATGCTTTGAACTTAAGACTAATGATAGATGCCATTGTTATCTACTAGAGCGCTAGAGAGCTATGCTAACACTAACACTCATCAGGGTTTCTGATTACAAACTACAAACAATGAACATGTTCAGCTTTTTTTGGAGGTTAGGCAAAAAGGAGCATATACGATCGAGAGGGAGACCACAATGCTCAATGCACATGGTTTTTTATCGGTAGTGGAGGTGGTTGCACTAGCTCTCTGCTCCAGGTCCAGGGTTGATAGCTAGCCCGGCCCTCGATGTCCGGGCTGCACGCAAAAAATCTGGCACGCCGTCGTAGTACCTCACTTCTCACTCTGTGACTCAGCAACCCCAACTGTTGCTGGTCCGACAACAGAAGCGTTTTCTAATCCTTTTATTCTCCCATGATGTTTCCTTAAGAGACGTTAACCAGCTCCCTCCTGAGCTGGTTCAGCGTTGCTGATCACAGAGACAGGCAGCTCAAGACTGAGTCCTGATACTTTTGCCCGTCCCTGAGATTTTGGTGCTCAGAAACCTCACCCTGGCTAGACAGCCCGTCAACCGGAAAAAAGTGCCAAGCCTACCTGCTCGACCAAAAAGACACGGCGAGTACGCACTACTGCAAACCTTTACCTATTTATTGCTATATTCATTCAGGTAGCATTGGTTCTTTGATCATGAATTGATACCTACAACCGCAGGGGTACTATCTGTTTTCTCCCTCTCTCATTTCCTTCAGTAGTGTAAAAACAAAAGAACACTGTAAAATTTTGTTTTCATAATTGCTCTAGGAGATCGTTAGCGCAATAGCTATTTTGTAGAGTCCCCATCGAGAAGGTCCCTCACCTGACACGTGGACTCAAACCTGTGAATTTTTTAACGATTAAGAAAGACATTTTTTTTTCGAAAGTGGCAGGTGCTCTGCCTTTGAATTAAGAAAAAAAGTTTTTTTTGTTTGCTGACTATATTGGTTTGGGGTTGGTAACTCTTTTATCGCTCTCTTATTGGTCGAGTGGTTGTCATGTTTTCAGGAAGATCAGGTGGCAGCAGGCACAAGCCCGGGAGACCAGAGACAAGAAAGGTGACGATGACTGAGATCGAGCTTGGCCTCTCCCTCCCTCTCCTTCCGGCTGGGCGGAACGAGCAGCAGCAAAGCCAACGACAGACACGGCACGCAGCAGGAGATCGAAGGAGGAGTTAGCTGGGCATTGATTGGCCCGGAATAACTCCCAATGCTGGTGGTTAGCTTCCTTCTCCCTCTTCTGAGCTCCGGCCAGCCGCCGGCGATCCGCTGGGATCTTTGTCCAGGCCATGCCAGGCGGGGCCGCCATCAATGCTGGCCAGCCGAGCGCCGTGCCATCCGTCACCTACCTGCCTACCCGGCCCACGGATGTTTAGTTGACCCTATTCTTCAAAATTTTGCATAATACACGTGGCTCAATGTATTTTTTTCTCTGTATACGTGGCCAAATGCACTCTCATTTTACAAAATGCCATGAACTAAACACCCTCTCTCTGACTGTTTGCTTGCTATCTGCCTATCTCTATCCACCACTGGGGCTCGAAAGCTCGATCATGAATGGGCATGGCGATCTGGCCATGGCAGGGCACGTCGTCGTCGTCGTCCTCCGCTGCGGCTGGCCGGCTGACTGATCCTGGCACTGCGCCGGCAGCTCGGCACGACGCCACGCACATTGATGAGCGTGACCAGCCCCTACTACCAGACCACGCAGGGGCAGTGGAGGAGTAGGCCGGAGTGGCAGCAGCCGGCCGGTCACCGGGCTCACAGTCCGGAGTAAATAATGGCGCCATCCATCCGGGATACGTGGGCCCGGCCCCCGTGGACCAGGAGTCAAAGTGGCGGGTACTGGCCGTGACGTGGCGTGGCGCCGGTGACGGTTGGGTTGGATCGGGTCGTCCCTGGTGAATGACCGTTTGGTTTGGTCCCTGTCTTTCTTTGGACTCGGGGAGTGAAGATGTTGCCCCATGGACCATGGTGTCGATTTCTATAGACTTTCTTTTGACTGGATTTTTTTGTGTTTCATGAAGATTTCCATCTCAGCCATTCGATCATGGATTCAATTTTCATTGTGTACAAGATCTTTATAAGTGTTTTTTTCCTCTACTGATGTTGTGTATGTGGGCCATGCAGGGCTGGCTCTGGGAGGGAGGTCCGTAGAGTGTGTGGGCCCGGTGCATGCAGGCGCAGTAGAGGCCAGCGGCATTCTTTCCCAGGAGGAAGAGGGAAGGGGATGGGATGAGAAGCAGCAGGGACAGCAGTGCAGTGAACAGCAGCAAGCTGGTGAGCGAGGTGGTGTGCGTCATTAATGGAGAAAAGCTTTGGCCGATCGAAGCCACGCTTCAATAAAAAACCGGCCGGCTCACCTGCATCCTTCACTGCTTGTTCTGCCACCTGCATGTTTGTACCCCTTTGCTGGTGTTTACTACACTTGCACCACGTCCAACCATAGCTCATTTCCTTTTTCTTTTCATTTTTGAACAAGGGCTGGCTTGGCTCCCCTTGAAACTTGTTGGTACATGGAAGGAGTATTTAAATCCGGTGAATTGATGAAAAGTGGTGAAAAGTTTTGACACTGAGAAGCGTGTCCTGTGAGAGGTTGCACGGTTGTCAGTGTAAAAACTTTTGGTGACTTTTCGGAACTAAACAGGCCCGAAGTTATTACTCTTTCTGTTTTCTTTTTACTTAGGGTAAAAAATGGGAGACCCACGGTTTTTATTCCAATACGTTGGGTTTGCTATGAAGAAACATTAAAGAACAATAGTCCCTTTTTTTAAAAAAAAGAAAAAGAAAAACCAGTGACTGTCGAAGGAGGACACACAACACATCTCTATCTACGAATCCTGCACCAAAAGAAGGCATCTCGTTGGGCCACATCGCGCGGCCGTTCCCGGCCGTTGGATCGGCCGCGCGGACGGTCAGATCGGGCATTTCTTCGGACATTTTACAAAAACACCCTCCAATTTTGCATGAATCGACCCATCGTCTGGCCACCTCTCCTAGAATTTTGTGCGAAAAAGTTCACAATTGTATCGAAATTAACCCGCAATCCAACCTCCCTGCCCAGGCAAATTTGCAAAAAAACACCCCTAATTTTTATTAAAATCAACCCGCCGTCCTCGTCCTCTCTCAAGATTTTTTGAAAAATCCTCGGATTTTACTTAAATCACATCACAACCTATTCTATTCGTTACTTCTACACGAGCACATTATACGTACAATTTGACCACCAAGCGCGCTCAAATCAAACGGTGTTCAATATGAAATTTACTCAAAATTTCAAAATGTAGAACGTTATTAGAGAGCATATTTTTAAATTCAAAACGCTTTCGCAATTCATTTGTACAAATATTTACATGTGATCCGTTGTACCTATGATTCGAGCATCGAAACATCTTCAATTTAAAAAATGTCCAATACAAAACTTGCTTAAACTTCAAAATCTAAAACTTTGTTGTAAAACAAAATTTCAAATTCAAAGAGTTTTCATAATTCATTTGCATAGATATTTATATGTGATTCGTTGCACCTACATTTCCGACACCGAAACATCTTTAAATTAAAAAGTGTTAAATATAAAAGTTGCTTAAAGTTACAAAAACAACAAGTTTGTTCTTTTGCAGTTCACCCATTCAGCCAATCATCCCAACACCGAAATGCCTTTAAATTAAAAACTTTTCAACATAAAAGTTACTCCAAATTTCTAAACCTACAACTTTCATAAATCTACAATTCGGAAACCGAAACATCTTCAAATAAAAAATATTGAATATAAAAGTTGCTCAAAATTACAAAAACATCAAGTTTGCTCTTTTGCAGCTCACTCGTTACATCTAACATCCAAACACCAAAATGCCTTCAAATTCAAAATGTTTCAACATAAAAATTGCTCTAAATTTGAAAATATACAACTTTCATACATAGCAAATTTTAAAATTGAAAGCTCTTTTCTAATTCCCTTCACAAATTTTTACATTTCAAAGAAAGATACACTTCAAAAGAAAAGTTAATCTACATTCTAAAATCTGAAACCTTTCCACAGACCGAACTTTTAAATTCAACGTGCTTTTGCAATTCATTTATAAAAAAATTATACAATCACATAGAAATAAAAAACCATCGTACCTGCCGCACATCCACTGGCCGTTGCCGCGAGCTTTTCAGTGAACATGAAGCACGAAACGGAACCTGTCTGTCTTTGGCTACAAGAGGACAAGATCGGAACAGGCGCTCCTGTTCACTTGAATGCTAGCTAGGGAGGGCATGGGCAGGCCGGCTCCGATCCAGGCATGCATGGCCGTTGGCTGCCAAACCTAACGGCGAACAAGAGCGGGCGCCGAGGAGGTCCAGAGAGAGCAACCGGCCGGCCGGCCGGCCAGGGCCGTCAATGCGGAGTTACGCTGGGGCTGACCGGGCAACAGTTCTCGAGGGCAGTTTGGTACGCTACCTAGCTATCTGCCGTGCTGCTCACACAGTCTCTCTCTCTCCAGCTACCTACTAGCCCGCAGTTAGTGAAGTGCGTGAGCCCCATTCGTGCCGTAGCTGAGCTCGCAGCATCACTGCCACAGTGCCGCGTCTACTGCTGCTCCGGTGACTTCATGCCGGCCGGCCGGGCGCTGACGTGGACCGCCTGCCTTGCCCCGGCTTTCCTTTGCCTCTTGATCTCTTCTTCAACCTTGGCGCTGGACAGGGACAGCGCGGCGAGAAAGCTGAGCTGAGCTGTGTGCGTCAAGGCACAGGGCGGTGGTGGACTCGCTGTGGAAAACGGCAGCAAAAGCTGAGGAGGTGGAGGAGAGGAAGTCCTCTTTTCCAACCCCGTGCCGGAGCACGTGGATTCAGATTTGGTTAGAGCCCTAGATGCAAATATATTATATATACATCATCTATATTATATATATCATATATATAAAATAAATATGTGTTACTAGCGTAGTACTCCCTCCATTCTAAAATGTAAGTCATTCCAATATTCTTGGAGAGTCAAACCATTTTACGTTTGACCAAAAATTTAGAGAGAAATTACAAAGATTTATAGCGTCAAATAGATATAACTATGAAAATATATTTAACTAAGAATCTAAAGATACTTATTTGATACAATAAATGTTAGTACTTTATCGTAAAAATTTGGTCAAATTTAAGATGTTTTGAATTTCAAACATGTTAAAATGACTTACAATTTGGAAAAGAGTGAGTACATCGTTACTGGACTGCAGGTAACGTGCAGAGCCATCTACCGTACCGCATGCTACAGGTACTACACGCCAAAGTTTAGATCGAACGACGACTAAAACTTGGCCAGTGATGGAGTGGAAGTCCGTCCAGGCTAAATGCTTCTTCCAACTTCCACCGCGTGTGCTTTCCCGGGCGCGACGGCGATCGGTCGACACCAACTCACCGGCGTCTCGCTTCGATCGGGTAGTATCTACTGAGTGATCGCGCTAAGCATTCGATCCCATTGGCACAGCACCGTACGGCACGCCGCCGTCGTGTCCGCCTCTCTCTTTCAACTCCATCCCTCCATGCATGCATGTCCATGGCCGCTCTTCTCGTCAAACAGAACCTCTGAAAAGTCGGAGCAGAAGAAGAAGCTCGTTGGCTCTCGTACGGTACGAATGAGTCCGGTGGTGCCGCGTCCGTACAGCCACCGTCATCGAATCGACGGTCGACGGCGACCCTTCTCCTGAAACAATTCTAAATTTCAAATCGAACCGGTCGCGGGAAGCGGCTAGTAGTACACGAGCACCTCTTTTTTTTCTCCGCGCGTGTTTGGTGCGGATCTTGTCAGGCGTTTCAGTGTTTGGAGTGGTCTCTCATCAGTCATCACTCATGACTCATGCATGTTGTTGCTACGATCAGCGGTTAGGGCCGGGATGATGCTTCCGTGTTCTTCTTTTTCTGGATAATCGCCGTCGCTGTCCTTGTGTTGATTTCTGTTTGTCTTTAGTTGTTGGCTCTTTTATGCGCATCGCCATCGAACATCTAGCGTGGATTAGGATCACTCTGACATAGCCAAAAAGGTACTTAATTTGTTGTTATTAGTAAGGATCTCGGATTTTTTTAACCTGTCAAAGTTAAGATACTAGGTTTGTTCAGAATCCTAAGATTTTACTAGGTCCATATTACCTTTGTGAAAAGTTCAGTGCCCCACTTGGCTAACAACTAGTATGTATGTAAGAATGCGCTTACATTAACTTAAAACAACTAAGGCACGGAGAGAACGGAGGAATGAGCTTCATGGGAATGAAACTATGTATACACTGTGTTCCAAGATGCTTCTGTCTAGCATATATTCTAGGAAACAACAAATGATGAAATTATACATTGTATGGAGATATTACACTTATGAGTTAAGCGATTTCTTGCTTAGAAAAATAATATGAAATCCTCATCGAAAATGGACCAATAACTCTGTAATCTCTGAAATTAAATATTTGGCTATCGCCAAATGTTGGATGGAGAGTAAGCCGCACGTAAAAGATGCTCAAACTTTTTAAGCAGGGTTTACCGGAGTGAAACTACTTAAAAAGATTTTTAAGTTGCCATGACCCCACTTTAAGATTTAAGGATCTAGTTGAGAATCCACAGAAATTTGAAACTACTTAAAAAGATTTTTAAGTTGCCATGACCCCACTTTAAGATTTATGGATCTAATTGAGAATCCAATCCACAATAATTTTGAGAACTCCATTGCATTCACTAGCAAATATATTTAGCCTATGGTACTTACTCAGATTTGCAAAAAGAAAAAAGAGACTATAATTAACCACACTTGAAGTTTGGTACGAATAAGTCCGAAAGTGAAATTTGTTTCAAACTTTCCACCGTACTGATTTGAAATTTATGGTTTGGTGGAGAGGGACTTTCTTTGCCAAGGTTGTGTACATCAATCGCACTGTTGCTGCTTGAAAGGAGCTAGTGATCGTTTGATATGAGCGTTAGGTTTTTGTCCCAGAAAGAAACGACCCAACCCTGCAGCAAACACGCACCAACCTCATGCTGTAGGACGGGACGGAGTGTCCTTGCCAAGGACACAAGATACACTGAACAAGCTACATCGTGTACGTACATGTACCAAATACGTACACAAATACAACACATTGCAAAAAAAAAACATGTATTCTATACATTTACAATAATCTCTAGAAAGCGAAGTGTCTGAAAAATGAATCTACTCGCACGTGTACATGACCGTACGTATCCTTTCAAGACTAAACAGAAAAGTCTTTGTTATCAATGACCGTATCTGTACAGGCCAGCAGTATTGTAGACTACAAGTAAGATACATGTGTATATATATTATATATGTTATATATACATGTATACACGTATACCTGACAGCCACCCCAGCTGAAATGGACTAGAAATAATCAGGAGCAGCTGTCATGTGACCCTGGAGGACAAATGGCCCGGATTCCAGGCAAAAATTGATGGGTCACCTAACAGTGGCACACACACAAAACCACCAAATTGAACTTGGAGATGCCTGGAAATCAACGCCCTGTGCAGGCGGTTCTTTTGGGCAGGAGGAGACGCGGACATTAGAGGCAAATGCATGGTTGCCTGGACTTCTGCGTGCCGGCCAACTATACTAGGGGGACTAGGCATCACAAACCTGGAACTCGCCGCAGTTGCCTTGCAATCACGGTGGCTCTGGTTGCAACGCACGGACCACGACAGAGCGTGGAGCGCGCTCGACGTGAAGGTCAGCAAAGAGGTCACACTCTTCTTCCAGACCTCAGTTCGCTCGATCGTGGGAGACGGCAAGCGCACCAGATTCTGGACCGATAACTGGCTCGACGGGCGCCCACTGCAACACCAAAAACCACTTCTCTTCCAATTGGTTGCACGCCGGCATCGGAACTCAAGAACTGTGGCACAGGGACTGCATCAGCAGGGTTGGATCAGGGACATAACTGGTGCTATGTCCTCAGGCGCAATCACTCAATTTGATGAACTTTGGAACCGGCTCCAAGGTGTCATGCTGCGTCCTGATGAGGAGGACAGGTTCATATGGAAATGGTCGGCAGATGGAAATTACAGCTCCAAGAGCGCCTACCGAGCTCTCCACCATGGAGGAACCGGCCTCGACGGCGCGAAGATAATTTGGAAGGCATGGGCACCGCTCAAAGTGAAAATTTTCTTCTGGCTAGCATGCAAAGGACGGCTGTGGACAGCGGATAGACGCATCCGTCATGGTCTCGACGCAAGAGAGACTTGCTCCTTATGCGATCAAGAAAATGAGACGGTGGAACATCTACTCCTAGGCTGCTCCTACAGCCGGCAGATATGGTGGCCAATTCTGTCATGCGCGGGAATTCAGGTGGCGGCCCTACACCGGAGATGACAATCCAGTCATGGTGGCGAACGTTACGACAACAGCTTCCTTCAACCAAACGCCGCGGCCTCGACACGCTCTTCCTCCTCATTGCTTGGCACCTTTGGAAGGAGCGAAACGCCAGAGTCTTCCGCAATGCTGAAGCACCTGTCGGCCTGCTACTGCAGACAATCCGGCAAGATGGCGAACTCTGGATTCAGGCGGGAGCCACAAAGCTTGGTTGCTTGTTTCATCAATAGCAACACCGACCCTTGTCTCCAGTAGTCCTCCTTTCCCTGTTGTTCTCCCAGTTGTAATAGGAGTTAACCAAAATTAGGCGCTGTTGGCACGTGTTCCACAACGTGCGGTGTACGTGCGAACTCTAATTCGCTTTCTTCTTAATACAAAGATGCGCAGCTCTGCTGCGTATTCGATAAAAAAAAAAACTTGGAGATGCCTTTTGATGCTTCTGTTTTTGTTTTGTCCTTTTGGGAGCACTCCTCCAACCCCCCAGCAGGGACCAGAGGGTGTGGTCCATTTTGTTTGTTGGGTTCTAGAAGCCTTTGCCTACCAACCTACCTATCAGACCTACCTCACCTTATTTGGCACATAGAGTAACTAACTTGCTAATGTTAGCTAGTACTAGGGCTCTTAGTATACTAACCACTGTTATCGTTGTAGAATAGATTAGGGCACATGTGTTGTGACTTGTGACCCTCAT
The DNA here is from genome assembly GCA_004135705.1 of Alloteropsis semialata. Lineage (NCBI taxonomy): Eukaryota > Viridiplantae > Streptophyta > Magnoliopsida > Poales > Poaceae > Alloteropsis > Alloteropsis semialata. The sequence continues at coordinate 13,857,251 of CM014277.1, forward strand.
ACATTTGGCAACCTATGGTGATACGCTATTAGCTATGAGAAGTCAAGCTCTAGATTACTAGTAATGTCGTCATCTAAGTTGGATTTGCCATGAGTAGGTTATTTTTATATATCGACATATAAGGGGCCTCAATAAAAAGATGCAAATGCATTTAAAATATTCTTCCTTCCGATTGGAAATATAAATTCAGCGTTAAGTCAAACATTTTACTTTGATCACCTATATATAAAATTTTATACAAATAAAAAACACAACATCGATATTGTTACTAGATTCATTATGAAAAACGCTACCGTAATATATAATTCTTTCTGTTTTATATATTTTGTAAATATTGCTAGTCAAAGTGTGATCTCGTGGAGATGTCATAATGGACTTCTTATGATAAGAGGAAGCATTGAAATACTTTTATCGCAAGGGTGACACACGCAAAGCACACCACACTCACGCACCAAGTGCACACAACAAAAAAGGCACCACACACCCTACGCCAATGAATAAACCGCTGGAATTACTAGCCGAGTAACATCTCCATTACCATATTTTAGAGATGGTTGCAAATATTGAAATATTTAGTGCACCTGAGACGCGTGCATGGAGCATGGCTTGTTTTCTACAATGTCTGTTGAAAATATGGTTAACTTTTAACTTGCTGTAGGCTACCTACACTTATCAGGAAAAAGGATACCCTTTTAGAGGATAACAGTATCAACAATGCGCATTATTTCCATCATCATGAAAAAGGTATCCTTTTGATACTATTATACTCTCTAAAAAATCTTTGTTTAATATTTAATAAGAAATAAAAAAGGTTGCACCTAAGTTCAAAGAGACACTAGCTTAATGCTTAAGGAAAATCCAAAGCGGTTGGGCATGAGCAAGAAACCAAGCCGGAAAAACTTTTGTCGCTGACACTGAAACACAGCATCCATCACACACATGCGCATTGATCTGTTCAACGAGAAATAATTTTGTTAAAATAAACAACGCCGGCGATGTCTGTTCCTTGCAGCCATCGCAGCGCTTTAAGCTGCCGGGAAGAACTTTCTTCCTGGCACGCTATACAAATTTTCATGTCATTTTCGTCATGCGTGTTTTTAGCATTTTGCGCTCAGAATCTCCCTGTTCACATTACGTCGCTGGAAAGGAATGCAGCTCCGGCCAAAATATACCACCAGCTCTGCTAGCTGCATGTCACGTCGATCCTCTCGGCATCCGAATGTGACTGCAATGAACACACACTGTTTATATGTTGTGGATTTTGTGGCCAATTTGTGTCTGTGAACACGTCACTGTAACATTGGACAGTGAATTGCTGTAGATTTGTGACCAATCCTTATTTTTTTGTACAAATTTTGATTTGCCATGGGTGTCTAGATATGCTTTTACCCTACTTCAGATACTGGTTCAGTCATTGCAGGTGTAGACCATCTATATATCAGGTGAAAGTGAAACTTGGCCTTGTTCGGTTAGCTAGAATCCTCATGGATTTGAAGGGGATTGAGAGGGATTGAGGAGGATTTTGACTTGTTGAGGATTTAATCCCTCCCAACTCCCCTCAATTCCTCTCCAACCGAACAAGGCCTAAAGGACCTCTCTGAAGCAAGTATAAAAGGGGCCATAGCTCTTTCTTTTTTCTTTAATTTAAAAAAAAAACTCTTCTTAAAAAAAAACATGTATTGATGACATCAGAATTCAGACACCTTCATAAAACTTGCACAACAAACTTTGGTTACATGAAAGTGATTAAGCTCTAAAACCGCGTGAACAGATAAAGAGAAATTAGCAGCCCTAAACAGATATAAAGGCCACGGAGAAATTTGCACTGCAGTATCTTTCTGGTGAGAGTACAGACAGCGAGTTTTTTTTTCTCTCGATAATACGCAATTAAAACGCGCTTGGAGTTAATGTATTGTCGTCAGAATCTCTGCGTTCACATTGTCACACAAGGAGTACGACAACACGGACGTTGAGACTGGACAGAAATCGACAGGACTGGCACAAATATTGCCTGTTTTCAGAAAGCAACCAGGCAACCATGTAGCAACCACTCGTCCTATCAACCAAACAGCACGTTGCCATCATGCTGCAGCCATGACCCGTCCATGCAAAATCAGCCGGTTCAGTGCTGAAAGCGTGGCTAATACTGCACAACAAATTGGCAGTGCCGTCATCATTGACACAGCAAAACTTTTCAAGTGTTTGTTTGCATACAGGCAGACCCTCGTATATCGAACAATATTTACAGGACGCATATATGGACTATACATGGTATGTATGATTCTGTACTGAGATAATACACTTCTACCACAAGAATGTATGTACAAAATCCACCTCCCACTGATCATCCAGCGTTCCAATAAATAAATATCACAGCTGCGATTTCACCAGCAGCATCCAGATCAGGGGCGGATCCAGGCTTGGTTATCGGGGTCAGCTTAGCCCGACGGAACTCTGAAATCCCTCAAGAAATTCACTGTTCATTGCTAAACTAAGCTAGTATGACCCTGTTATTTAATAGAGCTGACCCCAGTGGCTTCTCCGGCTAGATTCGCCACTGCCAGATCCTGTAGCATTACTCATGTAATGCAGGATTAAAACCTTTTGCAGAAAAGCTCATTGCCTCACACAGTTCTCTATTGCTCCGAGATGTGACCAGGTGCTGCAGCCAGATGGTATCCTAAAAGGATGTTCACTTTACACGAGGTATCAGAAACCAAGGTCGAATGACGGAGGTGCAAAGCTAAGCTCTGAAACTTTCTTAGTTTCCACCGGATTCTGTGTCGACTGTGTACTCTTTTGCCTCCACCGCTCGGTTGCTTCTGCTTCAATTGCGTCAAGATCAAGGTTCTCAAAGAAAGCATCATCGTAATAAATGTCATCAGTGACTCCGGTGGCAACATGTGTGGATGCTTCTGGAGCTGGTTCTGGTTCGAGATTTATTACAGGGATCATTGCAGGTTGCTGGAAGCTTAGCTTTCTCTTTCTGCAATCCAACTTAGTTGATGATTGACAATTGGCGATAGTTGTCTCACATTCATCCTGTACAAAACTGGCTCTTCCCACTAAACTTTGTTGGTATGATGGACTTGGGTTCATGGCATGATGTGTTTGAAGCTCTTTTGGAGTCTCAATATAATTATGCCCATCCTCTGAAGAACAGCTTCCATTTCCAGTCCAAGAAGTCGAATGTGAGACAAGGTATCTTGAGGGTAGAACTACTGGGGACTGGGTAAGCAGTGATTGTCTGCACAAACATCAAACCGAAATTTACTGTAAAAACTAATGTATGAACTAGACTCACCATTTCAGAACTATGGATGCAGATAATGCCAGAAGGTATATTTTGTAGTCTGGGTAGGTTAATTACATTAATCTAACTGCAGAAGGCCATTTGTGTTCAGTTGTAAAACAACATTGTAGTTTTCAACTGTACCACTGGTTTAAAACTTCTGTGTTTATACTTGTTGGTTCTAGATTGAATGGCATGAACAGAATAGCAACAAACATACAATGTAGATAGGATTTATTATTTTAAACATGAGCAAAAAGGAGTTGTCTGATGATCTCATATTACCTGTAGAAACCCATCATTTCACCATTGTTTCGTCTGCCTTGTTCAGTTTGGGTAAATTCACCAGTTGGAGTTGCCTGATCATCAATAAAGCTATCTTCGTATTTATCTTCACTCTGATTATCATCCTCATCCTCTGAAACATCAGCATCTTCAGACACCCTAATGCAATAATGCAAGAGTAAAGATGATAAGATACCAGTTTCTTTTAAGAGTAAACATGTCACAGGCAAGCTATGACGATAGCAAAAGGAACCAGTATCTTACTCGACTTCCTCATCAATGTAGGTATCCATACGCCTGATGGTCTTCCCTTTTTTCCCTAGATCAGGAGGTGCAGAAAAGTCTATCAAAATAACCAAATATGTAAACAATTAAGGGTTCAAATGACACAGAAAACCTAACAAGCAATATAATAAAGAAGTCAAAAGAAGAGAAATTCAGCTCACCCATATCATGCTTTTGGTTTGACGTAGCTCTAGCACCAATATCACATTTTTCATATCCATCACAGGTATCAAAAGAGATAGAGGAGACTCTTTTGATCTTGTCACCGTATTTGCATAGCCTTCTGTACTTAGGAGCTTGCTGAACTGACACCGATGCATCCCCTCCAGACCTAAGGAGACAATCACCTGAGAAACTATCGTGAAGCAGATTCCCAGTAGGAGTATGTTTGGTAGGGGTACACATTTTCACATCTGAAGGTCGTGTTGGCTCTTCTGTTTTTGCTCGAGTATGATCTATTGCATTCTGCCTTGAAGAAACACCAAGCTCAGTGACAACAGAAAGCAATTGACCATTTTTCTCAAAATCCAGCGGTCCTTTTTTACATCCAGCTACATTGGTGTGAGCTCCCATGCCGAGTGACTCTGGAGAAGCACCCTTTGGCGCAAATCCAACGTTCACAGCCCCATCTATCTTGTGATGCAAGTGGCTAACTTCAAGAACTGGAGAATCCGGAACAATTCCTTCTTCCATATATAGTGTTAACCTGGGACAAAGTTCCATATCTTCCTGATATGAATTGGCAGACTGCAGCAGGTTAGTATTGCAGGGAGTGTCCAACTTTTCCCTCGGGCTTGTCAATATTTCAGGTGGTAGAGGTGTAAGCACATGATTGTCATCAACATGGTTGCAAGGCCCGGCATACTCAGGGGACTGCATAGATGAACTTGATAAATTTTTTGTGCACATATGTTTGCCTGAATTGCTAACAGGGCAAACAAATTCAACTGTTGTCCGACTGATGTCTGTCACTGAGGGTGTGGCCTTGTTCTGGTATTTATGATGGCAATCTGCATTTTTTGTGTCCCTATGGAATGCAGATGTACGGGGCAGGACAGGTACAAAGGTAATTGAAACATTACCTCCCCTATCCACAGTTACATAATCACCATTGAAGAAATCATGAATAGGATACTTCTTAACTGGAGAACCTGGCACAGAAACACTTTCATTCCACATTACTCTGGATGAGGCTTCCGAGCCAGCACATTCTTGAGGTATTGCCTCATTTCCATTAGCAGCATAGGAACCTAAATATGGTTAAGAATGTTTTTCACCAATTAAACAAAGTAAATTTGAAACTCAAGACTTGTAGTAATGAAATTACTGAACAGAAATAGTATACACTGAACACATGAACAGCCATAAGCCCAGAGACAATTTTATATAAAGTTCAGGAAAAAAAAACTATTAGAATAGCGCTCAGATATCATCTACATAAACTAAACAACTGAAAATATCCACACAGATCATCAATCAAGGAAAGAATATGACTGTGTTTGTACCTTCATGTTCCTGACCCTTCACAGCTGCAACATCAGCAGGTTCTTCCAAAGTTTTTTCACACTGAAGTGTTCAGAAGCAACAGTATCAAGCAATGATCTTTTTCTTTCATTTCTAAATCATATCGAAAGACAACAGAAAAATTCACACAGATAATCAATGAATCTACCTTTGTCCTAAAAAAAGATGGATCTTGAAGTTGTTGCATAGCATTAGTTAGCATATCTGTTGTCCGGAATGAGTGTGGAACTTTGTGAACCAGACTTGGATAAAGCTGGAATCTAGGAAATGCAACAAGGGATGGCTTCCAAACATCTTCTTTGCCCGCACCAAAGTATTGAGCAATCAATTGACCATCTGCCTCTGACATTTTCCTTGTAATTATTGATGCATCTTTTAAAGAAACCCTCATTTTGTTTGAGATAGGAATATACTTGTCTATTGTCAATTTAACATACTTAACTTCTGGCTTGTATACATGTGGAACCTGTTAATATGGATAGTGAAATCAGCATTTCAGGAGAAACCATTTAGTGATCAAGTAGATTATGCAAAATTACCATCCTAGGACTAGCATGGTACTCAAATCTCTCACTGTTACGCAATAGCTTCCTCATTGTTCGACTATCTCCAAGTTTCTTTTTGTACCCACTCAACTCTTGTCCATCACAAGCCAAAACTAGTATGAGCAGTTAAGGTAGCAAATGCTAAGAGGGAAACATGGTTAGAAATGTAACGTTTGGACTTAAAACTTTCTGTATCTCATCAGCACAAAAGGATATCAACTCGCCCTTCATGCTTTCTTCCAGTTCTTCCCATCCGTTGAATCATCCTTAATGGTGAGACATTGGCATCAAAGCAGATCACGAGATCAACCTCAATGATATCTAGTCCTTCCTCACCAATGGATGTTGCCACCAAGACATTATATACCCCATCTCGAAATTTCTGTAAACGATCTAGAAGATGAGATGATGAAAGTATTTCAAATCACGAATTACAGTAGCTATTGTTTGATACCTGCAGAATAGCTTGTTGAGTCTTTTGGGTTTGACCCTTCAAATGTTTACCTATCAAAGACAAAATCTCTGAATTAAATAATGTGAAACCACAATATGCATTCATGATTCATCACATTTCTAAATACACCACATTTTGTAGAAATTTCTGGGTTCAATTGAATGCAGTCCCTCCTAACACATGTTGCATACCATAAGTAATCTTTGTAATATAGTAATCCCCTCGTTTGTCACCACACCAAAGCATAGGTCAAGGCCCGGCCCAGGTTGCAGCTATGGTTGGTTTGGGCCCTCCTACCTGGGTCCTGGGGTAGCTGCATAGTCGCCAGCCCAATGGTAGTCTCACAATGGGTTACGTCACCTTCGATCCAAATAAACATTGTTTTGGACATACATGCACCCAAGCTCTTCAAATTTTGTTAACAGCTTTTCAATATTTTGTTAGAAACATGATAAATACATATGCAGTTTTGTTCTGAATTTACTTTCATAATGACAGAATGTAATAATTCTATTGTGTTTCACATACTGCTCAAAACATTTTGGAGATCGTGTCAATGTCTAGAACAACATGGTTTTATGACCGGAGGGAGTGAAACGACAGCTAATCAGAACTAACAACAATACATTTGCAAGTCCTACTTCTGGAAAATCGTAATGATTTTATGCAAAACAAGTAAATATCCTCATACCTGCAGAGCTTTGACCAATGAATTCGACAGGTCTGATAAGTTTATCATCAATATTTCGTAGTGAGCAATATATTTCACTGCATTGCAAAGCAATCACCAAAACATTCAACTTTTATGATAAACTAAGGAACAGACAGCAAAACATTACATTGTTTTCCAGTCATAATTCAATGCATACTTTCTGTGTTATGTAAGGATTGCAAACAAAATTCAGCAAAACAACTATATGTATACTTGTTGAAGATTAGAGGACTTCGTCATTCATCAAAGACAAAAGACTGAGATTCATGTACAGTTATGATCCAACTAGCAAATAAAAGATACATTGCTTCAACCATCAATTAGTTCAGAGTCCACCAGTAAAAGTCCGAACAAGAACAAAAATGTTTGAAGAAACTAATAGTATACATTGCAAGGTTTGATTCTTACTTGACACTTCCCCGAAAATGGGAAAATACAATAATCCTTGAGTACTTCGAATCAGTCTTATCTGTATCAAGACATTTAGTACATATGCCATTCACTGTAAACTGTTAACTTAATACACTGCATCAATTCAGTTAAGGTTAAGCAACATCTGGATTTCTTGATGGAATGAAATGAAATAGAAGTCATTCATAGGAGACATGCATAAATCAACTCAAAATAGATGACACAATGTCACATTTGCCAGAATAATACCATAAAGTATGCTGATAAATTGCAAAACGAACAGTCAAATCTAATAAACTTAACACTAACTTTGCTACAGAACAGTATCCTGTCCTTGCAAGCTCTTATCAAAAGGCGGACCTAGCCATTGTCTAGGCACTTTCCTGCCTAGACTGGTTCAGGCCATGATCTATGTAAGAAAGTGGGACAATTTGGAGATGGGGGGAGATAAATTATGGCAATGGAACTCATGGATACACGATAATGTCAAATTCATGGTTTTATTGTTTTAATATGTCAAATTCCCTCTATTTTAAATGGCATTATTCTAGCTGACTGGAAAAGGGTACAAGCATCTAGGAACAACTAGGCACAGCCTGGTAGTCTACCTAAGTGTTTATGAAACATTGCCTATAATCGACAAATAAACAGAATTATTGCCACACACATAATAACCAATAGAAAACCAGCTCCAATCATTAGGTTACACATTTTGTGATGTCAGGCAGAGCTATTAGTTGTCCTCACAAATACGTTTCTATCCATTGTACATCTACTGGCACACCACTGAATTCATAGGATAAAACATGCAGGACATCAGGAAAGTAGATCACTTACTGAAGTGATCAACCATTCGCTTTATCAATTCCTTTATTTTTGGAGTCGAACCTTGAGATGAGACAAACTTCATCTTTTGTTTTAATTGCCAAAAGAGTTCATTCTTGCACATCAAATTTAATGACCTTCAGTAAACAAGAACATAGATAAGACTTGCGTGTAAAACTACATGCAAAAACAAGAACAAGTATCAACAACCTAAGCATCACAATCATAATTCTATTGATCATATGATGAAAAAACGAGTTTAATATTAAACAAGCTCCAATAATCTTAGGGTATTAAATTCTGGAATAATCAGGTTTCCTGAACGGCCACTTCATCTGCCAATATCTCGGTAACCATTGAGAAATTAAACTGGACGATCATAAGGTCCAGTTAGTTCAGAAAGAATGCTGTGCAGTTGAGCAGGATAGGAAGAGTTTATTTCACCACTAAGATTCTTATTGTAAATTTATACCAATAAGACTCATTATGCATATAATTTCAGAAGTGCATAGAGCAAGAGAGGAAAATACAGCTCTCTATTTTCTTCCCAGATTCCCCGTGTTAGCTGTGTAATTTTTCTTAAAACTGATCTTCAGGATAGGCAGAGTTTATTTCACCACTAAGATTCTTATTGTAAATTTATACCAATAAGACTCATTGTGCATATAATTTCAGAAGTGCATGGAACAAGAGAGGAAAAATACAGCTCTCTATTTTTCTTCCCAGATTCCCCATGTTAGCTTTGTAATTTTTCTTAAAACTGATCTTTTTATCAAAATTTTATTTAGATTTCCTGCAACTACAATTCGTAGCTCCAAATAATATAAGATAACAAATAATAACTAAATAAATAACAAGAGAAACAACATATGGCAACAGGTCACATTGTACACCCTACAGGTATTCGCTGGTAAACATTGGTATCTGGAAAATTATATAGCCATCTAAACAGTCAAAATGTGACTAAGTTGTACTGAACCATCCTACGCCGAAACCGTACTAAGGCTGTCAACAATACTCCATACATTGAGAAAACCAGGTCTGTCAAGAATTTCTATACAGCCTTACCAAAGAGAATATTCCTCATGCTACATATTTATGAGCCTACTTATGCATCACTTCATATAAAAGTATGTGTGGACAATACCCTTTCTTCAACTTCTCTTCAAGAAACTGGTGTGCTTGTTGGATTCCATGACTCAAAAGCAACTTCCTGATGTGAAAAAGTGAGCCAAGAGCTACGAAAGACCTTTCGATTTCCCCTCTCTCCACATCACGGATGTTTGGTGGGGGTGCTTCCTTGAATCTATTCTTACAGTTCAGCAGTCCAAATGGGGTCCACTGGTAAAATCATGTGAGCAGCAAATAATTATCAGCCAGAAGTTGGTGAATTATTCACCTATAATGGACATCCATCTAAAATATGACTGCAATTTAAAGGAATGAGCAACATACCTTTGCATAATCACGATGATCAATCACGCCAGCATCACGCAACCGATTAAGACGTGGGCGTGCAATATCCAAAAGCATATTATCGACTTGAGTTGCATCGCTTCCAAAAGGGACCTACACTGGAACAAGTGGCTTTTACATCACAGAGGAACAGTGTTTCACCTATTTACTTAGGCATACCTTCACAACATCAACTTTGCGTGCGTTCACATATTCCTTCACTAAAGAATCTTCTTCATCACAATAAATCAACTCTGAAATGCATAAATTGTCTATAACACTTTGGATAGCTGCATGCTTCGCTGAACCATGGGCAGGATAAGATTCCAAATTCAGATGGCGTCTTCATGTTTGGGCAAGTAAGTCTATTTTAATGTGCAGAGAGTCAGAGACTTACATCCAGGTGTAGCAGTTAGAGCTAAAATCCTTAAAGGAATATGAGCTGCCAGCAACTGTGAAAATGAAAATAAAGACAGGTCAAGCCAAGTTGCACAAAACCTAAACAAGGAAAAAGTATATTTTACTACCCTCAGCAATCCACTTTGTCCTTTCAACCCCCTGAACAAAGCTTAGGCTTGATTTACTCCCCCAAACTATTTTTAATTGGTCAAATCTACCCCCTAATGAGATTTGTCTTTTATGTCCTCCATGTACAAGTTGAGTTTTAAGTTCAAATTTTGTGCGCGGATAGAGAACATGATGCCCTATGCCCGTGTTAAAAACTACATTAAGAATTTTTTCATGGTTGTTTTCATAGGTTAGGAAGATTTAATACAAATTTGATCCTACATCCTAGAGACACACTACATGAAAAGTGATAATGAAACATTCAGAATATTTTTTTTATGTAGGATATCATGTTACAAGTTACCCCACAAATTTTGAAAATAAAAGTCAACTTGTACACAGAGAAATGAAAAAAAGAGAGACAAATCTCATTAAGGGTAAGGTTAATCCAATTTTAATAGTTTAACGGAGTAAATCAAGCCTAAATTTTGTTCAGGGTTTAAGCGGGCAAAGTGGGTTGCTGAGGGTAGTAAAATAGATTTTTTCCGTTAAAAAACTATTTTACTGATGTTATCATGGACCAAATGAGCTCATAATGGAGGAAATTACTGATAAAAATATGATTGCAAATTACAGATAAACAAATGAGTGCAGTACTTAAGACATGCCTCTCGAATAGCAATGCAGTAAGCAAAATTTCCTGAGGCACGATGCGCTTCATCTATCACCAAGCAAACAATTTGTTTTACCATGCATATACCTGTTAACGCAAAATTCAAAATGAAAATTTGAGAAGATTTAATAATAATAGTATTAAGTGCATGATAAAAGTATGAACATGAACATAAAACAAAAAATCCAACTGCAGGTGGAGTAGTTCTTAAGTGGCCAATCCAAAGACAACTTGATATTGATTTCAAAAGTAAGTTCATGTTATCAGCTTATCATTATAACCCAATGGATCTTCAATTGATGTAAAATGCATCAGCAAGAACAATCAAAGAAGATTAATAAAGATTGTCAGGAATGATCAGAGATAGCCACCAGATTCTATATCATTTTTAAGAATTTGCGGAGTGACAAAGAACACTCTCTTTGACTTCCAGTAATCTGATCGACGGGAAGGGCTTCGGTTCCCTCTCAAATCTATCGTCCACTCCTGAAAATAGGTACCTATGTCAGTTTCCAGCATGGGGCACAGAAAATCAAATCAAACAAGAATACTCATAGATAAAAAAGAAAATCAACAACTGCAAATTTATTATAGTACCTGTGGTATTCCTACTGTATTGTGACATGCCTCAATTTGCTGAGCAACAAGAGGACGCGAAGGGGCAGCAAATATTATTTTCCCTAAATTCCCATTCATGAGATAAGATCATAAGAACAAATTCTCACCGTGTTTATTTTTCTGTGAGTGTTCATAATATACAACATCGAAGTGGTAAACAGTTACAATGCAAACAAAACATTACCTTCAGGATACCAACGGAAGTAGTTTAACATCACTACCGCAGCAATAAAAGTTTTTCCAAGTCCAGTCGGCAAAGCTATTAACGTATTGGTAAATAGAGCCTTTTCAACCATACGTTTCTGGTAAGCTCGGAGTTCTACATTAGCTGCAACACATAAAAAATGTAAAACAAATACAAAATTTTGATTACATACAAAACAGAATTATCTTGCTAAGTGTAAACCCTTAGATATTTATAGAGCAAACATGGTGCTAATACAATTGAACTATAAACACAATAAAATGGAACCTTCAGCACGAATTGTACATCTTTTGTATTTATGTAACCAAATATATAATGCAATTGTACAAATAAAAAAGAATACCGCTCAGTTGAATATTAGATAGTCCACATACTGCCTGCTTCAGTGTGGAACACAAAAAAATACAACAACCATAATGCACATAATGATTACGGTACACCTGTGCATTCTAAGGACATGGGTAAGTAACGAAAGAAACTCCAAACACACCCAACCTAGGTTGTGGCACNACACACACAAAAAATGACATTTACTTGATACAACAAAAAAACACATTGCCAATAATGGAAGCTCCTCATCCATCCGCTCTGGCAGAAAGAGGGAGGTGCTTCTGTGGATGAGGTGCTGCAGCAGGAAACTAAACTACATATGCTAGATGTTTTTTGTTTTTGTTTGATTTGCTCTTGTAATCATGTTGCTAACATGGCAGCTCAAGAGCTCACCAAACTTTCAGTTTAGAGTCATTTTGCCAAAGCACTGCCCAGAGCTCTCCAACGAACAAGCTATTGGTCAAATGCAGCAACAAACCCAGAGCTCTCACTTGGATATATCCACGTCTGCACTGCCTCGTGGTCCAGGGCCACAACACAGGGATCGAACTCGACCTCCACATTAGCCCGCCGCGGGCATCCCTTGCTAGCGCGGGCTGCAGGGCGCTTCCGGCCACTAGCCGGCGCTGCCGGCGCAGCCCTCTCCTTCTCCCGCTGCCTCCTGGTGAAGCATTCGACGAAGCGGTCCTCCACATCCTTCTCGCCCGCCTGCCGCGAGCACCCCTCGCCCGCGGAGACACCAGGCCGCCCCACGCCGTTACCGTCTGGCTCCACCCCCGCGGCCGCCGACGGCGCGGGCGCAGGCGCGGGGGCGGGCCTCTCTTTCTCCTGCCGCCTCTTGTTCAAGGGGTCGACGAATCGGTCGAGGGTCGACTGCCGCGCCGCGCCGCCGCCCGCCGCCGGTTGCCTGTGAAGCGGCGCCGACGACGACGGCCCCGGGGTCCGTGGAGGTAGCGGATGACGCATCGCCGCCGGGGCGGAGGCCGAAGCGAGCGCGCAGGCTTCGTCGATCTCCCGTACGGCGGCGTCCCAGTCGAAGCCCTGCGGTTAGGGTTGCGTGAGCGGGGACCCGCAAGGCGGGGAGGGGAAAGGAGGGGAGGGGCGCGGGGAGCTTACGTCGTCATCGTAGAAGTCGTCGACGGCGAGCGGAGGTGACTGGGCCGGCGGCAGCGCGGACATTGGGAGCCTTCGAGAAGCTCCGGGATGGTTGGGGAATGGGGGGGGATTGGAGGGCGGGGCGCGCGGGATTTGGGCGCGGAGATGGAGATGTTTTGGAATTCGGGAGCGAGGGGAAGCGGCGGAGAAGACGATGAGCACATATGGGCCGTTGGGCCAGAGAGGTTTGGTGACTAGCCCGACCCAACAACTCTATAGCAGGCCAGGTTTTAGTTTTCCAACCCAAGAGAAACGGGCCAGGTGTAGGCTGTTTGGGCCTTTCCCATTCGACCTGTGCCCAACAGTACCCAGCTACCATCTGATTCTCTCGAGCTCAAAAAAAAAAAAAACCCATCTGATTCTCTTTTGGATTTTGCTAAAAAAAAGAAATCTGATTCTCTTTTGGATGACACTGCTTTGATATAGATTTCCAAGAACTGGCTACGGCTTGGATCAGACACTTTATCATTTTTTACTACTACTAGCAAATATGCCCGTGCGTTGGTACGAGTAAATTTTATCTGATACACTATAACACTCGTGCTTACCACGGACCAATACTATCCATATTATCACTTGCTTTTGAAACACTCAAATTTTTTATTTCTACTATTATATTTTTCATTGCACTAATGATCAAAATATCTCTATCAGGAAACATCCCATATTCCTTTGTTTATCGAGAATGTTATTCGTAAATACAAAATAGTTATGATCTATAGGATGTGAAATTATTATTGACCAAAGATGACATGCGAGAACTTTGTTTTCAATTTTTTTCAACTATTATGTGTTTCACTGCACTAAGGATCAAAATATCTCTATAAGGAAACATTCATATTTATCTGTCTCCCAAGAATGTTATACGTAAAGACAAAATAGTTACAAACTATAGGATATGAAATTTTAATTATTGACAAAAAATGGAGTGGCAGAACTTTGTTTTCACTTTTTTTATTTGACAACACAACATTCATGCGCTGGCATGTGTGCACATGCCACTCTACCCAAGTACTAGATCGACCAGGTGTGGCGGGTCAACACCATACTGCTCAAGCATGCATGGATTTCATATTTTACGTGTGTGAAATGGCCGATTATGGTTGTTGTCCATTTACTCGCATACTGCACATGAGAATGCTATGTCCTAATACACAACATCAATATGGCACGGGAATTAGGCGCGGGCAGACGTGAAGAACAGAAGAAATAGACATTGCTAGTGTAAACGTGAAATAATGACATCGGTATAAACTTGCATGGGTGATGCCATGAAGACATAAGTACATGCTATGCAGCTGGAATTCTGCAAAAATACACCAACTTGTTTAGTTTCAATGGGGCCTCAAATTAGACGGATCACTGATTTTGGTAGGCAGAGCGGATCTACTGTAGGTGCATGGGTACAGTTTTACCCTCAATTTTTTTTTTGCAAAAATACTGAGTATCTATTCCTGTAATGCACCGTATATATACAATAGATTTTCCAATAGCATTTTTTTATGTCCAAGCCCAACACGTATCGGGTAAGAAAAATAGCCCACCGAACCAGCAGCACTCTTCCTTCCGTTGATCCAGAAACCAAAATACAGCTGCACGAAGAAAACGGAAACGGAACACCAGGCACCAGGCCACTTGACGGAAACGGAACCACGTCCGCGGTACGCGACACCGGAACTTGCTCAGATCGAATCAGAGTCCTGTGGACCCCACCTGCCTACAACGGAGCCCCACGGACGAAACAGTCCGCATTTTAATATTAGGCAGAGATTAATCTTGCAAGCAAGTAGATGTACTAGATAATGATTAAAAGTAGCACACAATGGGCACATGTCTGAAAATATGAATAGTTGTGTGTTGCTTAATCAATAAAAGGTAGACTAGCCTTTGCCCATGCCCATGAGGTGCATGTTCTAAAGGACTATGCTTTCTTTGTATTATACCGACTGATTTTAGTTATGACTGTGCAGATGCAACAAATTTATATGAAAGCATTGTTGTGTCTTGATGGAATTGATGTTTCCATGAAACTAGAAGAGTAAAATGCACCAGGGGTCCCTAAATTTGTCCCGCATGCTCATCTAGGTCCCTAAACTCTCAAAACGTGTATCTAGGTCCCTAAACTCTGTAAAGGGGTCTATTGCAGGTTCTAAACACGCCACGCAAGCTCCCGATGCTAATGTGGCATGCCACGCTGGCAAACCGTCGTGGTCGTCGAGCCTCCCGCCTAAGATAGCCGCCGCGGCCCTCCGCCACCTCCAATCCCACGCCAACCGCGTCCGCTTCGCCGCCGTCTGCCGCCCGTGGCGCGCCGCCACGGGCCCCAAGGCCTAGCCGCAGCTGCTGTGGCTCGCGCTCGCCGACGGCACCTTCTTCAGCTTCTCGGGCTCCGCCGCGCTCCGCTTCCTCCGTGGCGCCGCCGCGGGGTACGTCGGCTCCTGCGACGACTGGCTGCTCTTCGACGGCGACGCGACGCTCTCGTGGCGTGGCGTCACGGACGACTGGAGAGCCCCCCGCGTGACGGCCGTGCGCAAGATGGCCATGTGCCCGCCGGGCCAGGTCGTCGCCACCATGGTCGGCGACGGGCGGAGGGGCAAGATCGCGATGTGCCGCCCCGGCGCGAGCTCCTGGGTGATGAGCGGCCATGACGTGTGTGGAGGGGGCTCATGGACATCGCGTTCTTCGATGGCAAGGTGTACGCCGTCGATGACGCCGACGAGCTCTTCGCCGTGCCCACCGTGTTGTTGTCGATCGTGTAACCGTGTTGGTGGGTTTTTTTTCGTTCCAGGGAGCAAGAGAGCATCTCGAGCTGGCGTGATCTCCCTTGCACGAGGTTACCATAACGCCCGCGCCTGCGCTTGGCGTCGCAAACACAGCGGCGCCGGCTGCGGCCGCCATGGTGTACCTCGCGCTCCCGAACGGGAGGATCTTCAGGAACCCGGAGCTCACGTCCGGCTCCCTGGATAGAAAAGACGCCGGCTACCTCGGCGCCGCCTGCGACGCATCAGCGGATCCAGCATACAAGATCATTGATGTCACTAGTGTAAAAAAACATGATTATTTCTCTGATTTTCAATTAATCAAGGCTACTTTAACCTTGCATTGTAAAAATTCATTGTTGTCCAGTGACAACACCAGAATGGCCTAGATCCGCCCCTGCTGCGACGACTGGCTTCTCTTCCACGACGACGGCATCTTCCGCCTGACGAGCCCGTTCACCGGGAGGACTGAGGCACGTCGAGATCGTCAGCGAGCCTGCTCCGAGCCATGGTGCGGTGATGGGGGCGCCCGTGCAGTGGTTCTTCCTGCCAGCGTGGCATGCCACATCAATATCGGGAGCTTGCGTGGCGCGTTTGGGACCTGCAATGGACCCTTTTACAGAGTTTAGGGATCCAGATACACGTTTTGAGAATTTAGGGACCTAGATGAGCATGCGGGTCAAGTTTAGGGACACGCGATGCATTTTACTCAAACTAGAAACATCAATTCCGTTAAGACGTCTGTCTCTCGATGCATTGGTTTTGTCAAATAATGTGACTCACGACATGCCAACAATGATATAGTGTTGTCTCTCAATGCAACTCTTCCAACGCTTCCACTGCACGCGCCGCACGCTACTGTCATCCCTCCGTCCACCGCGCAGAGCTCGTCACTGCTCCCTCTTCATCGACCTCAACTTCACCGTCCGACCATCATCTTCCTCGTGTGTGATCCACTATAAGTATCAATCTCCTCGCTTGTTCCTATAAATGCGACGATGGAAGCTTGGATCTGTTTTGCTCCTGCGTTTCTATGTGTAGGGCTGGTTTCACTTTCAAGTGAATCTGTAGTACTATCCCAGTTTCATCTAGTAGCTAGTATCCTTTTCGGTATCAAATAAACTTCAAACCTTGTTAGTTTTGTAAAAGATGCTTACTAGTTACTAATAGACAACAACAATTTCTGGTGTGGGCTCATCACAGTCATCACCAGCTAGGTCCGTTAGGTCCGGTTGCTTCCTTCCCTCCCTGCCCATGATGCACAAAGCAAAAATGAATAAAAAGCTCCGTTTTTAAACCAATAAAACATAAGCTAATGTACTATATGTAGAATCATCCCAACACATTCAATCATTTTTTTGGAGTTTTAACTCTGAAGAATTAACTTAAAACAGGAGGGGATTCCATATGGTTGGACTCGCAGCTATTTTTCGGGCCATGTGGAGGTCAGCCTGGTAATGGTTTGGTTTGAAACCGGTTTAAGTGGTTTGGTTTTTTAATTGGAGTTGGTTGGTTTGGCGAATAATGGGTTGTCATATACAATGGTTTGGTTTGGTTTGGTTTAATAGTCAAACGGTTTAGAATGGTTTAACAATTATAAAGGCTATATTTCGGTTAAAAGCCGGACCTTAAAATTAAAAGCTCACGTTCACACCTTAAAATTATAGCAGATTTGACCGAAATTTGTTGGAGATGTCTCAGAATGACAGTCCGCTACTCCGTGCAAGTCGGTGTAACCATATATACATATGGGCCCCACGTCCAAAGTCGGACCCTAAAACTAAAAGCTCGCGTTCACACCTTAAAATTTTAGCGGATTTGACCGAAATTTGTTAGAGATGCCTCAGAATAACGGTCCGCTACTCTGTGCAAGTCGGTGTAGCCGTATATACATATGGGCCCACGTCCAAAGTCGGACTCTAAAACTAAAAGCTCGCGTTCACACCTTAAAATTTTAGCGGATTTGACCGAAATTTGTTGTAGGTGCCTCAGAATAATGGTCCGCTACTCCGTGCATGTTGGTGTAGCCATGTCTACATGTGGGCTCTATATCCAAAGTCGGACCCTAAAATTGAAGTGATTTAGTTTCTTTTGGAGAAATGAGTCTAAATGGTTTGAATTGGTTTGGATGGAGGAACAAATGGATTGGTTTGGTTTGGTTTCTAAGGTGTAGTATGGTTTTAACAGTTTGGTTGTTGTCTTGGTTTGGTTTTTGAACCATTAGCAGCCTTATGTGGAGGGCTACAAATGCCATCTGTTTTGAAAAGTAATTTGTTAATTCTCCTACAGAGCTTGTTTGCTCAGCTACATCGTTTATGTCGTTTTGGATAGAAAACGCAGAGAAACAGAGACCGAGAACAACTGGAGGCGGGCAGGCGCCTATTGAGGTGCTCAAGAACACGGCGATGCTCATGCATCCGCAAGAGGTCCCTGTGACTATACAGGGACGGTGCTTCTTCAGTGAAGATAGGCAAAACAAGGAATATGATGAAGATAAATAATTGTAAAGTTGGGCGTCATGACATCAATAGTCTCCTTTGGCGCGGGTCTAGGAAAACCTGGCAGTTTGAAAGTCTTTATATTGTTTCAATCCTATTAGCGTGATGTAATCGTTTAAAAGGTTAACTTCCTTAGATCTGTCGGGATTCTAGTACTCTGTCTATTGACCTTGTCACGCTATTTGAAAAAATCCCTTCGACTGGAAAACCGGATACTATACACTTCCATCTCTTCAAAATCGGACAAAAAAAACCCCTTGCAACAGTTCAAAGTGATTTTGATGGTGATTTTTGCTTTTTTTTATCCAAAAAGTATGATAAACACAAGGATATGTTTATTAAACCACAAAAACATCTCTAGGCTCGAAAATTTCAAGAGAAACACTAGTGATATTTTGGAACATGAAAAATACAAATAAAATATTTAGAGTTCATAAGAATAGTATATCTTAAACTTATAGAAATTGAATTTATCCCTTAGAAAATATAAAAATATCTAGAAAAATTTGGAAAATTTTGAAAACACTATAACCAATGTCCAAATGTATTAAAAATGCAAGGCCAAACAAGCATGAATGCAGTGCATCTAAATGTATTAGATTGCTTTGGCATTTTTTTAATTTCCTAGATACTTTCCCATTTTTTTAGGGATACATTCCCATTTTGGAAGCTTCTAAAGATATTCTCACCAGCTCCAATTATTTGATTTGGGTTTTTCGTGTCCCAATTTCTCAAAATTATCGGAGGACTGGAGATATTTTTTGTGAGTTGAAAACTTATTTGTGTTTATAAAGTTTGTTTTAGGAATCAAAAAAATCAAAACCGTTTTGAACTGTTGCAGGGAGTAATTTGTCTTGATTTTAAGATAGGTGTGTATAATGTCTGGTTTTCGAGTTAATCGTGGGATAGACTTCGTAGTGGTCTCCGTTCCTGAACTTTAGGTGTTTGGTATATGATGGGTTTAGCAAACTTTGTAATTTTGTTATCTTCAGACAGTGAAATCAGGGCTGAGCCCGTAGTGGGAAAAAAAACTCTGAGAAGTACCAGGTTTCGATGATTAAATTCTACCGGGTTAATTTGCAGCATTGCTTAGTTCATACGTTATACTAGTACATACCTTGCCAGTGCACCAAATTAAACGCAATGGCATCCACAACTAATCTAATAGCAGCAGCAAGCATCGTCTAAATCATCATCCTCTTCGGTTGAGGATGAAGCAGGATCCTCATGCGCTGCTCTCCCTGCTACATGATCAGCTTCCTGTGCGGCCTCGCCAGAGTCATCATCGCCTAGGCAGCAGTCTGCCAGGCCTGGTTGCTCGAGCCCGTTCGGCTGGTTCGGCTGAAACCAGCCAGCAGTACTTTCACCTCACAAAAAATCAGCCCAGCCACCAACCAACCAGCCAGTCAGCAGTACTTTTCTCTCACAGAAAATCAGCCGAGCCACCAGCCGAATCAGCCAGCCGAACGGTGCACAAAGCAAGAATGAATAAAGGCCCTGTTTTTATACCAAACATAAACACAATTCAATGTACTCTTTGTAGAAGAATCATCACAATGCTAATTTCAGTCAAGTTCTTTTAGTTTTTAACTCTGAAGTATAGCATCAGGATTTCGATGGTAAAATGTAGAGGGTTAATTTGCAGCACTGCTTAGTTCAGAGTTTCAGACGTTATACTAGTACACATAACATACCTTGCCAAGATTTCCTTGCAGCGTGTGTTGACGGCAAGCATGTAGCCGAACGAGGCCGCCGTGGCCATCATCTCCACCCCTAAGCAGTACACAAAGATCCAGTGGCTCAGCGTCATACCGAGGCCACCGAGAGCGGAGCACACCATGTAGCAGAAGTAGAGGCGCATCATGGAATCCAGGGAGACGAGAGCTTCGCGCAGGAGGAAGAAGACCACGAGCATGGCCCAGAGGTAGAGGGCCGCGAAGGCCAGCGCGGAGAGCTCGGCCACCATGAAGTGCGCGTTCTCGCCGCCGTAGCTGGGGAAGAAGGCCAGCCACGCCGCGCGCCCGCCCAGGCACAGCGTCGTCAGGCCCGACACGAACACCACGTGCACCGCGGTCAGCTTGTGCCCCTCGCTCAGGCCGCGCGACGGGGCGCGCGCCGCGGCCTCGTCGGCGGCCGGCTCCCTGCCGACGTGCACGCGGTGCTCCGCGAGGGCGTAGCCGAGCATCCCCGCGGCCCAGGCCGTGCAGAGGTGCGCGGCGGCCATCCCCGCGTAGGGGCCGGCGAGGACGCCGGCGGCGCAGGCCAGCGCGGCGGGGTACGAGGCGCGGAAGAAGACGGCGGCGGCGCCCATGGTGCGCGACAAGGTGTAGGTCCAGAGGGCGAGGTAGGAGGTGACGAGCAGCGAGACCGTCCACACGACGGACACGGTCCGCTGCAGCGGCGGCGGCGGCTCGTGGGCTCGTGGCTCCCACGGAGGTGTCGCGCACGCCGAAGGTGTAGTGGCGGTAGCAGGAGTTCACTCCCCCGGAACCGCAGGTGCATCGGGGGTGGCAGCCCTCGAAGTCGTCGGCGCGTCGCGCGGCGCCGCCGTCGCCGTCACAAAATGGCGAGCCACCCTTCTCGAGGTCCAGCTCCATGTCCATGTCGCCGCCGCTCTGCGCGTGGACAGATCAGCAGGGCATGCAAGATGCAACAAAGATTGTACTGGACCTCCTCGCAGCTCTGCACGCTGGACTTTCGACGGCGGCAGCTCGAATCGGAGCAAAAGGATCGCCGGCGACGCTATGGCCATTGGGGCCACGCGGCTGGCCGGCTTATAAGAGCCAGCGCGCCAAGGTTAGCTTCCATCTTTGGAATGCGAATTCGATTTCGATATATTGGGATACTTGCCCCTTCCTTTATTGGTTGCTCTACACTGTCAGAGATTTTTCTTTTAAAAATAAGAAAAAAAAGGAAGGTTCAGTACTTGAGTATGTAATCAAGAAAAGCAAAATCATTGCTGCGTCTCTTTCCCCCGATCCGATTGCCCTTTGCCGATCACCTCTGGATCCAACCCTTGTCGCAGACTCGCAGCTGCTCCGGCGAGATGGCCAAGAACGATAACGCCGCCGACATCGACCTCTACCGCCTCGACCCCTGTGCTGTGGAGTGCCCGGCCGGGCTCGACCCGGTGCTGTGGCGCCGCTACAACTACACGTGCGGCCTGCACCACATGGTCTTCACCGGCATGATCCTGGTGTCGCTGCTCTTCATCCCGCTCGCCGTGTTCCTGCTCTGCCGGACCCCAGCGCCCGGTCCCGCGGCGGCCCTCGCGCCGGCGGAGGAGACCGACCCGACGACGCTGCCGACGCTGCGGCGGTCCGTGTACGTCGTGTGGACGGTCTCGCTGCTTGTCACCTCCTACCTCGCCTTCTGGACCTACACCTTCGTAACTGCCCACGGCTACCGCGCCGGAGCCGGCCGACGGCACCGCCGCCGCCGCCGCCGCCGAGGGAGAGCGCCGCCCGTTCTTCTTCTTCCTCGAGCTGCCGCCGCCCACAGCGGCGTTACCGCGGAGCGAACCGGCCTTGTCCAGTAGCGGCGGCACGTCCTGCAGAAGAAGCGCGCCAGCAGGCTGGAGTTGATGCAGTAGCAGAGCATGGTGTCGTCCGAGTTGCTGCGCGGGCAGTGGACTGCCGCCGCCGCCGCCGCCTTCTTCTTCTTCGGCCGCTCCGCCGCCACCGCCTCGTTGAACGCGGCGCTAGGCGCTGCGGCCAACCACAATTCTCGCTGCAACTGTTCGTGGAAGAGAACACATATATAGCGGTGAATCGGTGATCATGATGATGTTACTACTACGAATGAATCTGGTTCGGGGTGTGTTTGGTTTGGGCCGGCAAAATTTTTGACGGTATTAAATACATCTTTGACCGCTAATTAGAGGTATTAAATAAAGCCAGTTTACAAAACTACCTCCACAACCCCTGGTTAACTTTGCGAGACGAATCTAATCAGGGCTTTGACCACATGATTAGAGGATAATTACTGTAGCATTACTGTAGCAAATCGTGGATTAATTAGGACCTTGCACTCATCGTCTGGCAGCTTTGGAAAGAACAGAATGCAAATCGTGGATTAATTAGGGGTGCTGTGGCGGGTGGATTCTGCCTTGGCTGCCTTTCTGCACTAGGGGTGGCATGGGCCTGACTCAGGGCGGTCCTGGCGCGCTTGGGAGCCATCTGCAGATTGAGCGGGGTTTTCATGAGACTTGGGACTTTAAAATGATATTAAAGTTATTTAAGCGCATTTTTAAAAGACAGAGCACACAGACTAACAACACAACAAGCACAACAATTTTATTTCATCCATGGAGGGGGTACAACACTGGGCAAGGCCAAAACACGCACTACACGACCGAGTACAACACGACACTGGAAAGGGGGTACAACTCTAAACTGGGACAACTGCAAGACTAAGGGTACAGCTCCGAACTTCGGACCAAACGGCTTCATCCCTTGGTGATCACTAGCACTTAGGTGGATTCATGGGCTCCGGTGGGTCCTTCCTTTAGGAGAGAACGCACATCCACACTTGGTCCTGGCTGCGTCAGTGGTAGTGGCTCTTTTCCTTCTGCAGCTTCTGGACTAGAATCCATGGGGGTAGCTCCTGTAGGTGATAGTGCTAGTGAGGCAATGAGGCTCTTCCTCTTGCCGGATCCTCGGGTAATAGGAATTCCTTCCAGGATCGGGAACTCCTCATGGTCAGAGGCCTGCATCCTACTCCGGGTAAGTCCAGCAATGTGGGCTTCCTTTATTTCCTTGGAGTGCCGTTCTTCAGCCTCCTTGAGGGCCTCAATGGCGGTGACCTTGTCAACTTGGGCAGCAGCAGCTTGGGCTTCGGCGGCCGCCAACTTCGCTTGGAGCCTTCTCACCGTATACTCAGCTTCTTCAGCTCTGCGGACCTGCTGCTTCATCCTTGCATTCTGATCATCACAGTACTCATCCAGAGTGAGGAGATAGGCTGCCATGTTAAGCACCGTGAGGTTATCCTCGTGCTGACCACGCTCTTTCACATTCTTCACCCGGGTCAGCCAAACCGGGCGGTCTTTCTTGGCAGGCGGATAAAACCTCATGGGCGTGTGGCCGATGTGCTTCTCATACACTTGGCACAGGCGGCGCAGGGCCTTCCGGGCTGCTTTCTGGTATGTGTCCTGCTGACCAAACCCAACAGTCGTTACACTCCATGGCTCCATGCCGAGGTAACGGCTGCTCTTTCCGACGGTGATGGTGACTTCGCACCGGGGGGTTCCACGGTCCTCGTACTCCATGATGTTGTACTCCGGATGCTCATAAATGCCGACTCTGTCCAAGCTGGCAAAGAGCAACTTGGGAAAGCCGGGTTCTTGCAAGCAGCGGCTGGTGATCCATCCTTCGGTGGCCATCTGTAACAGAACAGGGGTAAATTACTTTTTGCAAAAGAGCATAGAGAGCAAGAAGTTTTTATAAAACCTAAGTCTTGGTCAAAAAGGGCTTAAACGGTCCTAGGGGTCACGTCCTACAGCCAACTACGGCTCTGATACCACCTGAAGTGCCCCTGCCTAAGCAGAGACTAAATGTGATACAAATTATCAGTCCCAGGAGGCTGATACACATTTATTCAACAGATAGTTCAGAACTTACAACCCACGAGGGGGCGGGCACCTGATACAAACTAAGATAGCTAAAAGGTAGACTACTACGGTAAGCCAAAGGATGAACCAGAACGGTTCAACCAAGGGATCAGAGTTCTGCGACAGCGAAGCCATCTTGGGCGGGACCAAACTCCACAGGCAAAGCTGGGTGCGGAAGCGACCACCTATTCAGCGTCCTCAACAACAAAGCCCGGGTCTTCTTCTGGATTAACAACAACAAGGGTGAGTACAAAAGTACTCAGCAAGCCCAATTACACCCACGGAGGGGTTAACACAGAATTGTGCACAAGGAATATCAAGGATAAGACTAGGTTTTATTTTTGCCATAAAGCTAGTTTTAACACATGCACGGGTTTATCAAGGTATATTTTAGCAAAGCAAGTTTTAGTAACAAGTCATTAAGTGGGGTTGATCCACAAAGGATCCATCTTTTAAATGCTACCGAATTTCCCATCCGCCGTAGCTTCCCAGCACAAAGCCGGACTCATTCCAAAAACAACACACTTCAACCCATCCCAAAACCTTAGTATTGTGACCAAGCCATAACTCGCCCATAACCGTGGGCACGGCTATTCGAATAGTTTAGGAAACTCTGCAGAGGTGTACACTTTCACCACAAGTAGGGTACCGCAACACGATCACTTTAGTGCCAGCGCGGATCCTATCGAAGTCATTACCCACCATAGCCAAAACTGCATAGCCATCTACGAGAAAATAACCAAGGGGTTTATGACACCAAGTCGGCAACCATGTCACTAAGACGGCACTTGGTTTTCCCGCTGCACACCTGCCTCCAGACAACTAACAGACGGCTAGTGGGATTTAGACTAAGCCCTTGCACCATACAAGAGTCGAGTGGTTGTATGAGATAAGTTGGGTTAGGCAAGATGACACATCACCTCGGTTTAAAACCGGACAAAATGGATATCTCCCAACTTGCTTAACCACAAAGGTACAAGCCTCCAAAAGGTATTTCACTAAGACAATACCCATCCATTTTATCCACACAGTTTCATTCTTTTCAAACCCAAAACCCATTTTCCAACTCACACATTTATTCTTTGATAAAACAAGTGTATAGTCATGATTGATTAAATAAGGAGCAAAAGCTCCTAAGTATTCTAAAATTGGTTATCATCTAAACAGAGCATATCATATTTAGTGATAACTAGGTTGTCAAGGAATATCATAGCAATCAAGGGGTGGCTAACCAATCGGGTTTTGATAATAAAACAGAATGCAATATCAAAGGCTTAGTAGGTTGTGTTTATAAATCATGGGATAAACATGCATCAAAGGATTGGATTGGACTTGCCGTCAACAAAAGCTTCCGGGAGATCCTGCTCGCGGTACGGGTCCTCGGGGTCGGGCTCGCGGTACTCTCCTACGTACTCCGGCTCGTGGTACTGCTCCTCCTCGTTCACTCCGTCGTCTAGGGCACGATCAAACAAACACAAAATAAGAAAACACAATCCTTTACTGACGAGTTGGAAACAGGAGATAACAAAATAAAATAGGAAAAGGAATTATATTGGGATGATTTGTGTAATGCTCGGCCGGAAAGGATGTAAGAGAGACATGTTTGAGTTTGGTGGAATTCTGGAGAAATTTGGCGCATGAAATGACGAGGTTAGA
>CM014277.1:13885027-13912287 GCA_004135705.1 Alloteropsis semialata
CAAAATCTCCAAAAGTTATGAAAAAATCGGGCATGAGCTCCCCCAACCCGAGCTCAATGGAGGATGAAGAAATGAGCCATGGCTCGGGCTGGGGGAGGAAGAAGGCCCCTTTATACGCAGGGCCCCTTTGGTACCGGGTGGTGCCACCACCCGGTACCAAAGGCCCCGAGGCTCATTGGTACCGGGTGGTGACACCACCCGGTACCAATGTTGCCTCATAGGTACCGGGTGGTGCCACCACCCGGTACCAATGAGAGCGCAGAATTATTGGGGATTGGACCCGGTACCAATGCTTCCATTGGTACCGGGTCCAATCCAACCGTGACCGATTAGGGAAGATGGATAGAGAGTTCTCTGGTAGTGTATCAAGAGGAGGCGGTACTACCCTCCTGATATCAAAAGGATCTTGTATGCCATGTGCTTAGAAAGATCAGCACCAGGTATGATGAAAGAGGGAGTGACAAAGTCTGTTGCTAATGATATGGGGGTGCCACTGAGAGTTGTCCAGCGTGTATGGCAAGATGGACAAAAAGGCGGTGGAATTCAAGCTTTTGAAACCAATAAGAAAAAAAATTGTGGCCGCAAAAAATTTGCATTTGATCCTGATGTCATCAAAGATGTTCCACTTAG
Source organism: Alloteropsis semialata (assembly GCA_004135705.1). Taxonomy (NCBI): domain Eukaryota; kingdom Viridiplantae; phylum Streptophyta; class Magnoliopsida; order Poales; family Poaceae; genus Alloteropsis; species Alloteropsis semialata. Next base: position 13,885,658 of record CM014277.1, read on the forward strand.
ACAGCGTCATACTATCCGTGACCTAGCCAATGCATTGCATATGCCAAAGAGCACATTGCATAAGCGTCTAAAAGAAGGAAAGTTTAGGCGCCACACAAATGCCATAAAGTTCACCTTGACTGAACAAAACATGAAGGAACGAGTGCTATTTTGCCTACATATGCTTGACAGCCTTAGCCTACCAGAAATGGTTTTATAGAACAAAGAAAAACCAAATATATTACCTGGCTCCTGGAGAACAGATCCCTCGAAGAGCCGTGAAGAGCAAAAATTTCATTGAAAAGGTGATGTTTCTAGGGGTGACAGCCCGGCCAAGGTTTGAGAATGGCGTATGCACATTTGATGGTAAAATAGGGATTTTCCCCTTCACTACATTGGAGCCAGCCAAGAGGAGAAGTCCCAATAGACCGAGAGGTATGATACTTAGTTTTGCTTTTTATTTGAGCAAAAATGATTTTATCAAATTAACAACTTTACTAATCTTGCATTGTTGAATGTATAGGAACCTTGGAGCTAAAGGCCATGACATCTGTTACGCGGGAGACTATTCGGAAGTTTCTGATTGAAAAAGTCTTGCCTGCCATCAAAGAAAAATGGCCAGCTGAAGAACGAGGACGCCCAATATTCATTCAACAAGACAATGCAAAAACACATATTGCAGTGGATGATCCAGAATTTTGCCGTGTTGCACAAGAAGATGGGTGGGATATAAGGTTAATGTGTCAGCCACCCAATTCTCCAGATCTTAATGTTTTGGATCTAGGCTTTTTTGCAGCATTGCAGGCATTGTTTGAAAAGTCGTCACCGTCAAACATCCAAGAAATTGAATCTAATGTGATTAAAGCTTATCTAGAATACCCGGTGGACAGGTCAAACCGTGTATTCCTTACACTACAAGCATGCATGAGAGAGATTATGCGTGAAAAAGGAGGACAACATTATGCAGTCCCGCATATGAAGAAGGGAACATTGGAGAGAATTGGTGCACTTCCTGTGAGGCTAGAAGTAGACAAGGAAATTTATCAAGATGCGTTGAATTTCATTAATGCATAGCTTAGTAAAAGCTTAGAGGTTTACATTATGGTGTACTGAACTGCATGTAACCGATTACATATAAAAAAATCAAGAGTACACCATTTATCCTTTTCAATCGTCAATTACTTATGCAACTCAGGAAAATTAGGAAAAACAATTTTAAATATCTCAGCACGAACGATTGCACATGCCTTCTTATCCTTTTCCTTTTCAGCAGCTATAATCGCAGTCGCAGCAATCCTAGCTTCTTCGTCGGCGTCCTCGAATGAGTCCGGGACGTATGTGTCGCCGGCCAGTGAGTCGGGAACGTACCAAACGCTGTCGGAGTCGGCACCACGATCGACATCAGCAGCTTCACTTTGGCTCATCATCACGACGGCTTTACGGAATGCTCGCGCACGGCCGAGCTCCGCCTTTGCCAGCTGCAGCTCGCGAATGGCACGAATACGAAATGCTCGAGCATGGCGGAGCTCTAGCTGCGCTTTCCGTTGCATGCATCGGGCGCGCATGCATCGGCCGCGCACAGCCTGCTGCGCCTCACCTGCACTTGAGCCTTCTCCGGCTTGCCCTTTGCCATCACCGTCAGCTGCGAGGAGAGTGCAAGAGCTAGAGAGTGCAGGAGAGAGGGGAGAGTGCAAGAGAGAGGGGAGGTGCTACTCGTACATATACTCAGCTCCTGCCGTGAGATAGCAACGGATACTCTAACAGAACACGAGCCGTTCGAGAAGTTGGGCCGCCGACGATAAATGCATTCGGCAGCGCACGCGCAGCGAAGAGGCCGGCGCCTTGTTTTCGTGGACAAAGCAAAAAATCAGTTACGCCTACTATACGTGGACGGAGGGAGTAACACACAGCCTTCTGGCCTCTGCGTGACTGCACACAGCCTTGTTTATTACAAACATCTAAGAAAATATCTTTAAAAAAACTTTAGTACATGAAAATCAGTACTAAAGACCGCCTAGTCCAAAATCTATTGAGGTCACTTGTAGCCATCATGAACGCCGATCTCCTATCTCCTGTCATCGTTGAGTAAGGAATGAGACATACAAATCTTGTCGTCACTCCCCGGCGGTCTTCTCCAGCGGATCGGCAACCAAGAATGTGGTCACCTCCGCTTTGATTTGCCAAGCAAGAGCAAATCCGGCCAACACTGACCGCCACCTCGTGGACCATGCATCAGCTGCTATCTAAGCATCGAAGTGACCTCAAAAGAAATCTGTTGGACGTAGATGGTGTCGATCTGCCACCCACCACCATTGCTCCAAGCTAATTATGGTGTCGCCATCAAGGACTCCAAGACGACGCCTCAAGAGGAAAGCAACATCCAGATGCTGCCGCCGCCCGAACCAGCGAATCAGTTCTTAGGTTTTCACCTGGATCTGTCCTCGTAGCCTCACGGTGACGCCACCGAGCAGAGCTGCCCGTTGATGAGGCGTCGGCCTCCTCCGAGCGGATCCGCCACCACGGCAAGGAGCAGCTGCCCCTGGACGGATCCTGCAGCAGGCTGGCCCTACGCGGATCCGGCCACCTCCGAGCGGAACTGCCCGTCGATGAGGATTAGGCCACCTTCGAGCAGATCTGCCCCCACAGCGGGGGGCATTTCGCCCCTGGGCGGATCCACCCACAGCAGCGAGCAGTAGGTTGGCCTTGCGCGGATCCAGCCGCCGGCCACCGCGCCACCCGATAGGACCGGGCATGTGCGAATCAGTTGGGGGAGGCGTCGGATCCGACCTCCATGGTGGCAGATCCGGAGTCCGCTGGTCGCCATGGCCAGGAGAGACGTGCCCCGCCGCCACCGTCCTCGCGGCCACCCGGACTTCCGGGGGGCGTGCTCTGACGGCGGCAGGACGGCAAGGGCTCGAGAGGCTCTGGCGGCGCGCGGAATCTTGGGACGAGGAGTCGATGCCAGGCTATGGAGCCAGGCTGCCTCTTGCGGCACCTGTTGAGATGCCAGAGAAAAAAAACTAATCTAATCTATTGTTAGGATGATAATTAATTGATGCAACGCCTCAGGGAGATTATGGAGATTGATCTCCCCAAGGCGGCGCGAGCGAAAGCTGTAGGATGACCAAGGATCTAATGACGTTGGTCTTTGGCTCTGATTACCATGTGGAAAATTTTAGAACGGGACTAAACTCTAATAATCTGTTCTATTGATTGCATTGACCATTGGGGTATATATGAGTACATACGAGGGAGAGACTTGGAGTACAAGACAAGTTGTGCTAGATTTAAATCTATTCTATCTCTAGGACTCTATCTTATCTCTAGAGATTGTTCATAACTCCTTTTATCTCTAACCGAACATATCTGTACTTCTAACAAGCATAACCACCTATATGGTAGGAAAACAGGAGGATCACAAAACTGTTTAAGATCATAAGGCAATAAAAAAAAGCTTAAGAGCACAGCATGTAGTGTGCCTAGAATAGTCACCTCTGAGAGAGGTAACCTAGACCGATTGCTAATTAGGCATTTGATGATGGCTTACCACGACTGCCTCGCGGTGACATATCCGTCCAAGTCACATCTCATGACCCTGTGGCTCCTATCTCCCATAAACGGTGTGGTATTATTATTAGGTAGGTAAAAAAAATAATGGACAAGGACTCTCATCGCCCAGCCTCGGCCCAATAGGTAGTGAGATTTGTTGCAGGTTGCAGCAGCCCAGCGCTCCAGAACCCCAAGGGCCACCAAGCTGCCGGATAATTATTTTTACCAGCAACTTTTGCCCGTGTGTTGCTACGGGCAAAAACCATTGTATTCGTAAACGACTTAAAATAGGTGAATTACTTTTTCTAATCTGATTGGGGTATATGATGGACTATTTCTAATCCGATCACTGGACAAAACGGAGTATGGCTAATCCGATCATAAGACGGATATGACGGACCGCTGAAGCGTTCCTCGTTTTAAAAATAGGTTAATATTAATATTTTATTTTCATCTTTAGTAGAAATAATTGTCAAAAAAAATTGCAAATCTACACGCAAATAGACATTTCAAATGTCTATAGCCACATCAATTGGAAGAATCTCCCCTACCGCCTATTCTTTGGTAGTATATCATTTTTGTGCTCTATGCATATTTACAAAATCATAACTCCTTCGTATGATAAAATTTTAAGAAAAATGTATAACTTGACGAGTTCCACAACCTTTTTATTTTAAGCAATCTTAATGATGGTATAATTTACATAATATTCAAATCGATAAATCCGCATTCAAACATTGTATTCATTATTTTGACAACAATATGCCTTCAAATGAAAAATATGTGAACTATAAAGTTGTAGACCTACAAATACACATCTGGTACTCATCGGGATCTACAATTTTGGTAAAATGTTTTATCTCTATATGAGGTCATAAGAAAGAAGAGTTATGACTCGCAAAAAAGAAAGAAGAGTTATGGTTTACACTGTTTAAGACGGCTAAAAAACAAAATTAAAATTCAGCCGCCTCCACATAGGCTTCGCTTTCGAGTTCTGGCGGGCCAGCAGTGCAGGATCTTTGATCTTGCTTGGCTCCTGGTTCGTGTGTTCTCTTCTCGCCGGTTGCTGCGTTGCGTCCACGGCCGCGGCTCCATCCAACCATCCCCCTGGCCTGCCGGCTGCCGCTGCATCCGGGCCATCAGCGACACACAAAGAATTACAATCGCATACACACCATAGACGAGAAATCAACCCTGTTCAATGGCACATCGGTTGTAGCCATGCCGCCTGTGACCAAGAGCACTGCAGATGCTGCAAAATTGCGGCGATCCATGTCGTCTGTCACACTGTTCTCTAGCAAGAGAAATCATGTATGAGTATTTTGTATTGGAAGTAGGCGGCCAAATGATTTTGGGCTCTGGGCATTCGTACTGACGTAGACTGACACAAATTACAAATCAACTGGCAGCATTGCCCATGCGATTGCTACGGACGAATAGGATCACTTTTTTTTCTAAACGAGTTTAAGTAGATAACTTGCTTTTAATAATCCGATCAGAAGGCGAGATGAAGCAAAACTAATCCGATCGAGAAACCTCTATGATCGATGGACTTCTCCTAATTCGATCATGGAACAAGATGGAACATGGCTAATCCAGTCGAAAGACCGTTGAAACGACCCTCGCTTTAGAAATAGATAAAAATAAAGATATATATGACTTGTTTAACTGTTTCAGAAGCGACATGTTGCTAAATGATACTCCCTTCGTTCCAAATTATAAGTCATTCCAAGATTCTTAGAGAGTCAAACTATTTTAAGTTTGACCAAAATTATAGAGAGAACCACAAAGATTTATTGTATTGAACAAATTTACTATGAAAATATATGTTACCAAAAATCTAATGATACTTATTCGGTATGATAAATGTTTGTATTTTATTGTAAAAATTTGGTCAAACTTGAGATGGTTTGACTTTCCAAGAAAGTTGGAATGACTTACAATTTAAAACAGAGGGAGTATGAGAGACACGTCGGTTTGACTTGGCCTAACATTTGGTTGAAAAACTTTGTTGGTACAATGGCCAAAACTGTAGCAAATATGCTCAACGAGACAACACGTTCCGACTATAATAAATGAAGAAAAAAGAGACTTAATGCACAACAAATAGTGAGCTTGATTAAGTAGCATCCCATCTCAGAAAAAAAATATACCAAAGTCAGTTGCATTTGCTATGCATAGAAGCATACCATATATAAAACAACAACTGGCCTATTAGCTCAGTTGGTTAGAGCGTCATGCTAATAACGCGAAGGTCGCAGGTTCGAGACCTGCATGGGCCAATAATATTTTATTTTTATTTTAATTAATATGCTGAGCAAACTTTTTTCTTTAAAATTTTCCTTTTTTATTTATATGCTGAGCAATGTGTATGCCATTGTTGCTTCTACTCTATCTTTGGTTGGAACTCTCGGGTTGCATTCATTTTTTCTTTAAAATTTTCCTTTTTTATTTATATGCTGAGCAATGTGTATGCCATTGTTGCTTCTAGTCTTTATCTTTGGTTGGAACTCTTGTCGGGGTTCTTTACCGCCGGCATATAATAAGATCGTGGAGCGCGCGTCGGGCCTCGGGTGGTAGTGCAAAAGGACACGGGGGTTTATACTGGTTCGGGCCACCCAGGGGGTGTAAGACCCTACGTCCAGTTCGTGCTGCTCGTGTTATTTGCACTGGTTTGTAGTAGGGGGTACAAAAAGGGCGAGAGAGGGACTAGCTCCCAAGTCTCTGGAGTGCGAGTCGAGCTCGGTGCGGTGACCGGCTGGAGGTAGAAGAAAATCGAGGGAGAGTACTCCTCGGGGGAGAAAAGAGGCTCCCTGCCTCCCGTAGGAGGCCCAGGAGAGAGGAGGAAAAGAGTCGATCTCCCCCCACGCAGGAGGCCTGGCCTTCCCTTTTATAGTTCAAGGGGAGCCAGTAAAGAATAAGAGAAAGAGTACAGTCAAAGGGTAAGACGGGAAAAAAGGAGGCGCGCCTGCCCATGCTGTGGGGCCCGTCGTCCTTCCGAGCGCTGTAGCCATGTCCTGCTGGTGTCAGTTGCGTCAGGGAGTGGTTGGCGCAGTGTAGCAGCTTGACTCCGGGTGCTTCGGTCTTCCCGGTGGTTGCTTCGTTGCGAAGGAGCGAACCAGTCGGAGACGGAGATCTTGTCGGGCGAATCGGAGTCCTGTCGGGTGATGGAGCAGCTTGTCGGGCGAATCGGAGAGCACTCGGGCGCTGCGGAAAACCGGTCGGGCGAGCAGCTTGCCGGGCGAAGGAGCAACTCCTCGGGCGAGACGGAAACCACTCCGGCGCGGTGGGATGGAGACCAGTCGAGCGAGCGGGATAGAAACCACTCGGGCGAGACGGAAACCTGTCGGGAGTCTGCTCGGACAAGCTTGCGTCCGGGGCCAACCACTCGGGCCTTCTTGGTCTGATGTCGTAAGTCATCATGGCCTTGTTTTTTGGCCGTTTTCCTTTACAGAAATAAAGACAGAAATGCCGCGAACCTGTTACATGCACCCAAAGAAAGCTACCAGGAGGTTATTAGCTCTTTGGTAATCGCACATAGGAGGTGTACATCAAGCTGCAGGTTAGTTTTAATCGCTGCCATTGGATACCCCTAATATTGGTATCCGACAGTAGCCCCCGAGCCTGGGAGCGAGTCGCAGACTCGGTCGCGGGCTGAATTCATTGAGATGTCGAGAAAGCGGTGAAATTTCGGGTGGGGGCGCGCGAGCGCACCCGCCGGGTGTAGCCCCCGAGCCTGTGGGCGAGTGGTACACTTGCTCGCAGGTTTATGGCATTTGTGCGGTGATTCGTTGCAAATTATGCGACCGCGCTGCTGGTCTCCGTTAGCGATTTCGACCCCGTGTGTATCCCGAGACCGGGGTCCGGACGGGGATTCATTTCGTCTTTTTGCGTTTTTCCTTACGTCGTAACCCCTCATGCATCTCTTTTTTTTCGTAAGAGGTGGAGGGGCCGGACCGAGCCGTATTTTTGCCTCGTTGGCCGAAAATGCGGTGTCCGTGTGAGCTAATAACGGGCCAGTTCGAGTGAAGCCACGGCATCCCGGTCGAGGGGTTCCGATCGGACCAGCTGGTGGCCAGCTTCAGATTCTTGGTGGCGAGATCATCTAGTTACCGAGTCCGTTCGATGGGACTTGGCGGCTCGTTGCCTTTCCGTTCGGGGGAAAAACCATGACCATTCTTGCCATCAAGACTCGAACGCAGTTCGGGATGCCCATGACGCTCGTGCGCCCGGGTACTGGCCGCTGGGACCCATCCTTCACTGCCCCTCGCTCGACAAGGTGACCGGGGGCGGCTGTCGAACCCTTCGACGGGCCAGCCTTCGAACCCCCGTTGGAATCACCTGTCAGGTCGACTGTCGGAGTCGTCCGTCCCGATGCCCAGCCCCCGAGCGCAGGGCTGCGAGGGGCCGTTAGGGCCGGCGGGAGCCGCTTAGTTTAGAGAGTTCGAAGAGCGCGTTTCGGAAATCGATCGTGTGCGTATGCTTGACCCCGTGCGCCGAGGTCGGGCGAGACAAAAGGTGTCGTTCCCTGTATGTAGGAGTTGCTGCAAGCTTACCTGAACTTGCCATGCTGAGCTGCAAAAGACAGCGTAATGCAAAAACGTTGCGTAAAGCGGGAAGTCGGGATTTACTCGTTATCAACGAAAAGTTGCGTACGCCCTGCCTTTATCAGGCTACGTATTTCCTCGGGTAGTTAGCACATCACGTTTAAGCTCCTAGTCCCACTGACCACTGCTCGCAGAGAGGACGGCTTACCGCGGACTACACTGCTCAGCGGGGAGGCTTAGGTGTAGGCGGCACGCAGGACGAGGTTTTACGGATGAGGCCTATGCTACCCGAGTACTTTAGCGACACCCAAAAGAGGCATGCGGGACTGTAAAAGGAAATGTATGGAAATACGAAGGATCGTAGTAAAACTTAGCCGTTTTAGCTTCTCGTCGTTGAAGCTGAGTCGAGCGAGCCGTCCGAGTCGGGGCAGCACACTTCACGGGCGGCGCGACCGAGTCGGTTGGAGTCGGGGCCGGGGCGCGCGCACTCCTTTGGAGCCGCGGCCAGGTCGGTCGGAGTCGAGGTCGGGGCGGCGCACTCCCCTGGAGTCGAGGTCGGGTCGGTCGGAGTCGAGGTCGGGTCGGTCGGAGTCGAGGTCGGGCGGCGCAGTCCTTCGGAGGCGCGGCCGAGTCGGTCGGAGTCGTTCGGAGTCGAGGTCGGGTCGGTCGGAGTCGAGGTCGGGGCGCGCGCACTCCTTTGGAGTCGAGGTCGAGTCGGTCGGAGTCGAGGTCGGGCGGCGCAGTCCTTCGGAGGCGCGGCCGAGTCGGTCGGAGTCGAGGTCGGGCGGCGCAGTCCTTCGGAGGCGCGGCCGAGTCGGTCGGAGTCGAGGTCGGGCGGCGCAGTCCTTCGGAGGCGCGGCCGAGTCGGTCGGAGTCGAGGTCGGGCGGCGCAGTCCTTCGGAGGCGCGGCCGAGTCGGTCGGAGTCGTTCGGAGTCGAGGTCGGGCGGCGGTCGGTGGAGCGGGCGCTGGCCGGGGCGGAGCCGGTAGCCAACGTGATTACGTCGGTCGGCGCTGCAGCTCTCTCTGTCGTTGTGTCGTACGCTCGTTCGGGGGCGTGCCTCGCCGTGGCGGCCCTGCGCGAGATCATGAAAACAAAAAGCTGTTACAGGTTAGTTGAGGTCCTTTGCGGACTTTGGGCACGGTCGTCCCGCCGCGGTGTTCCTTGCGGGGGTCGCCCACTGCTGCTGCGCCGCGGGCGCGTGGCCGCGTGGTGTCGATGCTGCCGTTGTCGGGGTCGCGGTCGCTGTTGGTGATGTCGGGGCCGTCGTTGGCGGAGTTGGTCGGGGCTGCTGCGGCTCGGTTGATGCGTCTGCTCGGGACCGTCGTTGGCGGAGCTGCGGCCGCCGTTTGTGCTGCCGGAGACATCAGCCCGTCGGGCGGAGTCGCGGCCGCCGTCGAAGTTGTCGAGCGAAGACCTTGTCGGGCGAGTCGGAAAACTTCTCGGGGGTGACTGGGTTGCTGCTGCTGCTCGCTCCGCCCCACTCCGGTTGGTCGGACATACACGCAGGCCTTCGGGATAAATGCTACTGCCTGCTCCTCTGTTGTGCTGTGCTGATTCGAGAGAGAAAACAAAGAGACACGACATATTTGGAAAAGGCGTGCATGCATTGGTTAAAAAGGATATCCTTGCGTGCACATGCAAACGCATGCATGTATCTGCATACAGAGTAGTCCTGGGTGTGCCTGGCAGGCAGAGCCCCCGAGCCTTGTTCGGTTCATCCAGAAGGCCAGGAGCATTGTTGCCATCGTCGTGGTTGTTGTGGTCATTGGGGTCGCCGCCGCCGTCGTCGTCGCCGCGGTTGACGGCGTTGTGGTCGTCGTCGCGGCCGTCGATGCCGCCGCCGTCGTCGTCGCCGCAGTTGACAGCGTTGTGGTCGTCGTCGCGGCCGTCGGTGCCGCCGCCGTCGTCGTCGCCGCAGTTGACAGCGTTGTGGTCGTGGTCGCGGCCGTCGGTGCCGCCGCCGCCGTCGTCGCCGCGGTTGCGTCCATCGGGGACGCCGCCGTCGTCGTGGTTGGCCACCCGGGACCTGCAAGTAAAAAGACGTGACGCGCAAAGGCCCCACGGTGGGCGCCAACTGTCGGGGTTCTTTACCGCCGGCATATAATAAGATCGTGGAGCGCGCGTCGGGCCTCGGGTGGTAGTGCAAAAGGACACGGGGGTTTATACTGGTTCGGGCCACCCAGGGGGTGTAAGACCCTACGTCCAGTTCGTGCTGCTCGTGTTATTTGCACTGGTTTGTAGTAGGGGGTACAAAAAGGGCGAGAGAGGGACTAGCTCCCAAGTCTCTGGAGTGCGAGTCGAGCTCGGTGCGGTGACCGGCTGGAGGTAGAAGAAAATCGAGGGAGAGTACTCCTCGGGGGAGAAAAGAGGCTCCCTGCCTCCCGTAGGAGGCCCAGGAGAGAGGAGGAAAAGAGTCGATCTCCCCCCACGCAGGAGGCCTGGCCTTCCCTTTTATAGTTCAAGGGGAGCCAGTAAAGAATAAGAGAAAGAGTACAGTCAAAGGGTAAGACGGGAAAAAAGGAGGCGCGCCTGCCCATGCTGTGGGGCCCGTCGTCCTTCCGAGCGCTGTAGCCATGTCCTGCTGGTGTCAGTTGCGTCAGGGAGTGGTTGGCGCAGTGTAGCAGCTTGACTCCGGGTGCTTCGGTCTTCCCGGTGGTTGCTTCGTTGCGAAGGAGCGAACCAGTCGGAGACGGAGATCTTGTCGGGCGAATCGGAGTCCTGTCGGGTGATGGAGCAGCTTGTCGGGCGAATCGGAGAGCACTCGGGCGCTGCGGAAAACCGGTCGGGCGAGCAGCTTGCCGGGCGAAGGAGCAACTCCTCGGGCGAGACGGAAACCACTCCGGCGCGGTGGGATGGAGACCAGTCGAGCGAGCGGGATAGAAACCACTCGGGCGAGACGGAAACCTGTCGGGAGTCTGCTCGGACAAGCTTGCGTCCGGGGCCAACCACTCGGGCCTTCTTGGTCTGATGTCGTAAGTCATCATGGCCTTGTTTTTTGGCCGTTTTCCTTTACAGAAATAAAGACAGAAATGCCGCGAACCTGTTACATGCACCCAAAGAAAGCTACCAGGAGGTTATTAGCTCTTTGGTAATCGCACATAGGAGGTGTACATCAAGCTGCAGGTTAGTTTTAATCGCTGCCATTGGATACCCCTAATATTGGTATCCGACAACTCTCGGGTTGCATTCAGGCTAGGAATTACAACTTCGAATATGGTTGTTGGGTAGGTTGATGAATTTGCAAGCGGCCCAAGCAGCGTAGATAACCTAAGCGTTCAAAAGCCAACGACGACAACAAAATCTGATGCTGATAGAAATTGTTGGCATTTTATTTGGGAGTATGACAGCGTGTCAGCTTAATTACGTTCTCTGTAGCTTCTTTTCAGATCTGCTCACATTCGCAAACTCTGTGCAAATCAAATACAGTTTCAGTGCTTCTTCTCTAGTGTCCGATCGTGTTCTCGTTGTTGTATGTCTTTCTGTGTTCTTTTTTTTTTTTTGCGAAAGACCAGTACAGACGCAGACGCTCACACACGCACGCACACTCACCCCTATGAATACACGCACGTAAACCCTACCCCTATGAGCACCTTCGAGAGACTGGGCCGGCTGTTCCGATCTTGAGATTGACGAAGTCACCACAGGCGCCTCGCTATCGACGGGCACGTCGCCTACCACTGAAAGAAAAGCGCCGGTTAAATCCTGGAATAACCTGTAATTGTTAGTTTGTTACATTATTCTTTCTTTTAATAAAATGCGCGGCTTAAAAGAACAGCTTGGGCTTCCTTCTGCTAGCTTGGTCGCAGCCAGCACTACACTATATTTGGCTATGAGTGTAGGTGGTGGGAAAGGAAGCCATCCAGGGAAGAAGCAGGATTCGACCATAGAGGGGTCAAGATGACGAGCGAAAACGATCTCATAAACAACTATTTTTTTAAGGACTCTAATATACCAAATACACACAACAAATACGTGGAGTGTTTTACCTACATATTTCCATGTAATGATAGTTAGATTGTATAATGAGAATATATATAGAGATTTATTACACAATAAACTAGTTGTACACAATAAACTAGTTGTCCCTGGTCCATCCAAGCATTAGTAAAAAAAATATAATAAAAGAGCACTGATACGAGTTTGGTGAGACATGGAAAATTATATCTGGATCATTTTTGCTTCAAAATTGCATGAAGTACAAAATATGAAAAATTAGAATAAAGCTACATATTAGATGTATGATTTTTCTCAGACTACCAAAACACCTTGTAATTGGATTGCCATCTTGCATTTTCCAGCAGCAGTAGCCAGCGGGAGCGGACACTTGTCCTTATTAGAGGACCGGAGGATGCCGCCAGAAATACTTTTTTAAGAAAATGGAACGGAAGTGGAATCATCAAACTAAGAAAATGGAATGGAAGTGGAATCATCAAACTTGCGCTGTGGGCTGGAAGGCTAGAGGGTGGCCTCGTGGGCTAGTGGGCTGATCTTGCTTTATGCTAATTCTAAACCTTGTGGGGGGTCCTAATCCTATGATAAACAAACCAATTTAGGGACCCCTTTTGTGTTACAGCAGCATCAAGAGAGCCAGGCCCCTGCGCGTCCCCCTTTGGCTCCGTCCCTGAAGCCATCGGTTCCTTCTCATCGAAACTGCTATACATTGGACAGGCAGAAAAAAAGATCATTTAAAGCTAATTTCCCAAAATGCATTTTGCATGACCACTTAAGACCAAAGCTCGCATTCTGATCCTCAATCAACCAGCATATATACATGACGACAAAGGGCAGCTAGTCCAATTGTCCAACGAATTCACAGGGGGCTGGACTGGCTGCGCACGCTGTTCCTCCCCGACCCCACAATGTCATCCATGCACGGGAGATGTTGGATTTATTTGGGCTTGGCCCTTTTATATTCCAATTAAATCTAAAATATTTAAGGCCCACGATTAATGCAAAGAGAGTTAAAAGTGGTTACTACCATATTGGTAGTTAAGAGGATCTCAACCAACTTATTAGGTGGACACGTGGTACACCCAATGTGAAGTTGGCAAAGGGTAACCGGGATGCCACACGCGCGCGCGCGCTCTCGCCTCGCCTCGCCGAGGCCGTGGGCGTGGGCATGGGCGTGACGAGACGGACGGACGTGATGTGTTGCGCTGTGACTGGTTTTGCAAATCAACGAGATTATGGCAGAATCAATTACCTACCTTAAACGCTCACAGGGACGTGCCTTATTTGCTCTGCGGGATTCTTGCCTTTCCTGCAGAGGCGTCCAGGTGCATCCCCCTCCGTCAGGCAGCGCCTATAAAAGGAGGCCCTCCCCTACCCAGAGACACACACCAACACAACCCCTCAGGTATTCCTGCGCACGGTTCTAGCGAGAGCAGAGCCTCCGGAACCTCGACTGGCTTGAGATCCTGCTCGGGATAGCCAGGCGATAAGGTTTTTGGGGAGCGTCTTCACGCGACTGCTCAAGATCGTCTGCATCGTCTTCTTCCTGGTGGCCTGTACGATTACATCCACTACTTCCCGGTGCCGTTTGATTGGGGAGCGTCTTCACGCGACTGCTCAAGGTCGTCTGCATCGTCTTCTTCCTGGTGGCCTGTACGACTACATCCACTACTTCCCGGTGCCGTTCGAGGGACTGCACTGCATCAACTCGTCACTGCATCGAATTTGTACTGCTACACCGAACAAGGTCAATCGATTAGTATGACTAATCCAGTTGATAACGGCGCAGCCAATGCCTCCGGCAGCGGCCCCGTCTCAGGGTACATTCTGAACCTTCTGTGGTTCTCTATTTTGTTCTTGTTTAATATGAGATTGAACTTGAACACATGCACATATCATGTTCTCACTGGATCACTAACTGTCATTATGATTTACATGCTTTTATTCGGAATTAAAATGTGTCGAATGCTGCCTATATTTCTAACAATCCAAAAACCTTATAATTGTGATAGGCTATCGACTGCTAGTTTTGCAAGTGCGCTTAAACCACACGTGTTCGATGGAACACATTACAAGAGATGGCAGAGTAGAATGTCACTTTGGTTGACCTACATGAACTGCTTTTACGTCACATAGGGTAAGGCTAAGGATCTCTCTACTGATGAAGAGAGAGCTTTCCAGGTAGCCGATAACCTGTTTCGAGGTGCCGTAATTATTGTTCTTCCTGATCACCTGGTGGACAGCTATCTGTCACTGGACAGTGGCAAGGCGCTGTGGGATGCGCTTGAGGCCAAGTTTGGTGCTTCTGATGCTGGCAGTGAGCTGTATGTCATGGAGCAGTTTTGCGACTACAAGATGGTCGATGACCGTTCAGTAGTGGAACATGCTCATGAGCTTCAGTCACTGGCTAAGGAGCTAAAGGGCTTTAAATGCGAGTTGCCCGACAAGTTTGTGGCTGGAAGCATGATTGCTAAACTGCCGCTCTCTTGGAGGAACTTTGCTACCTCTTTGAAGCATAAGAGACAAGTGTTCAGTGTGTCTGAGCTCATTGGGTCTCTCGATGTTGAGGAGAAGGCGAGATCGAAGGACAACCGCGGCAAAGGAATTGCTGGGTCCTCTAGTGCAAACCTGGTCCAGAGAAATTTCAAGGGCCAGCAGAAAAAGAAGAACCAGAACAAGCCTGAAGTCAAGGCTAATCAGACAACCACTTTTAAGAAGAAGAAGAACCAGCCGAGCAAGAGCAAGGGCAAGTGCTATACTTGCGGTCTTGAAGGGCACTATGCCAAAGACTGTGAGAAAAGCAAATACAGGCCGAAGGCAGCCAACATGGTCATTAGCGATGACAACGGAGGAACCTCGGGGTACGGTAATTATTTACCTATGGTCCTTTCTGTTTGTCAGTCACCTGATTGGTGGGTTGATACTGAAGCTAATATTCATGTGTGTGCTGACATCAGTCTGTTTTCTTCTTATCAGGTCGGCGGAACTACCTCCTTGTTAATGGGGAACGGATCACATGCGCGTATACTTGGTGTTGGTTCGGTCAATCTGAAGCTTACTTCGGGAAAGACCGTGCAGCTGAGGAACGTGCAGCATGTCCCTACTATCAAGAAAAATCTAGTTAGCGGCTCTCTACTGTGTAGAGATGGTTATAAATTAGTGTTTGAATCCAATAAATGTGTACTTTCTAAGTATGGAACTTTTGTTGGAAAAGGCTATGATTGCGGAGGCTTGTTCCGCCTTTCTTTATTAGATGCTTGTAATAATGTGGTGAATCATGTGGTTAATGATGATGAGTCGAATGTTTGGCACTCTCGGCTATGTCATGTTAACTTTGGTTGTATGTCGCGCTTGGCTAGTTTAAATTTAATTCCGAAATTTACCACGGTCAAAGTTTCTAAGTGCCTTGTGTGTTGAATCAAAACAACCTCGCAAGCCTCACAAGGCCGCGGAGGCGAGGAACTTGGCACCGCTGAAGCTCGTGCATTCTGATCTTAGTGAGATGAATGGCGTGTTGACAAAGGGGGTAAAAAGTATTTCATGACATTAATAGATGACTCTTCTAGATACTGTTACATTTATTTGCTTAAGTCAAAAGATGAAGCACTACACTACTTTAAGATCTATAAAGCTGAAGTGGAGAATCAACTTGAGAGAAAGATCAAATGTATAAGGTTGGATCGTAGTGGAGAATACTTCTCACACTTGTTTACTCAATTCTGTGAGGAACATGGTATGATTCATGAGAGGACGCCTCCCTACTCACCTCAGTCAAATGGGGTTGCCGAAAGAAAGAACCGCACTCTAACTGATTTGGTTAACGCCATGTTAGACACAGCGGGACTCTCTAAGGAATGGTGGGGTGAGGCTATATTGACAGCGTGTCATGTCCTGAATCATGTTCATCCAAAGAATAAAGAGAAAAACTCCATTCGAGGAATGGGAGAAGAAAAGGCTCACGCTTTCCTACTTACGGACTTGGGGATGTTTGGCAATGGTCAATGTGCCAATAACCAAGAAACGTAAACTCGGGCCTAAAACTGTGGATTGTGTCTTTCTTGGTTATGCTCTGCATAGCGTTGGATATAGATTCTTAATAGTGAAATCTGGAGTGCCAGACGTAAATGTTGGTACAATAATGGAATCCAGAGATGCTACTTTCTTTGAGGACATCTTTCCTATGAAGAGGGAAGAAAGCACGTCTAGCAGAGAACTGTCTATAGATGCTGCACCTCCCGTTGTGATGGAACACACAGAACAAACACTTGTGAAAAATCCTGAGGAGGATGACAATGAAGCTCCTAGGAGGAGCAAGAGACAGAAGACTACAAAGTCTTTTGGTGATGATTTCATTGTGTACCTTGTGGATGACACTCCCAAAACCATTGAAGAGGCATATTCCTCTCCAGACGCTGACTATTGGAAGGAAGCGGTACGGAGTGAGATGGATTCAATTATGTCTAATGGAACTTGGAAAGTAGTTGAACGTCCTTATGGGTGCAAACATGTGGGATGTAAGTGGGTGTTCAAGAAGAAGCTAAGGCCTGATGGTACTATTGAAAAGTACAAGGCAAGGCTTGTTGCTAAAGGCTATACTCAGAAAGAAGGAGAAGACTTCTTTGACACTTACTCACCAGTTGCCCGGTTGACCACAATTCGAGTGCTACTGTCCCTGGCAGCCTCTCATGGTCTTCTCGTTCATCAGATGGATGTAAAGACAGCTTTCCTAAATGGAGAGTTAGAGGAGGAGATCTATATGGATCAGCCTGATGGGTTCATAGCAGAAGGTCAGAAGGGAATGGTGTGCAAGTTGATAAAGTCTCTGTATGGCCTCAAGCAAGCACCTAAGCAGTGGCATGAGAAGTTTGATAAAACCCTCACGACTGCTGGCTTCGTTGTGAATGAAGCTAACAAATGTGTGTACTATCGCTATGGTGGGGGCAAAGGAGTGATCCTGTGCTTGTATGTTGATGACATCTTGATTTTTGGGACAAGTCTTGACGTGATTAAGGAGGTCAAAGATTTCTTGTCTCAAAATTTCGAGATGAAAGATTTGGGTGAAGCTGATGTTATTCTTAATATTAAGCTGGTAAAAGAAGGTGATGGTGGGGTGACACTTACACAGTCCCACTATGTGGAAAAGGTCTTGAGTCGCTTCGGATACAGTGACTGCAAGTCTGCTCCAACACCCTATGATGCCAGTAAAATACTAAAGAAAAACAAAGGGGACATGAAAGATCAGCTGAGATACTCCCAGATCATAGGCTCACTTATGTACCTAGCTAGTGCTACAAGACCTGACATCTCGTTTGCCGTAAGCAAACTTAGCCGGTTCGTGTCTAATCCGGGAGATGATCAATGGAATGCTCTAGATAGAGTAATGCGCTACCTAGTGGGTACAATGAGCTATGGGATTCACTATACTGGGTACCCGAAGGTACTGGAGGGTTTTAGTGACTCAAACTGGATATCTGATGCCGATGAGATAAAGGCCACAAGTGGATATGTGTTCACTCTTGGAGGTGGTGCTGACTCCTGGAAGTCTTGCAAGCAGACCATCTTAACGAGGTCTACCATGGAAGCAGAACTCACGGCATTAGACACCGCCACAATGGAGGCCGAGTGGCTATGTGATCTCCTTATAGATTTGCCAGTGGTTGAAAAACCGATACCGGCGATTCTAATGAACTGTGATAACCAGACGGTGATTGTCAAGGTAAACAGTTCTAAGGATAACATGAAGTCATCAAGGCATGTGAAGAGGCGGTTGAAGTCTGTGAGGAAAATGAGAACCTCCGGAGTAATTGCCTTGGACTATGTCCAAACGGCTAAGAACCTGGCAGATCACTTTACAAAGGGTCTTTCACGAAATGTGATAGATTTTGCATCCAAGGAATTGGGAATGAGACCCATGTGAGTCACTCAATAGTGGGAACCTGTCCTATGTGATCGGAGATCCCATGAATTAGGATGAGGAAACAAGCTATTGTTTGACTGAGAGAAGAGAACCTTTGAAACAAGTTAATTCCAGGGTGGATGCATTTCTCTTCTTTTCTGTATGGCAAGATGGTGTACACCTTAATGTAATTCGAGTGGCTTTTGAGAAGCAGAGATGTTGACCTACAGAACATCTTATGAGAATTACACCTATATGAGTTCGACTGCTAGTCACAGTCTATGAGAGTGGGTTATCTCTAGATACTCATGAAAGGCCTGGAGTTTGACTTATATGCTCCAAACCGCGGGGATGCAATAAGCAGCCTAGTATCAGTAAAAGGGTTCTGGTAAAACTTGTTCGCACAAGACTGCCAATTCAAGGCATAGTCCATTGGTCAGTTGTGGATGAGCGTAGCCTTTACTCTAGGTGGAAGTTCAACTTAACAGTCTCTACCGAAACACTGGTATATCAAAACAGCAATGGGGCTGAGGGCATTTCTCGTGTGCCGTGAAATATTGGTGGGGATTGTTGGATTTATTTGGGCTTGGCCCTTTTATATTCCAATTAAATCTAAAATATTTAAGGCCCATGATTAATGCAAAGGGAGTTAAAAGTGGTTACTACCATATTGGTAGTTAAGAGGATCTCAACCAACTTATTAGGTGGACACGTGGTACACCCAATGTGAAGTTGGCAAAGGGTAACCGGGATGCCACACGCGCGCGCGCGCTCATTCGCCTCGCCTCGCCGAGGCCGTGGGCGTGGGCATGGGCGTGACGAGACGGACGGACGTGATGTGTTGCGCTGTGACTGGTTTTGCAAATCAACGAGATTATGGCAGAATCAATTACCTACCTTAAATGCTCACAGGGACGTGCCTTATTTGCTCCGCGGGATTCTTGCCTTTCCTGCAGAGGCGTCCAGGTGCATCCCCCTCCGTCAGGCAGCGCCTATAAAAGGAGGCCCTCCCCTACCCAGAGACACACACCAACACAACCCCTCAGGTATTCCTGTTTAGGAGACCTCTCCCTTCTCCCTCATTGTTTCTGCTGCAACGCTTGCCTCCCCATCGCTAGCACTGCGCGCACGGTTCTAGCGAGAGCAGAGCCTCCGGAACCTCGACTGGCTTGAGATCCTGCTCGGGATAGCCAGGCGATAAGGTTTTTGGGGAGCGTCTTCACGCGACTGCTCAATATCGTCTGCATCGTCTTCTTCCTGGTGGCCTGTACGACTACATCCACTACTTCCCGGTGCCGTTCGAGGGACTGCACTGCATCAACTCGCCACTGCATCGAATTTGTACGGCTACACCGAACAAGGTCAATCGATTAGTATGACTAATCCAGTTGATAACGGCGCAGCCAATGCCTCCGGCAGCGGCCCCGTCTCAGGGTACATTCTGAACCTTCTGTGGTTCTCTATTTTGTTCTTGTTTAATATGAGATTGAACTTGAACACATGCACATATCATGTTCTCACTGGATCACTAACTGTCATTATGATTTACATGCTTTTATTCGGAATTAAAATGTGTCGAATGCTGCCTATATTTCTAACAGGAGACACTACCGGAATCGGGCAGTTTGCCGTGTGCCAGGGGCACATGGCAAACGCCCAAAAGCACACGGCAAAGATTATGCCGTGTGCGGCCGCCGGCATCCTCTGCACGGCGGCCAACACGATGGCGAAGCTGGCTTTGCCGTGTGCCTTTTATCGGGCACATGGCACACGGCAAACATTTGTGTAACGGCGCATCACGGCCGTCCGTAGGCGCCGTCCGTCACGCAACCGCCGTCCTGGGGTCAGCTTTGCCGTGTGCCCCACAAAAGGCACACGGCAAAGTTTGGACCTTTGCCATGTGCCGCTCCAGAGACACACGGCAACTTTGTTGTGTGTCTCTGGAGCGGCATACGACAAAGATGGCAGCTTTGCCGTGTGCCGCGCGCAGGGCACACGGCAAAGCTTGGTATCTTTGCCGTGTGCTCACTTTAGCACACAGCAAAGCTCCACCAGAGCTGGTAGAAATGGTCACTTTGCCGTGTGCCTTGGTCCTGGCACACGGCAAAGTGACCCACAAATTTCTGTTTTTATTGTTTTTTCGTATAAATTGCCCCACTCAAATAAACATCATATATATCATACATATATCACAACAACATATATCACAACATCACATGCGCTTGATATATCACAATAAACATCACAAGAACCACAAGTTCACAAATTACCACAAGTTCACAAATTTGATAAGTTCACAAATTCGATAAGTTCACAAATTCGTCCAGTTCACAAATACGACAAGTTCACAAATATGACAAGTTCATCACTGAGGTGGGGGGGGGGAGACGGCTGTGATGGGTCGAACGGAGGTGCGAACAACTGCTGTGGGTGTAACATTGGTGAGATGCCCGGTGACACGTTAGGCGTATTCGATGCCGCCGCTGATTGATTCTGCAGAAAGGAGAATATATCGCATGTTAGACCTGAATCAAGTTCTCTAAGTCATAATCTAAAACATTCAAAATTTCATTATAGTCTCAAAGTGACTCTAAATCTTTACGTTCTCTAAGTCTCTAAAATTTGAAATGAATCTACAAGGTTGTCAAGTGGCTCATATGAGGAGTTGCAGGAGCCAGAGCTGGTGTGAACATCGGCATCAGTGGTGCAGGTATGGGGTGACCTGTATGAACGGACAGGGATTGAATGTAGTTGTACATATGGGTCATCTGCTACTGAAGCTCGGCCTACTGCCTCGCCGTCTCCATTTGCTGCCTTCGCCGTCTCCAACTCACGTATCCTCCTCTCTTCGGCTATCACCGCCAGCTGGGCCTACAATTTTTCATCTCAATGTTACAATGTGAAGCAAACATATGTAGAAATTGAATGGACGATGAATAAATTAGAAATAACCTGAAGTTCTTGCACTTGGAGCTGTGCCTGTGATAGCCGTGGGCGTATGGGCGGGCAACTGCTCATGCTCCTTGCTCGAATTTGGGCGAGAGTGGGAGTACTGGCCGTGTCTAGAGTGTCGTCGCCTATATAGTACCGGCCATGCTTCTTGCCCCCTCCCACCCTCATGATGATCTCTCCATCAAGGTCATGGGCGCTCGGATCCCACTCTGGCCTATGGACCTGCCTTCCCACCTTCGTGTACTCGTTGATGCGGGTGTGGATGGAGGGATTGCTGTACGCCGAGGGCGGGTCATCCGGGTTGTAGGTGACCTCTGACGCCTTGCCCTTGTGCGCCATAGCCAATCCCATAAACTGCGAGCACTGAGCGCCTTCATGTGCCGCCAATTGCGAAAAAAGCAAATTGATTACAAATTATGCATAATTGAGCGTTAAAATAAAGAAATGAATCTGCATACCCATCGAGCCCTGTATTTGTTATTGCTAAGGCTGCCTTGATGGTGTGCAGGACCTGGCATTAGCAAACGCCGTTCTCGGCCAGCGTTGTGCTTCTCCTCCCACTCGGGTATGAACCACTTGTCCACTATGCGTTCCCAGCACGTGGAATCATTACGGCACCACCACGCAGACACCTACACGTGATCAAGTGATTGACATGTAAGATGATCAAATCAAGTGATGTACTTAATCTGAAAATAAATCTGAATTTACCTTCAAGTATTGCTCCCGGGTCAGCTTCAAATTTCTTGCTTCTTCTTTTTTGATCTTCTGGCCAAGGAACAGAGCGCCGTAGTTTACGACACACTGGACTTGCGCCTCGTAGTGCATGTCCTTCACCAGCTTAACACATCGATTGTGAGACACAACCGTCGCCCGTTCCTCGTATCCATCCACACACCTGTAGAAATCCTGCATATAAACACGATCTATGTAATCGTTATTACAAAAATGTCCAATGAATGCGATGTATTAAGCAGTGTACAGCGAGGAAGACTTACCCACAGCTCGGCTTCACCCGCTCCGCCTTGTTGTCGAAGCACTTGTATTCCCGATCGAGATGATCGGGGGCGACGGTGTAGTGCTCCCACGTCCAGGCCGGCTCGTACCTTCCACGAATGTGGACCTGGCCTGGGAAGTGCTCCCTACACAGAAGACCCAGGATGTCGTTGACCTTGCGATTGTGAGCACCTCTAACGAGTACTCTCCAACTCCTGCCAAAAGTGATTAAGATAAAATATTAGTTTCTATTGTGATTATCAAGTTATGAAATGAAAAAGTATTGATAAAATCTAAAGTTACTTACGCTGGCCCAGAGGGTTGAATCATTGGCCGTTGGGCAAGAGGTATCAGCCTGTCCGGAAGTCTCGAGGGACCTCGCAACCAGACAGCCGGGATAGCCCCTGTCGTGTCCTCCTCCTCCTCCCCCTCCTCCTCCCCCTTCCCCTCCTCCTCCTCCTCCTCCTCCTCCTCCTCAGCACCCGACGTCTCCGCGGAAGGTACATATTCGTCCTCCTGCTGCTGCTGCTCCTCCTCCTCCTCCTTCTCCTCTGGCGTCTCAAGCGAAGACGGCTCTATAGGCCGAGCCGCTCAACCCCCCCTCCCCCGTCGACCCTTGGGGCCACCCTTACCTTTACCCTTGCCATGGGTACCCCTAGGGACGGACCCAGATGCTCCATCGGAACTTGGCATCATTCTTCTGAATACAGACGCGCATTGTCGTTAAATTCTGCCGCCCACCATCTTTGTTCAATCACCTGCAATTAAAAACAGTAAACCAATCAGTACATAATTAGAAAGAGAAACAAAATAAACAAGACATAATTAGAAACTAACATGATATTACAAAAAATAATTCTATCAGTACGAATCATACATGTATTAGAAATAATCATCTTGATCGGGATTAGCTGGATCATAAGTCTCATCATCACTATCATGCATGTCGAGATCATCATCAGGTCCGTGCTCCAAAGGAGGAATGTCATCGTCATCAAGCACTAATTGTAATCACTCAAGTAATTCTAAGTCCTTCGCATTATGAACCTCATCTCCTGCGCCCTCGTCATCAATCGTTTCATCATCATCGTCTGCTTCCATTCCGATCGCTCCGGTTAAGTCTATCTCAAAACGCCCTTGTAGCCCATCTTCTTGAAAGAACTCTCCATAATATGTGTTTAGGTCTATGTTGTAATCTTCATTGTTTGGGACAGGTAGTTTGCCGTGTGGTGATACCTTGTGCCAGATCCACGGCACACGGCAAAGCCGTGTCTTTGCTGTGTGCCAGGAGAATGGGCACATGGCAAAGAGGGTTTATATATTTCATGCATTACACTTCCGTTCACTATATATACAAAATTTACTAAATTAACCACTCAAATTTTTACCAAATCCTTACACTGGGCTCAATAACATGAATATAATTTTTGCACTCAATCTATTTTATTATGTCATTTACTTATAGGTCAAATTAATTTTGTAACAATTAAAATGGTACAACTATAGTAAATACATTAAAATTATCAAACGGATCCAAAAAAATACCAAAATTTAACATGACTCAATCTATGTTTTGTATTTCCTATAGAAAAAGTTTAGAAGTTAAAGTCAAATTCGAACGTGATTGCGCTTACAAACCTAACTACATCCTTCTCTTCTCTATGGATATTCTTCGGAGAAGTTTCAGTTCGTAAGCATCGTACGCGACAAAATGTGCTGGACCAACTCAAACTTTTACCACAGGCTCCACATATGATAGCATGCGATATTGACAAATCTCATGATTTTCGGACTTCGTTTGAATTTTATATAATTTAAACACTATTTGACCCCTGTAATGTTTCGTGAACACGATTTTTGAAATTTCGTTTCAACTATTGGATAAGTCCTTACGCTGGACTCAATATCAATAATATCATTTTTTCCATTGACTTTATGCTATTATTTTATGCACTTGCGGTTCAAATTTGACTTATATGAAAAAAATCCTTCTATTGAAATAAATTTGTTAAATCTAGCAAACAGATTGAGAATGGTACCAAATTGAAACATGGAGTACCTACAAATGTGTGTGGAGAGGAGAAAAAGTTAGAAGGGCAGAAAATGTTTTTTTTTGTTTGCTTTGCCGTGTGCCGGCTAGAGGCACATGGCAAAGAGACCAGTTTGCCGTATGCCTGCGTGGGGCACACGGCAAATGTGCCCCTTTGCCATGTGCCACGGCAGGGCACACGGCAAAGTTTGACGGCCGTCAACGGCGGTTGACAGTCGTGGCCTGTAATAGGAGCTTTGCCGGGTGCCTGCTGTAGAGCACACGGCAAAGCTCCTCTTTGCCATGTGCCTGCGTCTAGCACACGGCAAACACTGTTTTTATCGTGTGCCTGGTCTCTTTGCCGTGTGCTTGTGCTTTGCCGTGTGCTTTCCACGTGGCACACAGCAAAGGACCTCTTTGCCGTGTGCCCGATGGAAGCGCACGGTAAAGATTCGGGCACACGGCAAATTGAGGGTTTTCGGCGGTGAGAGGGGCAGGGACCGAGGCGTAGCAAGGAGATGGGCATGCCAGAGCTTATTTTTTATAATATAGTTTATGAAGACATACAAAAAGATCAAAGTGGCGCAGCGGAAGCGTGGTGGGCCCATAACCCACAGGTCCCAGGATCGAACCCTGGCTTTGATAAATTTTTTTTGGATTTTTTAATATCTGCTTTTTTATTTTTTTAATATATCTGCTCTCTCGTTTTCTCCTCTGCTCAATTTTGTGTTTCACGATGTAAATTCATAGGACTTTAACCGCTGGCCATGTACACCAACTTCCGACCATGGGATATTTTACATCATGCTATCTTCTTTATTTTGCTGGAGTAAGGTAAAAGAGAAGAACGTGTACACAAGAGATGGTGCTATTTCTTGTCATGGTTAATGACACAAAATCATGTGACGGTTGCTATCTGCTCCCTCGATTCATACTATTCTCTTCACATTTATTCTAAGCTAAACATTTTGTAAGTTTTGCAAGTCTACTCAAAAAAATATAACAACATTTACAATACAAAATAAATACACCACTAAAGATATATTTCATGGCGGATTCAATAAAACTACATGACGTTGTATATGTCGAATTTTTTATATAAACTTGGTCAAAAGAATTGTGAAACACCATGCGTAGACGTAGACGTTCACACAGTCATGTCATGCATAACCAGGCACCTAGGATTACTTCAAACTTGGAGGTTTAATACACTACCGGAAAACGGATATTTGCCGAGTGCCCGGTTCTTTGCCGAGTGCAATATGTCGGGCACTCGGCAAACAGGATATATACCGTGTGTATGAGCCAAGGCACTCGGCAAAGATAAGACACTCGGCATATGGGCCGTTTGCCGAGTGTCACGGCCTAGACACTCGGCAAACAACTCTTTTGCCGAGTGTCGGAGTTTGGACACTTGGCAAACTTTTATCCGGGCCCACAAGCTGGAAGCTGGCCTAACGGCCGTTGCGGGCCGTTACACTTTGCCGAGTGCTTGGTGTTTGGCACTCGGCAAACCACTCTTTGCCGAGTGCTTCCCCTGACACTCGGCAAATACATGAAATAATGCAAAGTGTCCCATGTACAGTTTTCCAAGGAACTTCAAATTAGATATTTTTTCCCATAAAAATTTCTAAAGACATGCTCTATTTGACAAAGTCTTCTCATTTTGCTATTGTTGTAAAAATCTTCTCATTTGACAAAGTTTGAATGATTGAAATTTTGAATCTCAATAAATGACAACTACAAGCAATGTCTTTTTGACACTAAATGGTGTCAAATGAAAAAACCATGAATACCAAAGTTGCATGAATCATCAAGATCTAAAACTTTTATTTGGGTCATTTTGTCATTTGGAAAAGTATGAAAAATTCAAATTTTGAATTTCAAGAAATGACAGGTACAATCAAGATTTTTTGGATACTAAATGGTGTCAAATGAAAAACTCATGAATACCAAACTTGCATGACTCGTCAAGATCTAAAACTTTTATTTGGGTCATTTTGTCATTTGCAAAAGTGATAATAACATTTAGTAGCATTTTGACAAGTCTCCGAGATAGTTTATGAAACTCTGTCAGTGATTCTATGATTCATGAACAATGTATGCTACCACTTTCTGAAATGACAAAATGACCTAAATAAGAGTTGTAGATCTTGATGAGTTATGCAATTTTGGTATTCGTTACTTTTTCAGCTGAAATCATTTAGTATTACAAAATTTTGCTTAAATTTATCCTTTATTTAAATTCAAAATTTAATTCGTTCAAACTTTGCCACAAGAGTAATGATCAAAACAAAAGTTGTAGATATCCATGAGTTCTACATGCTTCTTGTTGATTATTTTTTTATTTGAAATCATTTGGTGTCCCAAAATTAATTTTGAGCAAATTCCCTCAATGCCACAAATATTTTGATGACTTCCCTCACTGCCACAAAAATTTTCGGGTTTCCCTCACTGCCACAAAAGTTTTCACTTATGCCTTATATGCCACATCTGTTAGGTTTCTGTTTGTTTTTAACGTTACCAGGGTGGGAGAGGTGTCTGTATAAGATGAAATGTCTATTATGCCCTTAAACCTTATCCTCAACTCCCAGGCGCCTCCCTCCCTCTAGTCCCTATCGCGCCGCCCCTCCCCCTCGCGACCTTCTCTGGCGCCCCCTCCCCTTCGCGAAGCGCAGAGCCCGGGCGGCCAGACCCCGGCGTGGCCAGGCGCCCACCCGGCGGCCAGA
>CM014277.1:13917111-13946168 GCA_004135705.1 Alloteropsis semialata
AACTCCGCACCCCGGCGTCCCCCTGCAGCGGCCTTCCCCCGATCCGGTTCGGCGCCTTACTCCGGCCGGACCCGACTCCAGCCGCGCGCGACTCCGGCCGGACCCGACCGCCGTGCACGACTCCGGCCGAGGTAGTCGCGCGACTCTTGTATGCAAGTTTACGTTCTTCCCGGCCTTCGTGCCGTTATGTGTGTTGTTGTCGGCCATCGTGTCGTTGTGTATGTGTATGTCGGCCATCGTGCCGTTGTTTTGTTGCAGGTTTTGAAACCTCACCGTGTAGGGGAGGTGCTGCCGAAAATCTTATCTGACGTCATTGTCTTGCGTCTTTTTCAGGGTCTCGTACTCCCCCGTCGGCTACTTCACCGTCCTCGCCGCGTCACTTTGCCGGATAGCAAGGTGAGGCATCCAATACCCGTCTCATTTCATATCATGTTCGTAGGTCATGTAACCTAGTTAGGCGTCTCCCATTCGAAAGAGATACGGTTGGAAGTATGCAGATCTTTGCATATGGAAACCCGTATCTATTTTGAATTGTCCACGTTATTTGGACAGCCCGAGGATGCGTAGATGGGTATAGTTTCCATGGTCTAATCCGATCTGAGGCAGAATTTGGGCATCATCTTCCTGTTGTTCTCCGGATACACAATCTCCTTGACCGGACGTGTATTTGGAGAACAGCGGGGAGATGCTACCGAAATTCTGTCTCAGATAGGAGTAGACCATGGAAACCAACCCATCTACGCATTCTCGGGTGGGATTAGGACCTATCTTTACCTATTAGACCATGATAGACATCGTGTAGATGTAATTGTTTTTAATATCACCCCCACTGATGTTAAAGGATGGATGATGACCGTGAGTGGATGTACACGGGCCGCACAAATCTGAGTTCGTTGACCGATGAATTGATTGAGAAGACCGAGGCCTTTTTGAATCTAGCATTCGCCAAGGTTAAAGGTGGGGACAGCACGTGGTGTCCGTGCAACAAATGTGGAAACACACACCGACAAACAAAGGATACCATGGGCAAACATCTTTGCAAGTTTGGATTCACGACAAACTATACCAGGTGGATCTACCATGGTGAAAACGATCGTGTGCGAGGCGAGGTCGTGAGACAACGCATCGAGAATTATGATGCTGATGCCGGGGTAGCGGACATGTTGGATGACTATCATGAAGCACACTTCGATGATGCACCTAGGGAGGAGGAGCCAGAGCCCACCGCAAAGGCGTATTACCAGATGATGGATGCGGCACGGCAACCCCTTCATGGGCATACCAAAGTTTCTCAACTGGATGCCATTGCGCGCCTCATGGCCGTAAAATCTCAATTTAGCCTGAGTCAAGACGCTTTCGATTCAATGGTGACTGTTGTTGGCAGCCTACTTCCGGTGGGTCACATTATGCCAAAGAGCATGTACGAGGCACAGAAGCTCCTTCGTGCACTTAAGATGCCATATGAGCAGATACACACTTGTCCGAAGGGATGCTTGTTATTTAGAAAAGAAAATGCAAAAGCAAAGTACTGTTCAAAGTGTGGTTCCTCTAGGTATTTGGAGGTAGAGTCAGGTGATGGTACTAAGAGGCAGCTCACAATCCCCGTGAAAATCCTACGGTACCTTCCCTTCATACCGAGAATCCAACGACTCTTCATGACAGAGTAATCTGTGAAACAGATGACATGGCACAAGCAAGGCCATCGATACAATCCTGAGAAGCTGGTACATCCATCCGATGGTGACTCATGGACTAACTTCGATTCAATTCATAGTGACAAAGCTATAGAGGCTCGTAATGTGCATGTTGCGCTGGCAACAGATGGGTTCAATCCTTACGGAATGACGGCTGCCCCGTACACTTGTTGGCCCATGTTCGTTATCCCCCTCAATCTCCCCCCCCCGGTGTGCTCTTTCAACGACAGAACATATTCTTGTCGTTGATAATTCGGAGTACCCGGGAAAAAATATGAGTGTGTATATGGAGCCTCTGATTGATGATTTGTTCCGTGCTTGGGAGGAAGGGGTATGGACATACGACCGAGCTACAAAGACAAACTTCAAAATGTATGTTTGGTTCCACTACTCTCTGCATGACCTGCCGGTGTATGCGTTGTTCTGTGGGTGGTGTGTTCATGGCAAGTTCCCATGTCCAATATGCAAGGCAGCTCTGAAGTTCATTTGGTTGGTGAAAGGTGGCAAGTATTCGTGTTTTGACAAACATCGACAGTTTCTCCCTCTTGACCATCCATTCAGACGAGACACCAAGAACTTTACGAAAGGCGTCGTTGTTAAAGACCCTCCACCAGCAATGTTGACAGGTGTGGATGTTCGTGCTCAGCTAGATGCTCTCGTGGTCAATGAAGAAGGTGGTTTTGTCGGATATGGTGAGCAACATGCCTGGACTCATAAGTTGGGCTTGTGGAGGCTTCCCTATATGGAAGACCTTCTTCTGCCACATAACATTGATATGATGCACACAGAAAAGAATCTCGGCGAGGCACTTTTTGGTACAATCATGGACATGGTTGATAAGACAAAGGACGAGGTTATGCGATAGACCAAAGCTAGACATACCGCCTCCCAAAGACGGCAAGTCATGGAGAAAGCCTAAGGCCGATTTCGTCCTGTCGAGGCCTCAAAGGAGGGAAGTTCTAGAATGGTTTCAAACGTTAATGTTCCCCGATGGATATGCAGCGAATCTGAAGAGTGGAGTGAACTTATCTACTATGAGAATGGGTGGAGGGTCCTCTGCCGGTGAGGGGTCCAGCGTGGGGACGGGTGGAGCCAGGGGTCGGGGGAAGGGTGGAGCCAGGGGTCGGAAGCATAGAACAAAAAGCCGGACCGGAGATCGAACCGGTCAGGTTACTGGTTCAATGGTTCACCGGTCCAACCAGTGGTTCACTGGTCGAACCAGTGGTTTAATAATTAGCAATATAATATTAATTTTTTATAACTTATATGAAAAATATGCATCTTTCGCAATAATTTATACGTAAACACATCAATTATGACATAGTAGATGGAAGAACATAGCAATATCACAATAATTTATGGTCCTAAGTTTCAATTAACACCTAAAAAATCAAACTAATGACTGGTTCACTGGTTCATTGGTTCACTGGTTCAATACAAAAACTGGCCGGTTCAACCGGTTCACACCGGTTCAATTGCATAACTGGTCTTTTGCTTGAACCGAACCAGTCAGGTCACCGGTTCATGGTTTTTTCGGTCCAACCGGTGAACCGGTTCGGTTTTTTGTTCTATGGTCGGAGGAGGCAGGGTGGAGCCAGAGGGCGAGGGAGGCAGGCTCGAGCACCGCCTCCTGAGGCAGAGTCGGAGTCTGAGTCATAGGACGAGGTTTTACCTTCACCGGCGGCGGCCTCTCCCGACCACGTCGCGGCACAGCAGGGGCTGGACCCGGAGTGGCGGCAGGGGGAGGAGTCTGAGTCGGGGGAGGAGGAGGAGGAGGAGGAGGCAGGGGGAGTGCCGGCACAGCAGGCCATTTGGTTGCGAGGTCCCTCGCAGCTTCCCCAGTGACCCATACCACTTAAGAGGCGGCCGATGATTCGGCCCAACGGGCCTAGGTAATATGGTTTATATGTGATTGCAATATTTTCATTTGATATGTTTATCATTTGATAGCAAACTAAAAATTTCTCTTAATCACTTGTGCAGGGGTTGGATTAGGGTTGCTCCTGGTGAACATAACCGCCATGTCAACGGGATCCTGGGTGGTTTGTGCAGGGTGTCACTTCCCAGGCTTCGTTGACTTTAGCGGAAGGCGGGAGCCAGCCTACACGTTTGACCACTACATGGCCTTCCCCGACTCGACGGATCGGGACGGCAGGATCTTCCCGAACAAGGCGGATCGTGTCACGGGCGAGCTGTGGGTAAGTCTTCCTCGCACTATATTGTTCATTTGACCGCATTCATTAGACATTTTCTTGAAATATTGACTGCCTACATCGCGCCCTATGCAGGATTTCTACCGATGCGAGCCGGGCTACGAGCAAGCGGCAAATGCGACGGCTCACAAAGCATGTTTCAAGCTTGTGAAGGACATGCACTACGAGGCACCAGTCCGTCATCGTGTACTACGCTCAATTTCTCCTCCAGAAGTGCCCGAAAGCTCAAGCTCGAAACATTAGGCTCACCCGGGAACAGTACTTGCAGGTACATATAGAACTTCAATACTGAACGTTTAATTTGTTATTCTTATATGTCCTAACATTGATGACATGTAGGCGCCTGCATGGTGGTGTGCCCAGCATCGGCAGTGCTGGGAGATCATTGTCGACAAGTGGTTGTCGGAGGAGTGGGTCCAGCAGCACGAAGCTTGCCGGGAGCGGCGTTTGCTGATGCCGGGTATACCACACCATCAGGGCAACCTTAGCCTGCCGGAGTACGCGGCTAGATGGGTAAGCGAATCCATATATTCATTGATACACTCAATTGTCCATAATTTCTAATCACGGCGCTCATTTTTTTCGCAGTCGGGGGCACATGGTGGTCAGTCTTGCTCGACGTTCAAGGCGTATGCTATGTCCCATAAGGGCAAGGCGACATCTGACGTCGACTACAACCCGGAGGACCCGCCCTCGGCGTACAGCAATGCAAGCGTCCACAGCCGCCTCAATGACTACACATCGATGGCAAGAGAGCTCCGCGGGCCAGAGTTCGATGCTGCCAATGAGAACCTCGATGGAGAAATTGTCATGAGGATGGGAGGAGGCAAGAAGCATGGGCACTACTATATGGGCGATGGTTGCATCGACACGGCCAGTAGTCCTACTCTAAACCAGATTAAAGCTAGGAGCACGGGCTCGAGCCCCGCCATACGACCACGGCCGAGCGCAGCCCAGCACCAGATACAGGAGCTCCAGGTTATTTCTGTTCTATTGATCGTTCGTTGATATTTACATACGTTTGATTTGCATTGTAACATTTGGATGATATGTTGTAGACCCAGATGCAGCAGATGGTAGATGAGAGGTTGGCGGCCCAGCGGCAGCAGTTAGAGGCCGATTTTCAGATGCGGTGGGCGGCCGAGCAGGAGAAGGTGCAACAGATGTACGCGTGGATGCAGAGCATGGCCGCACAGCAAGGTGTGCCGGGGCCAGTCATCCAATTCTCTCCACCGGCGGCACATCCTGGATCACATATACCTGTGAGTCACTTCGGATAACCTTCAAGTTTCATTTCTTAGAGTACCTAGAAGATTTAGAGAACTTAAAAGAATTTAGAGAATTAGAGAACCTAGCAGATTTAGAGAATTAGATAACATAGAAGAATTTAGAGAATTAGAGAACTTACAAGAATTAGAGAATTGTGAGAATTTAATGAAATTATATAGCAAAGTAAATTTAGAAACTTTAGAAAACATTCACAAATTAGAGAATTGGAGAACTTAGAGAATTTAGTCCATTTATACAACTTATATTTTTATCTCATGACTTGTGATGTATAACTTGTCTAACACATGTATAATTTTCTCCTTTGTGCAGAACCAGTCGGAGGCATCCAATGACCCACATCAGGACCAGTGGCCATCGTGGCCTCCTTCTTAGTGTTTGTTATGTTCTTGTCGACTTATGTGATGGATGTGGTACTTATTTCTGGATTGTGATGGATATTGTGATGGATGTGCGTTTGTGATGGATATTGTGATGGATTTGCGTTTGTTATGGATATTGTGATATATTTGCGTTTGTGATGGATATTGCGATGTATTTGTGATATATATGTGATGACTGTGATATTTGTGAGTTGGGGGTACTTTTAACGCGAGAAAATAGAGAAAAACCAGCAGTTCTGGTCACTTTGCCGAGTGCTTTTACCATAGCACTCGGCAAAGTGACCATACAGGTGGCACCTGGGAAGTGCCTTTGCCGAGTGCATTTACCATAGCACTCGGCAAAGGGGCGAGGGTTTGCCGAGCGCCCCGCCTGGCACTCGGCAAAAGGGTCAGGGTTTGCCGAGTGCACGCGGCCGGCACTCGGTAAAAGTACTTAGCTTTGCCGAGTGTTGTCCGTCGGACACTCGGCAAAGGTTGACTCACGCCGTTCAAACCTGGCCGTCAGTCAACTTAATGCGCCGAGTGTGGAAATACGTTTGCTGAGTGCCCGAGGTTTGGCACTCGGCAAACAGCCCTTTGCCGTCACTTGTTTGCCGGGTGCCTCTTTGCCGTGGGCTACCCTCGGCATATATGTTTGCCGAGTGGATTGGGCCCTTTGCCGAGTGTCCCAGACACTCGGCAAAGGAGGGGTTTCCCGTAGTGATATATGGCTTGCAATAATTCTTTTAATTTATATGTTGAACAATGTGGCACAAATAAGGGCTTATTTGTGGTGCCGGAATAGGCACACTGACGAAAAACCAATACTTATCTGGTCGACTCTACAATATAGATTTTTTTTTGTTGTAATATATATGCCTTGGCCGACAAACTATCATTAATTCATTATGTTGAAAAGAACCATCACCAGGGTTCAATTCCAAAGACTTGACTCAATTTAGCCTAAATCTAAACACCAGCAAACTTGGCGTTGTTACGAACCAATAATACATGTTGCTCAATGTACCATGACTATGCTTTGTTTTCTTGAAATAAAGCGGAGGAACTTTTTGTCTAAAAAAAATATGTTGCTCAATGTACGTTCAGCAAAAACTTGTTTAACGCATTATTTTATCATAAACTCAGCACGTTATTTTCTTTTCTATTCATATAAAAACTCAGTATATACGGACTTAACGACCCGGGAAAACCTTGTTGGTGGCTGAAACTGCGGCAAACACGCTCAGCATGACGAGGTTCCAATTCCAATGAGGGCCCGATTGGATCCTAGGAAATGAATTTGATTCTAGTAATCAGATTCTAGGAATAAGATTCAACAAGAAATGGATTACCTAGAATATGATTCAATTCATTTTTCTTGTTTGGCTATAAACTGAATCTTTTTCTAAGAATTAGTTTCAAAAATATTGTCTGGATGATTGGAAATACAGGATCTCCAAAAACAAAAGCTCAGATAGCCAAACAGATGTGGATCATGATCCATCCGCATCCCTTATGCAAGATACATCAAAATCTTCATCAAGAAATAGAAACAAGGATCCGTGTGTTGCTTTTCGATCTCTGATTCTGTGCCGCGTCTCCATCGCCGCCCAGGTCAGTGGGCCTCCTACCCGGCCCGCCGCCGTCTGAATCGACGCCGCGCAACCCAGGATCAACACACAGATGCCCGCATCGACGCCGTGCAGATCCTATGGCCTACAGGTGGAGCTTGGCGGTGGATTTCGTGGTGGCGTGATGCTTTGCTTGAGCACAGGTAAGGATCAGAGGGAATCTGGTGGTGCTCTAGTGCTCGAAAGGAGCAACGCAGATTGAGAGAGGAATAGAGAGGAAGGAGCTCAAGCTGCTTGATTGGACACGGGGAGCCGTGTCGCATGAAAGGAGGTGGCGGCCGGCGAGCGCGAGGACGCCGAGGAGCCGTGGGAGGCACTAGTCGAGGAGGCGCTTGGGGAGGAGGAAGAGCCAAGAGGAGGGCCTCGCCATCATCGAGGATGAAGAGCCGAGAGGGCGCTCGGGGTCAGGGATGAGGAGATGGAATCGATTTCCTTTTTTGAAGGCGTGAATTGGACTCAGCTCAAGTTTCCAGCGGATGGAAAGTGCTGGAATCTCCCTTTTCAATTCCACGGGTTGCCAAACAGATCAAGCCTAGAATCTATTTCCAGTTCAGCCTAATTCTGATGAAACAAACAGGGCCTCAATGGAAAAAGAAAAGAGGTTAATGCACAACAATAGTGTGTTTGATTGAGTAGCATCCCATCCTAAAAGAAATTCACCGAAGGTCGCAGGTTTGAAACCTACATGGGCCATTTTTAGCACAAACACAGGGCTTGTTATCTTTTTTTCTTTCAATTTAATTATATGCCGAGCAATGTGACACAAACAAGAATTTTTCCGCTTGTGTGCACAAACACAGGACGGACCAAAAATAAGGAAGAAGCAATCCTCTCCTTAGAAATAGGTATAGATATAGATAGATATAGATTGTGTCGCAAGTGAACCAATGTACGAAGAGAAGCGGGCTCGCGGCGCCGCTGGGCAACGCGGGCAGTTCCGCGTGGACCGCCAAAACTATACGGACATGCGGCGCGGGTCCAGCGGGTTCGCGGCGCGGGCTCTTCCAGCGGATTTGCGGCGAAGCCCGCCCTGCTTGCATCCCTATCCATCGCCGTGGTGCAGACCGTGAACATACGTTCTCATGTCCCCATCCTCCTCGATCTCCTGGATTCCAACTACAGCCAATGGCGTTGCTTCTTCATGGTATCAAAGATGATAGGGAAAGGTGAGCAATTCACTTATACTTCAACACAACGGACGAATATTACTTGCTTTTCTAAATGAATTTAAGTTGGTAACTTGCTTTTACTAATCCGATTAGGAGATGAGATGAAGCAAAGCTAATCTGATCGGGAGACCTATATGATGGACTACTCCTAATCCGATCAGGGGACAAGATAGAACATGGCTAATCCGATCGAAAGATGTATATGACGGATCATTGAAACATTTCTCGCTTTAGAAATAGGTAAAGATAAATAAATTTGTGACTTGTTTTAGCGATGAATTACTAAATGATACGAGAGAAACGTCGGCTTGACTGGCCCAACATGAGGCTTTCGTTCTAGACCTAATGATGCGGGAAAACTTTGTTGGTGGCCGAACTGTAGCAAATACGCTCAACGTAACAAACACGTTCCAATTCCAATGAATGAAGATAAAGAGAGGCTTAATGCACAACAAATAGTGTGCCTGATTAAGTAGCATCCAATCTTGAAGTCAGGTGAATTTTATACTAATAAGTAAATCACAAAGAGAGCAACAACTGGCCTATTAGCTCAGTTGGTTAGAGCGTCGTGCTAATAACGCGAAGGTCGCAGGTTCGAGACCTGCATGGGCCACTAATATTTTATTTTCTTTCTTTAATGTGCATATCTTTTTTCTTTTAATTTATTTGTTGAGCAATGTAGCACAAACAAGGGCTTCTTATCTTTTTTTTTGTTTTTTTATATGCTGAGCAATGTGACACAATCTAGAATTTATTCTCTTAAGTTATATATGCTGAGCAATGTTTTTTCTTTTAACTTATTAATTTGTTGAGGAATGTAGCACAAACAAGGGCTTCTTATCTTTTTTTTTTATTTATATGCTGAGCAATGTGACACAAACTAGAATTTATTCTCTTAAGTTATATACTATAAGCAATCTTTTTTCTTTTAATTTATTTGTTGAGCAATGTAGTAGCACAAACAAGGGCTTCTTATCTTTTTTTCCCTTTTTTTATTTATATATGCTGAGCAATGTGGCACAAAGTAGAATTTATGTCCGTGTGTATGACATTGTTGCTTCTACTCTTTATCTTTGGTTGGAACTCCCGTTGCATTCAGGCTAGGAATTACAATTTGGAATATGGTGGTTGGGTAGGTTGATGAATTTGCATGTTAAGTTGATCGAAGTACGGACTGAGCCGAGCTTGCATTGGCTCACGTCGATCTGTTACACTGCACGGATGCATTGCACGACAAGCAAATGCACCGCAAATTCGATACGTGCTGACATGTCGGCCGGTTGCCCCACTATGCATGGCGCGTCGTGTAGTCAGGTACTCAGGTGACTCGCTGGATCTGCGGTTGGCCGGCTGCTGCGTGGAGCGTCATCATCCGCCAAGCGGCGTAGATAACCTAAGCTTTCAAAGGCCAACGACAACAACAAAATCTGACGCTGATAGAAAATTTCCCAATTGCTCTGACTAGTCAGGCAAGCTAATTTCCCAAAATGCATGATGGTTCACTGGGTTATAATATGCTTTATGAAGATTAATCGCAAAAGATCAAAGTGGCGCAGCGGAAGCGTGGTGGGCCCATAACCCACAGGTCCCAGGATCGAAACCTGGCTTTGATAATTTTTTTGGGATTTTTTAAATATCTGCTCTTTTTGTGTTTTTTTAATATCTGCTCTCTCTGTCTCTTCTCTGCTCAATATTGTGTTTCCCGATGTAAATTCATAGGACTTTAATAAATTTTTTGGGATTTTTTAATATCTGCTCTTTTTGTTTTTTTAATATCTGCTCTCTCTCTCTCTCTCTCTGTCTCTTCTCTGCTCAATATTGTGTTTCCCGAGGTAAATTCATAGGACTTCAATAAATTTTTTGGGATTTTTTAATATCTGCTCTTTTTGTGTTTTTTTAATATCTGCTCTCTCTCTCTCTGTCTCCTCTCTGCTCAATTTTGTGTTTCCCGATGTAAATTCATAGGACTTTAACCGCTGGCCATGTACCAACTTCCCAACCAAGGGATATTTTACATTAGTGTAAAGTACATTCACCATACAACAATTTGTATGGTTGTATCACTTTGATCCAACAAATTACAAAATATGCAACCAAATGCATGAACTTGTCAATTATGTGCATATACAGTCACATGTATTCTATCAAGCGTATTTTGTCACAATAGGAGGCCATGTGCTCTCTAATTTAGGTCTATATAGGAGCTGTTGGGTCAAAATGAAATTCTGTATTCTCCCTTGATCGTTGGTTGTTCTCGTAGTGGTCTTTTGGTACCCGACTGTTCT
The DNA here is from genome assembly GCA_004135705.1 of Alloteropsis semialata. NCBI lineage: Eukaryota > Viridiplantae > Streptophyta > Magnoliopsida > Poales > Poaceae > Alloteropsis > Alloteropsis semialata. The sequence goes on from CM014277.1 coordinate 13,927,753, forward strand.
TTGCATGGCGGTGACAACAATTGTGACGAGGGTTCCCACTAATTGGTGACATTGATATGGAACCATGGAGACGAAGCACCAAGTGGCCTCCTTCCCGAGTGTACGTTTGTTTTATATTCTATTGCTTTTGGCTCCTACAAGTCAGTTTTAGTCCATGTTCCTTGGTGCAATGTATAGAACTTGCTTGTCCCACTGAACATGCGAGAGGGTAGCAGTGACATAATGGTGTACTTGCTGGTTGCTGCACATGCGTTGTTTTGGTTTAACCCTTGGCGACACATAGACAATTTAACTTTGGTCATGTAAATACCGAGCAATGTCTAATAGCTTGCATTATAATCATGCGTCTTACCCAAAAATCTTGCACATATATGTTGCGTGTTGGTTTATGTAGCACACAGTACGAATCCTACAATGTCTCCTTTGGTGCCACGAAACCCCGCAGACGGCATACATGGCCTACTACGATGGCAAAATACACTTGTAGTGTACATGTGACCGTACATACAATTGACAAGTTCATACATCTTTTTGCACGTTTTGCAACTTGTTGGATCAAACCGATACAACCATATAAGTTTTTGTATGATGGGTGCAATTTGTTATCTTCTTTATTTTACTGGAGTTTCTATATATGAAAGCCCCAAGAATAGAGGGCAGCCAGGGTGGTCACGTCGCCCATTAAATACTGTCCATTCCATCTGCATCCAACGGCTCAGAATATGCCGCTTGTCCTTACAATCTTATAAAAAAAACCCTTGAACTCATATGATATCAACCCGCAATACATAGGCCCTCAAATATTTTCCAAAAAGATCCTCACACTTCTATGAAATCAACCCATGCTCCAACTCATGTGACAACCATTTTTTAAAAAATCCATCGACTTGGTATGATATCAACCTCCAATCCATGTTAATTTTGAAGTAAAATCATTATTTCCCTACCAAATAAACATGCACTCCAAATATGACCATATAAACTTAATTTGGACCAACCTCATCTACCTCATATATTATCGTGTCGCGGTCCATGGTGCATCTAGCTGCTAGTCTTGTAAATTTCATCTCATTTTTCTCTGCTATTTTCCTCCAAGCAAACTAACTAATGATTTTATTTTTTCGCAATTTAATAGATACGATGTGTATTTTGGGTGTACCGGCATTAGCAAGGGTCATCTATTCAAATGATTAGTTTCCTAATGAGGTTAGTTTCTTACCTCCACATCTTAGTAGCGTCGATAAATAACAATTAATCACCTATTATATGTTAGATTTTTAACTTAACACTAGATGTTCCAAGCATAGAACCTAACGATTTTTTAAAAAAATTTAAACAATTATGTGAACAAGACCAACCACTTATATTAAAAAAGCATGGTCATGAAAATTGTAAGCCAGTAGTCCCAAGTGAGTATATCGGACATTAAGAATAAAAGTTCTTATATTTCTGTATTATATATATCTATAGTTTTTTTCCTCGGACACGCAGAAAAGTTGTATATGGTCCAATTACAAAAAAGCAGCCCCTCACTTGGGACCATAGTGAGGGCTACAAAGCACTAGGAAAAACTATTACAAAGGAGGTGATCATAAGATGAGACCAAAGACACACCGACTAGCCTAAGCTAGCTCTCCTTCCCTTCCCGGGTTCAGAACAGCAAGCCCCTTAGCCCCAATGAACATCCAAAGTCGGGATTCATCTTTGAAATCTTGGAGTGCTCACTGCAGATTTGGGGCCATACCATTGAAGACACACGCATTTCTATGTTTCTAGAGTCCAAGCCCCTGAGAATACATAGGGAGTTAAACCCCTTTCTATGCTGCTTCTGCATTATCTTCCGAGACCTCCTCCACCACTTTGCAAAGGAGCTAATTCTGTTGCTAGGCGTTAGATGGGATAAATTCAAGGATTACAGGACCGAAAACCAAAACTGACGCACAAAAACACAAGAAGTAAGGATGTGATGAACATTTTCTTCTTCTTGGTTGCGAAGTGGGCAACGTTCCGAATAGGGGAGACCTCTTTTTTGCGGGCGGTCCGCTGTCTAGCATCGATTCCGAATTGCCAACCAAACAAAGATTTTGCATTTGCTAGGGCCCAGGACTTCCACAGTCGCTTCCATGGTTCGAAAGTAATGGAACCAGCAAAAAAATTTCTGTAGGCTGATCTTGTGGAAAAATACCTGACACTTCAAACTATATATCTATAGTTATCCTCATATTTATGTATCTATCGATCTTTTTACCGTGCATCACTGCCCTATATAACATCATTTCTACTAATTTTGAACAACTATAAACATTTTCATTTAAACCAATTTAATCAATACATATTCATTTTTTGTACCAAATAGAATCGCAAAAATTAGTACGCGCGCATAGGCACGTGCAAGATACTAGTAAGGTAAAAAGAGAAGAACATGTACACAAGAGATGGTACTATTTCTTGTCATGGTTAATGGCACACAATCATGTGACTGTTGCTATCTGCTCCCCCAATTCATATAATTCGCTTCACATTTGTTCTAAGCTAAACCTTTTGTAAGTTTTGCAAGTCTACTTTAAAAAATATAACAACATTTACAATACAAAATAAATGCACCACTAAAGATATATTTCATGGCGGATTCAATAAAACTACATGATGTTGCATATGCAGATTTTTTATATAAACTTGATAAAAAAAAATTGCGAAACATCATACAGACGACACAACCACGCATAACCGAGCACATAGGATTGCTCCAAAACTTGGAGGTTTAATATATGGCTTGCCGTTTGCGAGAATAATTCTATTAATTTATATGCTGAACAACGTGGCACAAATAAGGGCTTATTTGTGGTTCGCCGGAATAGGTGCACTGACGAAAAATCAATACTCATCTGGTCGACTCTACAATATAGATTTTTTTTTGTTGTAATATATATGCCTTGGCCGACAAACTATGATTAATTCATTATGTTGAAAAGAACCATCACCAGGGTTCAGTTCCAAAGACTTGACTCAATTTAGCCTAAATCTAAACACCAGCAAACTTGGCGTTGTTACGAACCAATAATATATGTTGCTCAACGTACCATGACTATGCTTTGTTTCCTTGAAATAAAGTGGAGGAAACCTTTTGTCTAAAAAATATGTTGCACAATGTACGTTCAGCAAAAACTTGTGTTGACGCAGAAATTGGTCAACACACGAATGCGCTAGTTCGCGCGGGTCGCAAGGACCATATCGCAGCTGCCTCCGGGCTGACCGGTCAGACCGGTCAACGGCACCGGTCGGACCGGTGACCGCCGGTGAGCTACGGGGTAAACCCTAAAAGCGCCTCCCGAAGGATCCGTCAGGGAGAACGCCGCCAGGGGTGTTCTAGGGTCGGCAGGCCACCTAGAACGCCTTCAGATGTCGCGGAGACGGAGGAAGAACAGCAGGTAGGGTTGGAAAAGCTAGGGTTTGGAGATGCAAAAAAGTAAAGGTAAAAGTAGTAAATTAGATAGATTCGATTGTTGTGTCCTCAATCGGCCGAATCCCCTTATATTTATAGGGAGGGTAGGTCTTGTCCCGCAAGGAAACCAAGTTACAACTCGTCACAATCTCGGAATCCAATTTTTTGGAGTCCTAGTCGGATTACATCTCAGGTGACCGGTCTGACCGGTCCCCCGCACCGGTCAGACCGGTCCGGGCGTGTCCAGCACTTTGCGCCGTCTTCTGTCTTGCGTCGTCTTTTATTTCGCTCTCGCGCCATCTTCTTCTTTGCAATCCTCCTGGTCTTCGTGCCAATTTTGGTTGTCAACATATGCCCCCCTGTTTTTTGGTAAAGCTTGCGTACCATAAAATATTCTAGTACCAAAATTGTCATCTAAGGGCGATGCCTTAACATAATTCATTGGCCATTATACTTTTCTAAGGGCGATACTCAAATATCGGCCGTATGCCACTTCATGCCTCTTGCCAAACACTAGGATAGTACTTCTTCAAGTACTCCCGTTTAACGCCTTAGGCAAACGTCCTCCTTGCAATGTCTCCACCATGTAGGAATTCCCGCCATTGATCTTGAATACTCTATATGGACCTTCCCAACTTGGAGACCACTTGCCGAACTTATTGTCTTTAGTACCAAGTGGCAATATTGTCTTCCACACTAGATCACCAACTTGAAAAGTCTTCTCTTTAACCTTCTTGTTGTATGCTCTAGCAACTCGGATCTTGTCTTTCTCAATTTCCTTAAGAGCTTGTAAACGCTTATCGGTCACTTCATCAATGTTGTCCATCATCAAGTCATAGTACTCACCAACCGAAAGCTTATTTTGTCTAGCAAGTCTATAAGCGTCCAGATTTACCTCTATGGGCAAAATGGCCTCTTGACCATAAACAAGCTCAAAAGGAGTGACTTTTGTAGCACCATGTCTTGATATACGATGAGCCCATAAAGCTTCAGACAAGACTTCATGCCATCTTCGGGGATTCTCTTCTATCTTCTTTTTGATCAACTTTATCAAAGTCTTGTTACTAGACTCGGCCTGTCCATTGGCCTGAGCATAATATGGAGATGAATTGAGCAATTTGATCTTGAACATATCGGCAAAAGATCGCACTTCCTTAGACATAAAAGATGTGCCTTGATCCGTAGTCAAAGTTTGTGGAATACCGAATCTGTGAATAATATGCTCAGTAATAAACTCAATTACCTCCTTGTGGGTCATATTCTTGAGAGGAACAGCTTCGGTCCATTTAGTGAAGTAATCCGTAGCAACCAACATGAAGCGATGTCCCTTTGAAGAAGAAGGATGTATTTCTCCAATGAAATCCAATCCCCATCCACGAAAAGGCCATGGTTTAATAATAGGATGAAGTAATGCAGCAGGTACCATCTGAATATTACCAAACTTCTGACATTCTTCACATCCCTTGTAGTAACGAAAACAATCGGCCATCATTGTAGGCCAATAGAATGCAGCTCTCCTAAGCAACCACTTCATCTTAGGAGCCGATTGATGTGTTCCACAAATTCCTTCATGAACTTCACCCATGGCCACTCTAGCTTGATCAGCATCCAAGCATTTAAGTAACAAGTCATCGGCGGTGCGACGATGCAACTCATCGTCAACTAAAATATATTTGAAAGCCAAACGCCGAGTTTTCCTGTCTGTTCCAGAACTAGGATTTCTTAAATACTTGACAATGGGCACTCTCCAATCATCAACTTCGGCCTTTTGATTTTGAGAATTTTCAACGGCCGAATTTGAATCTGCAGACGCCTGACCGGTCTGACCGGTGACCGGATCGGTCTGACCGGTCGCTGTGGACTCGTGACCGGTCTGACCGGTCCTGGCATCGGTCTGACCGGTGCGGTTCTGCTCTGCAGCAAGTGTTAGAGCTTCTCCATTGGCAAAAGCAATCAACGGCCTTTTCTTATGAAAGTGTCTATTCTGGACATTATAGCCTGATGCTTGCTGCGCCAAAGTATTAGCTCTAGGATTATCACATCTTAGTACATGATAAATGGTGAATTCATCAAAACATGGTATAATATCAAGGCACTTGTCAAGATAGATATTCAACGAACTTTCAAAACATTGACACACCTTAGATACTTGCTGCACAACCAATAATGAATCACCAAAAGCTTCAACATGTTTTACTCCCATGTCATGCAAAATTTCTAATCCGAATAATAGAGCTTCATATTCGGCTTGATTATTCGTGCATTCAATTTCCAATCGGCTAAGAGCTTCAAAAATAGCTCCATTAGGAGAAACAAGAACAATTCCAATTCCACATCCGTTCTTGCAAACCGATCCATCAAAATGCAATTTCCATGGAGTAAAAGTCATGTAATCAATTTCTAAATCATGCTCATCCTTAATCCGATGTTCAACAATAAAATCAGCTACAATTTGGCCTTTCATAGATTTCAAAGGTTCACAAGCCAAATCATGCTCAATAAGCGCATATGCCCACTTTCCGATTCTTCCACTCAAAATCGGCCTATGCAACATATACTTGATAACATCGGCTTGACACGCAACTATGCAAGTACTAGATAATAAATAATGTCTCAACTTTGTACAAGCATAATATAAAGATAAGCATAATTTTTCAATAGGCTTGTACCTTGTTTCTGCATCCAAAAGCCGTCGACTCAAGTAAGTAATAATGTGCTCCTTGCCATTTGTTTCTTGAGTCAAAACAGCCCCAATAACATTATCTTCGGCCGAAAGATAAAGCCTAAATGGCACCCATTCTTAGGCGCTTTGAGAACGGGCGGCGAAGATAAATATTTCTTGATTTCATCAAAGGCCTCTTGCTGCTTTGCCCCCCAAGTAAAATCGGCTTCATTCTTTAACCGAAGTATAGGAGTAAAAGCACTAACTTTCCCGGACAAGTTAGAAATAAATCTCCTCAAATAATTAACCTTGCCCAGGAATTTCTGTAAATCATGCTTGCAAGTAGGCGCTTTGATCTTTTCAATAACACCAATTTTCTTAGGATCTATCTCTATGCCCCTTTCATGTACCATGAAGCCTAAGAATCTTCCAGCCGATACACCAAATGCACATTTCAATGGGTTCATCTTCAGACCATACCGACGCATTCTTTCAAAGGCAAGACGCAAATCAGCCAAGTGAGAGTTTAATCCAGCCGATTTGACAACAATATCATCAATATAGACTTCTAAGATAACACCAAGTAAGTCATGAAAAATCAAATTCATTGCCCTTTGATAAGTAGCGCCGGCATCACAACCCATTCAAACAAACCAACAAAGCCAGGACATTTAAAGGCCGTTTTGTATACGTCTTCCTCGGCCATAAAGATTTGATTATATCCCGCATTGCCATCAAGAAAGCTAATAACTTTATGTCCAGAAGCATCATTAATAAGCATATCGGCTATAGGCATAGGATATTCATCTTTGGGAGTCGCTCTATTAAGATCTCTAAAATCAATACACACTTTAATTTTATTAGAACCTTTCTTCTCAACAGGTACAATATTAGAGATCCATTCAGCATAGCGACATGGCCGAATAAACTTAGCTTCAAGCAAACGATTAACCTCTTCTTTTATGCGATCATAAAACAAAGGATTGAATCGTCTATTGCCTTGTTTATATGGCCTAAAACCAGGTTTAATCGGTAAACGATGTTCAACTAAATCATGACTTAACCAGGCATCTCATGATACTCCCAAGCAAAGCAATCAGAATATTCTTTCAATAACTCGATTAATTCAACCTTATAATCGGCTTTCAAATTTTGATTTACAAAAGTCGGCCTTGGAATAGAACCATCACCTATATCTATTTTTTCTAAAGGATCAGCCGATGTAAATTCTTGTCCTAACTTCTCTACTTCTTCAAAATCATTAATGGCTTCACATGCATCGTTCATATTGGACCGATAATGCTCCACCCTTTCCTTCAACCACTTCTCGCTTGCATCCATCTACTCTTCATCATCTGAATCAATTGATTTTGACACCGGCTTTAGAGCAGCGGACACAAAGCCATCCTTAGTACAAGCAAGGAACTCAAAGTCCGAAATATCAATCCCGGTCAAGCACTTGACATTATCATGAGTTCCCAAAATAGACGCATCGGCCATAGCAACACATGCCGAAGTATCCGCATGAACAACCTCAACTTCGTCACCAACCCATTGAATCAAGCATTGATGCAAGGTAGAAGGCACACATTGATTTGCATGAATCCAATCGCGCCCCAAAATAACACTGAAGTTACCTTGCACCTCCGTGACGAAGAAAGCAGTTGCCAACGTCTTGCTCCCAATGGTAAGCTCCAAGGATGCAACTCTCTTGGCACTCATCGGTTCTCCTCCTCCAACGCCGCTGATCGTCATGCTTGTCTTGATGAGCTCGCTGTCCAAACCTCCCAACTTCTTGTACAAAGTGTATGGCATAAGGTTCACAATAGCGCCACCATCAACAAGCATCCTAGAAATCGGCTTTCCTTTAATGTGACCTTTTACATAAAGAGCTTTCAGATGATTATCCAATTCTAAGGGCCTCTGAAATACGGTATTCTTGGGAGCAAAGTCAACGTGAGCCATTCGTTCATCATCTCCGACAAAGCAATAGTCGGCGTTTAAGTAGATAACATTGATGTCCACGTCCGTCCTGCTGAGTGAAGGCTCAAAATCAACAGCTTCGTCCTCATTGCCCATCTGAGTATCTGTAATTGCAGTGGGTGGAATCGAAACTTTATCCGAAGACAAAAACGCATCGGTTACCGACTCCCTGGGCGACACCGGTCTGACCGGTTCCAGTTGCCAGAACTGGAACAGGGACGGGCAACCGGTCTGACCGGTCAGGGACACTGGTCTGACCGGTCTCGGCCACGTCAGCCGAAACTGCTGCAGATGGCTCGGCCTTTTCTGGTGTCTTGGCCTGAACATCTTGATCATCAGAACCATCCTTGGAATTCTGACCAGCTGCTGGAATCATCGGCTTAACCTCATTGAACCACTCCTCCATCTTCTTAGCCGATTCTTCTTCTCTTTGCTTCTGAGTGCGCAACCGCTGCAATCTCCTCTTCTGAGAATGAGTTAAGCCAGGAGGACACCACTTTGGCTGTGTATACTGAGGCAAAGGCACCTTCTTCACCTTTTTCACGGCCGATGTGCCAATAACATTGGGCCCATCTGCCATAGATGTGTCAACTACCATGGAGCCAATTTGAATCATGCTCTTCACAACTGGCTTTGGAACCACAGGGGCAGGCTCTTCCTTTTTCTGCACGGGGCGATATTCCTGTCTGGCCGGCTCCTTGCCCGGCCTCCTCTGGTGACCGGTCTGACCGGTCGGCGGCACCGGTCTGACCGGTTGCTGCTGCGGCAGCGCAGCCACCGGCCTCTGTGGGGCACCGGTCTGACCGGTTGGGGGCACCGGTCGGACCGATCCGTGCTGCTGGGGCACGAACATCTGCCTTGGTTGAAATCCTGCAGGCCTAGACTGTTGTTGATTCATTCTTGAATGCACAGGAGCTCCAGGCCGTGGTTGGTTAGGTGCAGGACAGTAAGGCACATACATAATCCCATCCCTCCAAATAGGCTGAGGAGGGGGAGGTGGAAACGGCCTCCATGGCCTAGAAGGACCAGCACCATGGGATGAGCTTGGACCCTGATTCCACTGTCCTCTTGGCGCCTTCATCGCACCAAAATTCCTTGGTGGCGAACTTGGTCTCTTTTTTGGTGGCCGATCTTATTGAACGGCCGCATTATGCATATGCTTCGCCATGACTTGATCAAAGGTAGCTTTTGGCTTGAATGTCTTCCCCTGATCTTTGTCCTGGTTCGTCTTCCAAGTTCCCACTTCAGGACGCTTAGGAACAAATGTTCGGACCAGCCTCTGGGCCGGACCGGTCTGACCGGTCATGGCAACCGGTCTGACCGGTGCCCCCTGGGCAGCAGGAGCAACTGGCCTTTGATACCGCGCTTGAGAGCTTGATTCCCCCCTAACTTCAGAATTCTTCACTATAATAGTCAAGATCTTCTTCCCATCAGGAGTTTGTTTAAGCACAACCTCTCTCCCAAGCACTTTGTCAGTTTTCATCACCTTCCTTGGTTCACCAATCACAACATTCTTGCCTCCTGTTGTATCGGCATTGTCGGGCCGAACCAACATCTTGGCATCCTGAAGATCCATGGTATTGACCATCATGTTGTTGACTGGAAACGGGCGCTTGTCCACTTGCATCTCACTCAAACTCAATCGTCCATCATTTAAAGCCGATTGAATCTGTCGACGAAAGAAATTACAATCATTAGTCGCATGAGAAAATGAGTTATGAAATTTACAATAAGCACGCCGTTTTAACTCCTCAAGTGATGGAATATTAAAAGAACATTTGATATAGCCATTCTTATGTAATTCATCAAAAATCTTATCACATTTGGATACATCAAAAGTAAATTTCATCTCCTCCTGCCGATTTCTATGAGTCGGCTTTAGAGATGTGCAAGTAAAAGCTTTATTAGATGCTGGCCATACAAATTCAGCAGCCAACACCTCATGAGACTCTTCATCGGAGCTACAAGAATCATATTCAACATTATGCACACTAGCCCGATGAGTTCTATGGCTTTCTTTTAGATCTTTGCTTCGGCTTTCAGCAGCCAAAGCTCTTTGATGCAATTGGTTTACGCTATAGAATTCAGAATTCTCTAGTTTATCTTTAATGTGAGAGCGCAAACCATTGAAAGCCAAATCAGCAAGATCCTTTTCGGCAATAGTAACACCAAAGCAACGGTTTTTAGTATCACAGAAACGTTTAATATAATCATTAACAGTTTCATCCCGCGATTGCCTAACCGATGTGAGATGTGACAATTTAAGCTCATTACTGCCAGAAAAGAAGTGATCATTAAATTTTTGTTCTAACTGTTCCCATGAAGTAATAGAATGCGGAGCTAAAGATGCAAACCATGAGAAAGCTGTACCAGTTAGAGACAAAGAAAATAAACGCACTTTTAAAGCTTCACTAGAACCAGAATCGCCTAGTTGTGCCATGTATTGACTAATATGTTCAAAAGTGCTTTTAGTATCCTCCCCATTAAACTTAACAAAATCAGAAATTCTAAATCCAGCAGGGAAAGGAACTAAATCAAAGCGAGGAACATAAGGCTTTTGGTACAACCTAGCCTTATCCCTTACATCTACTCCCAGATTCTCCTTAAGAGTAGTAGCCAAATCAAGTTTGTATTTAGAAAATATTTTATCTAAATATTCTAGTGAATTATCCTGAAAATTTGGCTGTTGGGTGTTTTGTTCAGGAGTAGAAGGTAAATTCCCCGTTTCTGAACCACCAGGACCGGTCTGACCGGTTCCAGTGACCGGTCTGACCGGTTGGGGCAGCGCCAGCTGGCTGGCTGCACCCGACCCTCCAGGGCCGGTCTGACCGGTCACGGCGACCGGTCTGACCGGTTGATGCTGGCCAGGCTGGTTGGCCGACATCATCCCTTGCATTTGTTGGCCGTACTTCCCGAAGAGCTCGTAAGGTACAGGGCCTTGTGCAAATAATTGTTGCACTGCTGGGGGTACAGGATATCCATAATTTGGATTTTGTGGGGTGAAATTTGCAACTTCATTACTAATTCGGCCTTGATTAACCGAATTAGGAAAAGTCACAAACGGTTGAGGTGCAGTAGGCCTAGAAACCATTGGATTGGATGGAGTAACAGATTGGCCTTCAAAATAATTCAACGGCATACCAAACATAGGTTGTTCAACAGGTTTTGTTGCCGGTGCTTTAAAATCAGGCGCAATTGGAACTTTAGGAATCAAAAGATTGGGATCGGCGGCAGGTTGTTCAACCATGGGTTGTTTGCCTTCCGATTGTAATTTTTTGTTCATCATCCAGTTAACTAATTTAACATTATTCGCAACCATCATATCCTCCATGTACTTAAGAAAAGTTTCGTGAGAGTTTTCATCATCTTGTACCTGGGGGATTGGTGATGAAGATGTAGCAGTTGCGTCTACCTCCTTGAACTTGGAGACCACGCCCTTGCGGTCCTTCTTGAAGTGCGAGAGGTAGTAGAGCCGATCTTCTTCTGCCTTCTTCTTCATGTACTCTTCAAGCCCTTGACAATCTTTGGCAGAAAGTTCATCGTCCGTTACAGTGACGATGTTCTCAAGATCCAACTCAGTATTGGCACCCATCTAGATTGAATTAGATAGAACGGTTGCAAAAATCAGATCTCCAATTCCCCAGCGGAGTCGCCAAAAGTATGTTGACGCAGAAATTGGTCAACACACGAATGCGCTAGTTCGCGCGGGTCGCAAAGGACCAGATCGCAGCTGCCTCCGGGCTGACCGGTCAGACCGGTCAACGGCACCGGTCGGACCGGTGACCGCCGGTGAGCTACGGGGTAAACCCTAAAATCGCCTCCCGGAAGGATCCGTCAGGGAGAACGCCGCCAGGGGTGTTCTAGGGTCGGCAGACCACCTAGAACGCCTTCAGACGTCACGGAGACGGAGGAAGAACAACAGGTAGGGTTGGAAAAGCTAGGGTTTGGAAATGCAAAAAAGTAAAGGTAAAATTAGTAAATTGGATAGATTCGATTGTTGTGTCCTCAATCGGCCGAATCCTTTTATATTTATAAGGAGGGTAGGTCTTATCCCGCAAGGAAACCAAGTTACAACTCGTCACAATCTCGGAATCCAATTTTTAGAGTCCTAGTCGGATTACATCTCAGGTGACCGGTCTGACCGGTCCCCCGCACCGGTCAGACCGGTCCGGGCGTGTCCAGCACTTTGCGCCGTCTTCTGTCTTGCGTCGTCTTTTATTTCGCTCTCGCGCCATCTTCTTCATTGCAATCCTCCTGGTCTTCGTGCCAATTTTGGTTGTCAACAACTTGTTTAACACATTATTTTATCATAAACTCAGCACGTTATTTTCTTTTCTATTGATATAAAAACTCAGTATAGGGACTTAACGACCTGGGAAAACCTTGTTGGTGGCTGAAACTGCGGCAAACACGCTCAGCATGACGACGTTCCAATTCCAATGAATGGAAAAAGAAAAGAGGTTTAATGCACAACAATAGTGTGTTTGATTGAGTAGCATCCCATCCTAAAAGAAATTTACCGAAGGTCGCAGGTTTGAAACCTACATGGGCCATTTTTAGCACAAACACAGGGTTTTTTTATTTTTTTTCTTTCAATTTAATTATATGCCGAGCAATGTGGCACAAACAAGAATTTTTCCGCTTGCGTGCATGCCATTGTTGCTTCTACTGTGTCTTTGGGGGGAGCTGGGGCTGCGTCCAGGCTAGGAATTAGAACTCTGAATATGGTGGAAGGACGTACTGAGCCGAGCTCAATTCAAATTTCAAGCTGAACCGAGTTTGAACGCTCGAGCTTCTTTCGTCTGCAAGTCTGTCACACTGGACGGATGCATGTCAAGCAATGCAGCGCGAATTCGATACGTGCTGACATGTCTCTGATGAGCCAGCACCACACTTTTTGAGCGTCAGAGCAATTGGAAAGCAAGATGCGATTCCAGGAGCTGGCTGCAAATCGATCGGCTCATTTCATCTGTATAGTCTGATAGAGGCCCTGTTTAATTCCAGAAACTTTTCATAGTTACCAAAAAGTTTTTGCACTGACAACCGTGTCCTCTCTCACAGAACACGCTTCTCAATGCAAAAATTCACCACATTTCAACTTTCACTAGAATTAAACAGGCCCAGAGTGACACTCCTGACACTCACCACCAGCGAGCTGAGCTCAACCTCGTGGAGAGCCGCCGCCCGCCGGCGTCTCTGACGCTACAGTACCTGCCTTTCGCCGGCGTTTCTTTTCGTTATTTAGGCTGCTGCCGGTCGCAGTTCATCCAGCCAGGCGAACCAGTCTGCCAAGTGCCAAGCATGCATCCATCACGATCTTCACCTTGCAGCAGCCAAATTTCACCATCTCGCTGACGCGTGGTGTCGTCATGGTCCCCTGGGACGATATGTGCATCCTGGGAAACAGGGGAGAGGTAAGGGACAGTAGTAGGAGGGAGGGGACGGAGTTTCTTGTACCGAGAGCTATAATATATGTCATATGAAATAGTTTCGGGAGAGGATCACAATAGATCAAAGTGGCGCAGCGGAAGCGTGGTGGGCCCATAACCCACAGGTCCCAGGATCGAAACCTGGCTTTGATATTTGAAATTTTTGATTTTTTTTCTGCTCTCCTTTTTTTGTTCTCTACTCAATTTTGATTTTTTTTCTGCTCTCCTTTTTTTTTGTTCTCTGCTCAATTTTTTGCTTTTTTTTTGCTCTCCTTTTTTTGGTTCTCTGCTCAATTTTGTGTTTTCCGATGTAAATTCATAGGTCTTTAGCTGCTACGATTTCGGATCCAGACATGTTCCAACTTTCAACCGTGGGATATTTTTACATCATCTTCTTTATTTTGCTGGAGTAAAGTGAAAAAAGAACATGTATACGTTCAGCAAACAGTTAGCACGTCATTTTATCATAAACTCAGCATACCTTTTCTTTTCAACTCATCTAAAAGCATTTTTTTCTGCAACCGCTATCATAACTGAGTACAGATATTTTGTTCACTACAACCACATAGGACCAAATCTTGATCCATATAGACAATTGTTCTATTGCTTCTGCCTTCTTATGAGCCACAGTACATCGACCTATGTTTCTGCACTTCAAGCTATTCTTACAGTTACAGAATACATGTTACACCATATCATCCAGGCAGCGTGCAGTTCAAAAACAGTGGGCTAACCAGATAACTTGGGTCACACTTACAAACCCAGCTTTATGGATTTTTTGGGCGAAATTTCAAGACCCTGATGTAGTTTTCGCCATGTGTGGTCACGATTTTCTTCATGCCAACCGAGAGGCTGGTAATCTGAGGGCGCAAGCGTCTGGAGATATTGTCCACTTGGGCAACCGGAGCAACCTCACGAACACGCTTCTTCTCAATTTGCTGCCTGGATCTCGATGTGGACTCTGCTGGGCGATCTGCGTCCACGACAATGCTGCGAATGATTTCACCAGTTCTTTGGCATATCAAGCGAAGCACACCGTCAATGCCACCCAGAGCCAGCATTGCCGTGTCACCTGGTAAGTGGTGTGTACTGTAGATGACGTTTGGGCTGACTCTTGGTTCCCACAGAGGCCTCAGAGTCCTGAAGCAACAACAACAGACAATAAAAGAACAATTATGTTGAGAACACAGTTATGATTTGCTCAACTCTTACACTAGCAATTCAACACAGGGATGTGTTGTTGGCAACATTTGAACTCTATAAGTAGCAATTTTCTCAAATATTTTTGAAATTAATAGGAAAAACAAAGCATCATGAAATGCAATTGATCAAATGAATCTTGGAATGAGCAGCTTGCTAACATGAATTGCAGTTCAACAAATAAGAGTTTACATTCAGACTAGTGATTCAATGTTTTAGAGGCATAAACTTAGTAATATACCATGCCCAAGCCTAAAGCAATCTGAGTTCCCAACTAACTGTGTGATATTGTAAATGATAGATTCAACTGCAAAGTAATGAACTTTCTATACAACACATGCAAATGAAGTCCTTTATATTAATGCTGCAATAACAGTTTACGCCATGATATTCACAATTGTCTATCCATTTACTCAAAACTCCAAACTTCAGAGTGAGAAGGGACTCCTAATTTCTTCTTTTTGGGACAACAGCAGAAACAATTCTAAAATATTTGAGATTGATTGTAACTGGTACAGACTCAGATATTTAGCGAACCAGACACCTGTGCAGTATTGTTTACTGACCTCAAGTCCCAGCAATGCGCATAACCAGCAGATGAGCCAGCAAATATCATGGGTGAATTTGTGCTGAAAGATAAGGATCTTATTACTGAAAATAATGAAAAAGAAAATAAAAGTTAGTTAAGTTACTGAACCCACACCACAATATTTCAAATGAGATTCGATTTGCTAAACACTCAATATTCAATAAAAGATAAGTAAAAGATTAATACAGTTTGATCTTTCAACTTTTACAAGCAATTAAAAATAAAAAATAAGAGACGAGTAACAGAAGAAACTGTTGGATTAAGCTTATATAGAACATTAGATAAAAAGGAAGTTTATCACTTCTTGAAGTCAAATTATTTTCTTTTCCTATCCAGTTTGACTTTTGGGACAAGTGCTGTTGTATATGAACTTGGGAAGCCAAGAGCAAAATGCTATGTTATATTTGAGCCTTTGAATAATATATTCAAGGTCTAGCCACAGAAATACCTTTTATCTCTTAACAAATTGCATGTATCTTCAAATGAAAAAAAAGGGAAACAGACAAGCTAATAAAGAGTATAAGACTGAAGCCACAAAAATATAGGATCTGGTAGCTAGAACAACCACCATAAATGTTTCCTCTCTGAAAAGTTTGAGCTTATTTGGGAGTTGAAATTTTAGTCAGTCATTATCGTCGATCATCAACAAATGGAAGGACTGTGCTTATAGTTGGCTATTAGTTGAATGCTCACCTAATGGTGCATACGCTGATTTCAGAACACCTATTTTCTGCCCTGAGGTTTGATCTGCAATAGCTACATTTCCAAATGTAGAACCACCAACAATCAGGTGGTCATCAGTTATTGTCAAGCATGTCACTGGAGAAGAGTGAAGCCTGTATTGCACATTTTGAACAGGGATCAGTTCCAGAACACAATAATTTACAAATCAGAACTAGAATTAACCTCATGAAGCCATATTTTTCTCACAGCTATCAGCATCACGGGCCTGGGGATGCCCTAAGCCGCATACATACATACTGAGCGGGCAATTGGCGAACCCACGGCCTGGCAAGTAGGCCCAAGTCCATGTAAAAAAAATCATAATAAACACAATTTGCATGTCCCAACTGGTGGATGCAGTGGCCTGCTCCTGAGCACCCTCGTGACAGTCCACCATTCAACCATGGACATGGTGGCCTACTCACAAGCACCATTCGGATGGACCTTTGACCAGGACCACGAGCACCCTCAGGGAGCCCCATTAACCATCTACGGTCCTAAGTGAACAGGGATGTGCAGACATCAAGCACAATATGTCCTAAGTGAACAGGGATGTGCAGACATCAAGTACAATATGTCAGAGGGGGCAGACGACACGGGGCAATGGTTGATGGGCCAGTTAGGTGAAACATTGAATGAGTGGCATAGTACAGAGAAGGATAGAGCGACTTGTATAAGGTAGGAGAATATGAAACATATTTGTTACGGTGGGCCCCAGGTTTCCCCCGAGTCATATATAAGGGGGATACTTGGGCAGGCCCAGGGATATTTTTTTTCCAATACACAATACACATGCAGGAGTAGATCCAGTCTGCCGGTGGAATATGCTGACAATAACTAACACAATGCCTTTGTTTTCATTATTTTTACAACAGCATTTGATT
The DNA here is from genome assembly GCA_004135705.1 of Alloteropsis semialata. NCBI lineage: Eukaryota > Viridiplantae > Streptophyta > Magnoliopsida > Poales > Poaceae > Alloteropsis > Alloteropsis semialata. The sequence continues at coordinate 13,944,665 of CM014277.1, forward strand.
TTCTCTACTTCAATGGTATGGCAAATAAAGTTTTACAGCTTCAAGTTTCAAAATTGATCAAGCAATTCCAGTGGTCGGCTTAAAATTCCTACTGAGTGAACTGGAGCTTGTCGTTGTAAACATAAATGCCAAAAGTTTAAAATGAAGACAAATCTATTGTTCACATGATATCCCACTTGGTTCGCTTCAACTTACCTGTAAATGCTTGAACAACTCCTGCTGTACATATCATATACAAAGGCTCGACCATCCTCACAGCCAATTACAACCTCTGGGTCAGCATAACTGCACAAGCAAATGAACATTAGGTACAGAAAATCCTAATTAAAATAGAAAAACATTTTCTAGGCTAATCATAATGGTGGACATGCACGATTCATCAACTCTCCACTGCAATTATGTTTTCAGGCACAACTTCAAAAAATTAGTAATAGGTAGTAACCAGCTAATACCAATCTTGTAATTAGGATGAAAAAAAAGGCATGGCAGATCAGGCAATGAAAACCAGCCTCCTCACCTCATGCATAACCCATGATTGAATGAGGCTCCACCAGATTGAAATATGCTTGTTGGTTCAGTACGTCTCCATATGCAAATTTGGGAGCTGGTCAAACCTACAATCTTCACAGAGCATTGGAATAAATTTTCTAATAGGCAAAAATAAGTTGTTTAGTTAAAAGATAAGCTATGCTATTTTTTAAAAACAAAAACAAAGCTATTTCAACTATAACAAGTTGGTTCAGTATATGTACATCTTCTATAAATGAAATAAAATAGTTTGGATGATATGATACAACTATTGGAAGCGCCAACTCGGTCAGTTAGGTGTTACATAGTTGACGTTTTGGAAGAACGGCTAAAGTTTATGGCATATAAATAGGTGATATATGCCCTCTACACTACAGCCTCCTACAAAGAAGGATGTGCGAACAAGAAAGCATATTTCTCAAATTTCTGTGTGCCCCGTGCACCAATACTGATTACCTTATTTTCATCAAAGTCAAAGTCGACCAATGTTTTAGCTTTTGGTACATTGTACTCATTCATGAATTTGCAGGTTTCAGCAGACCAAAGTCGGAGAAACTGTCCAAAAAGAAAAAAACAGTGTCAAAACTACAAACTATTCGCGATGAGCAACAGATTAGAGATTATAGTTAAAGATACCAAATCGAGCACTAAAGACAAATATAAGTATTGGAAGAATATGCCTCAATTGATTCCTCCAAACCCTAGAAGGGTGGGTAATATAGTAGCTGTACATGGGCCTCTAGATGGGCCTAACTACATGGGCCATAAGGGCCACATATATATACCAACAATAAGTCATATTCAACTATCTGAAGCTTTCGATGATTGGTCAATGAGGCAAACAAACCAGTTAAAACGATAGCATAATCATGTTACATCACAATCTACGTCATTATGGTACTGTCTCAACAGTAATAGTTGTTACATCATCATTTTGAGGAAAAAACACTGCCAGCCATCCTACATGTAAGGGTTC
>CM014277.1:13953334-13974078 GCA_004135705.1 Alloteropsis semialata
GGGGGGGTTTCCCGTAGTGACTCCAACATTTGTGGAACTTGTTAGTAATAACTCCTACCTCTAGTGTTGATGTTTATGTTTCGTACATTTATGCAGGAGTTGACGGCCTTAAAATGGCACTTAACAGCCGTCAACAAGCTAACGGCAGAGACGATGGATTGTTATTATTTTTAAGTCGTCGCTTGGAAGCTTCAAAGACACAACAAGCTTATATAGTCATGTATACTTACAGGCATCTTCTAAAGATGACACATACAAAGAAAGGGGCCTGGTCAAGATAACCCTGGAAATTAAATTGAATGCGTGCTTGCGGTGCCTACAAACAATTTGGACAACTTCACCTCGTGAAGGATTTTCAATTCTACTCACTTTACATAAGTAATTTGATTGACAAGATAATTTGCATGCAGAAGAAGAAGGAATACAGGGATTAGTTAAAGTTTATGTCCTATCAAAACATTGTAAACATTTCTTAAGTTTATCAGTGATTTACCTAGCTGGAAGCTGCTGATGGATCCTAGACATCCATCGCTGTTTTATTATCTAGCTAGTATGTTGAAGGTAACAAGAAGTGCTTATAAAATTGTTATTTTTGTCAGAACAGCTAAATGTGTTATATATTAAATATTTCTCTTATCATTGTAAAAGTTTATTTGTCCTATTTATTTCCTTATAGATATCGCACACTGAGTATATAATTAAAGTAGAAACATGTGTAGTAGATTATGTTCTTGCAGCCGCCAAATTGGTGTGTGACCTCAATGTTTGCTTATTTTTCGTATTTGCGTGCCAAATATTTCTATAAAATAATTTATATTTAACCTCTCATTATCAGTATTGGATTGTGAGCAGCGGCGGAACCAGGGGGTGGGGGGGCAGCAGGGGCCACGGCACCCCCCAACGTCGCCAAAAAAATTTTAACCCTCCTTCTGTGTCATTGCCAGGGACCTGGCAACACCTGTTGGAAGTCCAATGGTCCACGTTTTGTTGCTAATCAAAGGTTCAAAGCCCAAAATAATAGTACTTGTTTTGTTCCTTCCCCATCAAAGCCCAACACAGCAACACATGCTGACAGGCAGTCGTGCACTCACGCGGGAATGAAAAGATTATTATCATTTTTCGCTTAAAAAAGATTATCATTTGATTGATAAGTAAGTTATATCAATCTTAATTTTAAGTTGAGTGATCCTTTTGATCTCAATGTAAACAATAATCTATAATCTCTGTACTCATCCTTTTCGTTCAGTACTAATTATTTTTGTCCATCGTCTAGTTGATTGGTCTTGTTCTTTCTCTACCCGTTTCTACCACAATGACAGATCCAATTATTTTGGTGTCTTGTCTTGAGAAGTTTCATTGCTGACCGAAATAAAATGGAAGATGAATTTATGAGATATTGCATGGTAATCTATATTGAGAAGGAGATTGCTATTAAGTTCACGATAGATCCAATTGTTAATGATCTGCAAACAAGGAACGCAAAGTTCGTCTCAAATGAAAATGAATATGTTAGTGTTCATTAACCCTTTTGCAGAGTGTAGCAGTTTTAGTGAATCCGAAAGTTGTGTTATGGTTAATTCCTGGCTGCCTTTATTGCATATATGAACCATAAAATTTGGTGTCAAACATACATGTGGATCTTAGTCTCTTGGCCCCCCCTCCACCCCCCCTGGATTTTTTCTGGTTCCGCCACTGATTGTGAGGTCACACATTCATGACAGTGAAGCTAAACTGTATTTCTGTCTTGGAAAAGAATTAATCTATAATATAATTTTGTTAAAATAAAGGAGAGAAGAACATATTAAGCACAAATATGTTAAAGCTTAACATGTATACTGTTATTCCTTCATCCAAAAGAATGTTAGCCTTTCCAATGAAATAACTTAGTAAATTAACTAGTACTCCCTCCGATTTTTTTACATGTCGTATTAGTTTTGTTCTAAGGGAACATATCAGGTGCAAACCAACCCTTCCGTGCAAACTATGGAAACTTCAATCTGGACCACACGATATTGATCCAAGGGTGCACTCAGGGGAGGTGGGAGGGGTGATTTGCAATACGACTCTGCAAATCACCCCTCCCACCTTCCCTGAGTTTTGCAAATCACCCCTCTCACCTCCCATGAGTGCACCCTTGGATCAATATCATGTGGTCCAGATTGAACACTACGACAGAATCTTCCATCAGTGCCGGCTGTGTGGCACGTTAGTGCCGGTCAGCACAGCCGGCACTGATTGTCCGGCACTAACGTGCCACACGTTAGTGCCGGTCACGGGTGACCGGCACTAACGTGCGCACATCACCAAAAAAAAAAAATCGCGCGCACCCGGAGGCCCGCACACGAGCCAGTCACGAGGCAGGCAAATTTTTCGCGCGTAAACGCGCGTACGCGGCCGCGAGGATTCGAACCCACGACCTTAGCCTCGCGCGTTTCCTTCCTTACCATCCGACCTATGCATCACATGTGATTGGGATGGAAGATATTTTCCTTTTGAAGTGACCCGCGGGAGACATGTTAGTGCCGGTCGGGGGTTCCAGCCGGCACTAAACGACGTCATTTAGTGCCGGCTGGTATTATTGGCCGGCACTAAATGGGCGCGCCACTTTGGTGCCGGCCAATAACACCAGCCGGCACTAAATGACGTCGTTTAGTGCCGGCTGGAGCCCCCGACCGGCACTAACGTGTCTCCGCGGGCGCGTTTCTTCCCAGCCGGCACTAAATGTTGCCCCCGAACATGTTAGTGCCGGTTCCAGGGGGACCGGCACTAATGTCCTCCCACCAATGTGAAGTTCTCTCGTAGTGGAAGTTTCCATAGTTTGCATGGAAGGGTTGGTTTGCACCTGATATGTTCCCTTGTTCTAATTCAAAGTTATCTAACTTTGTCCTAATTCAAAGTTATCTAACTTTTTGACCAAGTTTATACAAAAGTATAACAATATCTACAATATCAAATTTAATTTGTTTTGTTGAATTCTCCATGAAATATATTTTGAAAGTGCATATGATTGATATTGTAAATGTTGTTATATTTTTCTAAAAATTTGATCAAAATTGTATACCTTTGACTTCGGACAAACCTAATATGATATGTATTAATTAAAAATGGAGGAGTACATACCACAGTCGTTGTAGTATAATCAAATTTACCAAGTAGTAATAACTCCTTTGAGGGTCATAGGCTACACTTTTTCTCTAAAGGGGAGAGGGGGCAGCAGGTGCCCTCTGACCGCTACGTAAGAATCCAGAGAGGAGTCAAAACCGAAAAACCCTAGAAAACTTACAGCTGTGTATAGGCCAAAGTTGAATACGGAAGCACGGACGAGCGGATACTGCCGTTTCATGATCACATGCCTTCCTTTGGAGTTCCTGCACAGAAGAAACCTCCAAAGTGTGCACCACGTCACCTCCGGCGCGATCCGACTCGTGATGAAGATGTTCAAGGCATTGATGCACGCGTATATCACCACCGCTCCTGACTGAGACACCACCCTGGTGGTCGCCCCTGCGTTCATCGCCGTGTAGAAGGCCAGCATCAGGCTGACCAGCGACACCCACAGGCACTGCAACGCCCAGACGAAGCTCTTCCATGAGCCGCCGCCGGAGCGCGACGCCTTCCCGTAGACGAGCAGGATCACCGCGACCACGGACGCCGCCACGGCCACCGTGTCCAGGAACAGGAAGCTCTTGAAGGCGAACTCACGCGCGTCGGCCGTGGTCTCGTTGGACCCACCGGCCGTCGTCACGTTGAGCTTGCGCGCGAGGTTCGCCTCGCCGGTGCCGTCGCCGTACCCGCCGGGCATGTTGAAGCCCGCGGCGAACGCGGCAGTGGCGACGAGCGTGGCCACCAGCGCGAGGCTTTCGGACGTCTTCTCTATCTCCGCCCCTATGTTGCGGCCGCTCCATGGCGACAGATGGTCCTGCCTTTGCGGCCCTAGTTGCGCCCCGAAAGCAACTAGCGTCACCACAAGGCTCACCTGATATGCATATATATAAGCAAAATGCGCAATATATATTTATATATATGCAAGTTAATTGGAAAGAAGAATGTGTGCATGCATATGATGATCTGATGTATCTGTCGATGCATGCATCGATAAGTTGCTCACCATGGTGAAGAAACTGGTTGATCCTGCGGCGAGATCGAACGGAGTTCGCCCATCGTTGTTCAGAACATTTGTCCCCTTGGCCATCCTTAGCAGGGCCTCCACGACGCCGGGCGCGCCGGCGGCCACCGCGAGGTGAAGCGGCGTGTTCCCGTCCCTGTCCTGCGCGCCCAGAAGGCCCCGCAGCATGGGGCTCTTGATGGCGACCTTCACCACGGAGGAGCGCTTCTCCCTGGCCGCGGCGTGCAGGAAGGTGCTGCCGTCGTCGCCCCGGACCTCGGCGGCGTCGGGGCAGCTACGCAGAATGTCCTCGACGACGCGGTGGTGGCCCATCCGCGCCGCGACGTGAAGAGCCGAGAGACCGCCCGAGTCCTTCCTGTACACCGTTGTCGGCGGCGCGGCCTGCAGGATCGCTTGTACGACGGTGCGGTCGCCGGTGGACGACGCGAAGTGGAGCGGGCTGCTGCCGCTGCTGTCGACTTGGTCGGCCAGAGCCGGCCTCCATTCCAGTAACAGGCCAACCATTTCTGCAGGCAGTGCAATGCTGAGCTCATTAGTTCCCCCTCATTTTCTCCAAAAACCAATAAAAAATGTTTTAGTTTGGAAAAAATCTAAATTACTCCCCTACTGTATAACCAAAGTCTAAATAACCCCCTAAACTATGTGTTGGTTCATTTTACACCTTAAACTATGTCATTTGATCCAATTTACCCCTCGGTAAAATTTGTCTTTTTTGTTTCTCCACACACAAATAAAATGTTAAGTTACTTTTTTGCTGGGTGAATGTAGAGACATCATAAAGTATGCTCAAAAAATATATCATGATTTTTTCACCATTATTTTCATAGGGTAGAATATTTAATAATAAATTAATCCTTAGAATATAAATTATATGAAAAATAGTAAAATAAAAATCATAATGTATTTTCTTAACATGTGTTGTAATGTCCTCTGCTGCCCTAGAAAATTTCAAATTAAGATTCAACTTTTATGAGGAGAAACAAAAATGACAAATTTTGCCAAGGGACAATTTGGACTAAATGATATAGTTTAGGGGGCAATATGAACCAAGAAATAGTTTAGGGGGTTATTCATACTTTGGTGATAGTTAAGGGGAGTAAATTGGACTTTTTCCTTTTAGTTTTGTCTGAAGTCAACTTTTCTAATTTTCAGTAAATTTATGGAACAATATTTTAGTACCTTAAACATGATAAGTGCATTTTCAAAACATTTTTATTTTTATGATACATTAAATGAAACTAATTTGATGCGGTAAATGTTGACGTATTTTTCCGGTGAAATTGGTTTGATTCAGGGCAGACCTTAAAAGGAAAAGGTCTAAATTACCCCCTTAAATATGGTCAAAAGTCTACATAACCCCCTGAACTATTTTTTGGTTCAATTTACACCCACAACTTGGTGGATTGGTATAATTTACCCTTTAGTAGGATTTGTCTTTTTTATTTATGCACACACAGATAGAGATTTACGTTCCAATTTTGTAGGATGATAGATAACATCGTGAATTATGTTAAAAAAACATCATACAATTTTTTTGTACTTAGTTTTTATACAGCTTATGATTAATTTAAAATTAAATCTACTAGCCTATTAAAATAATATTGAAAAAATCATAATATATTTTTTTAACATACGTTATGATTTCAACTATCACACCGCAAAATTTGAACTTAAAACTCTATGTGGAGATGCAAAAAAGAAAAATTCAACTGAGAGGTAAGTTGAACCAATTGATATAGTTTAGGGGGTTATTTGAACTAAAAAATAGTTCAAGGGTTATGTAGACTTTGGTTATAGCTGAAGGGGTAATTTAGACTTTTTCCGGTTTCGTATTTTCAAACAGAGCTAAATTTATGATAGAGTGTAGACAAAAATGAAATGCTGATTGAAGCCACGAACCATTACGATGATGTAATGTAACTAGTGTTCAACTTACCGAAAATTGAAAAAATTTCGGAGGGGGCCGGTAAAACCGGTAAACCGATTTTCGGCCGAAATTTCAGCCGGCATTTTTGAAATTTGGACAAAAATTAATTGAAATTTGAAAGTTCTGGCCGAAAAGTCATTGGTATTACCGGTAGGACTATTTACCGGTCCCGGCCAGTAGAACCGAAATTCGCCAAAAACCGGTGAATTTCGGCTGAAAGTCTGAACACTGAATGTAACTACAAAGAAACAAGCAAAGTAATTGAGTCTCATAGGGGAAAAAGAAAACTAACCTGAGCTTTGGAAGACGGCCGCGTGCAAAGCATTCTGCGAGCTCGGACCGGCAGGCGACGCATCCCTGCAAGTGGTAATCGCTCTGGCAGCTTCCAACGATCCGCTCATTACCGCCAAGTACAGCGGCGACACGCCGTTGTTGTTCAGCTCGGCCGCGCCCTCTGCTGCCGCCGAGCCCATCAGGACCTCCACGGCGGTGCCATGCCCGTGTCTGGCTGCCAGGTGCAGGGCCGTGTCCCCGGCCTCGTTCTTGCAACCCAGAATCCGCCCCTCGCCGCAGTCCTGGCCGGCCAGCTGGACGAGCACTGCGATGGCTCTGACGTGCCCGGCCTGCGCCGCGGCGTGCAGCGGCGTGTCCAGCGCTGAGTTCCGGCGAGAGAGGAGGCCATGCTCTCTGAACCTGAGGTATAGCTCCCGGATCAACTCGTCGTGGCCTTGCTCCGCAGCCACGTGAAGGACGGTGTTCCTCTCCGCGCTCACTTCTAGTATGTCGCACTGCCCATGCTTAATAATGCCTGAAAGAGAGTTCGGGCGCGTGTTTCAAACTATAGTCACTGTGAATTTGCAAATAAATCTGAGCATCCTGAAATCTTGGATTTATGCTGTTTAGTAATATAGCAGGGCGCTGGAACACAAAACAAGGACCAAAACGAGGAGCCAAATAAAGTGGCTCCGCCAGCTCTAGCTCCGCATGGCTACTTCAGTGCTACAGTGCATGGAGCTGAAGCAGCAGGTGGAGTCGCACCAAACAGGGCTCTAGGAGTTGCATGTGCGAATGCAATTTCAATTGTCACATAATAAGAAGTAGTACAAGCGGAGAACTGATAGACCAACCCATCTCTCTGCCCTGCACTACCTCCTCTAGCGCCAACACCTCCACCGTTGCCACACTAATCCTAGCCCCTTTCTCCATCTCTAGCTAAGCTCCACTACTGTCCTCCCCTGCCTTTCTTGGCTCCAACATTGGTCCACCGCCTCCCTTCACCACCGTTGCTGCTAATCCTAGCTCCTTCAATTCTCTAACTCCTACCAAGGTCCCTTGCCACTCGGTGGGCGGCACTCCCACTGTCCCACCTCACCCGCCGACATAGCCGCCTCCACCACTGGTCTAGCAACCTCCTGGCCATCCTCCCTAGGGCCGGCAACCATGGATGCGCAGTGACCCCGGCCCAAACCCTAACTCCACCATGGAGATCAATTACGCGTGACAACTTAGAACGACATAAGAGAGAAGCAGGAATAAGGACCCACCTAGCATTGAGATAGGGCGGGGAGCATATATGATACTAGTCACAAGGGAGACCTCCTACAAACATTCCCAGGAAGGAAGGTGAGGAGACGATTATGCCGCCAACTGCGGGAGATTATTGATGGGCCAACAATTAGGGCAGGGAGCTTGAAATGACCTCGGTGGAGCACCACAAGCCGGGGAGCTTGTCTCTAGCAATGTGACATTTTTGGAGAGTCAAACCATTTTAATTTTGACCATAATTTTAGAGAGGATTACAAAGACTTATGGCAACAAATAGATATACTATAAAAATATATTTAATAAAAAGTTTAATAATATTTATTTGATATAATAAATGTTAGTATTTTATTATAAAAACATGATCAAACTTAAGATATTTTACTTTCCAAAAAGTTAGAATGATTGATACTTTAGCTACAAGCAACAAGTCGCACCACTAGCATAACGGAACGAATCGAATCTTGCTGCAGAAAACGTATGGAAGATGGCGAAGAAGTCGTTGCAATCCCTTTAGCGTTGTTTCTACTTCTAGGTTATATCTGGGATTTTGGCTCTTGATATCTTAAAAGCTAGCCGTTCAAAAATACCCAAAAAAATGAAAGGAACCAAGCTTTTAAAAAAACTGGTGACTTCGTCAATCTCAAGATTGGAACAGTCAGTCCAGTCTCTCGGAGGTGCTCATAGGTACGTGTGTATTCATAGAGGTGAGTGTGTGTGCGTGTGTGAGCGTTTGTTTTTTCCAAAAAAAAGAATTTTTTTGAGGGGTAAAAAAAAAGAAATGGTGGTCGAGGAAATGGAGGAGGGAACAGAAGGAACAAACCCGTCATCAGAAATGCAACAACAATTCAAGAGTAGGCCCAGCTTCGGTTTCCTCCCCACGGACGGACTTGGGCCACTTCTGAATCAATCAGGCCTACTGGGCCGCACAATCGTCGACCCGTCCATTCGAGGTGCAGCCTCCGCCGCACGTGCTTGCCTTCCCTTCCCTACCGCGTCGACCCACCCGTTCCGACCCGCTCGCGACTTCACTCCCCGTCACTGCCGGCCACCTCGCCGTCGCCTGCCGCCGTCGTCCCCGCCGCCGACGATGCCGCGCAAGGCCTCGTCGACCTCAGGTCCGTGCGTCGAGCCCTACCTCAAAACCTCTCAATTCTCCGTCGCCTGAACTAACCCTTGCTTCCTACCCGCGTCCTAACCCTAACCCCCAGATTCGCGCCTCAAATGGCGCAAGCGGAAGCGCAACCCCAACGCGTCCCCGTCCAAGCCCTCCACCTCCGCCGCCGCGGCCGACCACTCCGACGAGTCCGACTCCGCCGGCGCGAACGACGACGAGGAGGACGCCGTCCACGCCGCCGCGGGGGACGGGGCCGACGGCGACGAGGCCCCAGCGGACGCCGCGGCGTCCGAGGACCCCGTGCTCGACCTCCGCGAGGCGGAGGTGCTGCCGTCGGCCGAGGCCATCTCCAGCTTCCCCAAAGCCAAGCGCCGCGTGGTCAACCGGCCACACCCGTCCGTCCTCGCCCTGATCGCGGCCGAGCGATCTGCTTATTCCGGCGACACCTCTGCCGCATCGCCGGCGCCGGCGCTAGAGAACATCTCGCATGGGCAGCTGCAGGTGCTCTCTGGGGTGCTTCCGGACCACCCCTCCCTTGCCACAGACCCTGACAAGCCGTCCTTGTATGTGTGCACCCCGCCACCCCTAATGGAGGGGCGTGGGGTGCCCAAACAGTTCCAGGGTCGCCTCCATGTCGTGCCAAAGCACTCAGGTTTGCACTTTCCATTCCTACGTAGACATAGATTGCTGAGCTGTACTAGGAAATAACTGTGAATTCAAGTACCTATGAATCGGTTTGTCGTTTGTAGACTGGTTCTCCCCTGGGACAGTGCATAGGCTGGAAAGGCAAGTGGTGCCACACTTCTTTACAGGAAAGTCTCCAGGGCACACCCCAGAGAAGTACGTCATGTTGAGGAATAAAGTTATTGCCAAATACCTAGAGAACCCAGGCAAGAGGCTTGCTTTTGCTGAGTGCCAGGGCCTTGTTGGGAGCGCAGGCGAACTGTATGATCTAAGTAGGATTGTCAGGTTCTTGGACACTTGGGGGATCATTAATTACCTTGCGGCTGGGTCAGTGCACCGCGGCCTGAGGATGGCAACATCGCTTCTAAGAGAGGAACCAACAGGGGAATTGCAACTGCTTACAGCGCCATTGAAATCAATTGATGGTCTGGTTTTATTTGACCGGCCAAAATGTAGCCTCCAAGCGGAGGACATTTCTGCAATGGCATTATCTTCATCGAATTCGGAGGTTGTGGATTTTGATGCTGCATTTGCGGACTTGGATGGGAAGATTAGGGAGCGTTTGTCTGAAAGCTCTTGCAGTTATTGCTTACAGCCTTTGCCAAGTTTGCATTACCGATCACAAAAGGAGGTGTGCTTCTTTGTACCTTTCTTTATATGTTTTCTCATGTATGTCTTGTGTAGAAAACTTGTATCTCTATCTTTCAAGTGCTACTTACATTTTCATTCCACACACATGCTAAAATATTTTAACTTTCAAAGATTCTGATACTATGTCACAATTTAGTATTATTGACTATATGTCTTGGTTCAGTGTGTAAAGAAAAACTATGATTTGTTGCTGAACTATGAAGCCTCATTGTTTGTTGTTTTGAGCTTTGACTGCTTATTAGTGATTTGTTCAAATAGGATTTTTCAAATATTGGATGCCCGAAATGTGCTGAAAGCTTGTCTTAATATGTTTACTATTTCACAACTGTAATATTGGAAAGAACATTTAGGTACTGAATATTATTTAAGTGTCTAATATTTGTGATATTTGTGATGTGATGTTAGGTTGACAGTATAACTCTTTGAACATTTTGAGTTGTGTACTGATCTGATTTGAATGTATCGTTATGCTTCATCGGTTTCTTTTAATTTTGTGGGGCAGCAAAGTGAGTTCATATGCAACAATAAGAGTCCCATCTTATCTTCTCGGCAGAAAGGATTTACTGATGATGTTTTACTTAAAGCCCATAGAATAACAAACTAAAATCCAAATCCTGATGGACGTGGCTTTAATCCCTTTCTCGTACTCGTTGTATATATAATAAATATGTACTACAGCATGGGTCTCTCCTGTTTATGCTTCAAAAAATAGCAATAACATGTGCTTTTGACTGGCTGAGCAGGCAGATATTGCTCTGTGCTCTGATTGCTTCCATGACGCGAGATATATTACTGGGCATTCTAGCTTAGATTTCCAGAGAGTGGATGGGGATAATGATGGATTGGAAAATGATAGTGATAAGTGGACTGATGAAGAAACGTTGTTGCTGTTGGAGGGCATTGAGAAGTACAATGACAACTGGGATGACATTGCAGGGCATGTTGGAAGAAAATCAAAGGCTCAGTGTATTTACCATTTTATTCGGCTTCCAGTAGAAGATGGTTTGCTAGAAAATGTTGAGGTACCAAATGGATCTGTGCCATTTAGAGCACAAAGCAATGGCTATCCACATCCAGAGTCCAATGGCAGCACTTCAGGTGTAACATCATTAGCTTTATCTATCAACTTACTTATGACTTATTCCTTTCATCATTTTCTAATGTGGATGATTTGTTCCCTCCTTAGGGGCTCCAGTTCAAAGTTCTCGACATGGAAATGAGCTTCCATTCATTAATTCTTCTAACCCCGTCATGTCATTGGTGAGTTGCCCCCTTCCCTGATGGAACTAATCCCTGTCCCTGTGTTCTGTCTTAGTCAGAGTCGAGTCCTTCATTTTATTTTCAGTTAAATTCAGTACTTGCAGACATTTAGTCAGGTTCAGTTAGCAGTCGGCTGAATTGTTCAAATCTGTTAGCATGTCCTAGTCTTCAAGAAGTAGTGTCAATTGCTCCTCAAAGGATGTCCTGGTTGTTAGGGCCACTAGGGCCTTGTACTCTTGGCTTATAAGTAAGGTAGCAGTATAAACCAAAAGCTGCATCTTTGCAGCACCAAATCTGAGTGTTCAGTGTGTTCTTGAGTTCAGGTGAACCTTCCCCTCTTCTTTTCTGTTTATAGAGGGTGCACCATTTCTTTAGTTGAGACGTAGATTTGATGCCATTGAAATTGGTGTGGCATTAGTATCTGTATAATGTGCTCTACATATGGTCGCCCGACCTTTGAAATTGACATGCTGTCTTTGAGTAAAGTGGTATCTGCATCTGTAGTTTTTTTTTACCAACAGAAAATATTGGAGACAAAATCCTAAATTGCTACCTGGAATAGATGCTCTTTCGTTTCGGAACTGTAGTGTAGGCTGCATTTTTGACTTCTGTACAGTAAGACCAGAACGCAGCATATCCTGATATGTGAAATTCTTGAACTAGCTTCTCATGAATCCCCACCGCTCTGGGCCCCTATGTACTTCCTTCATGACAGTTAGAAATAAAATCAGGCTTTTTTTCTTGTATATGCTTAAGTCTTACTTCGCAGAAATGTTGTGTAGGTTGCATTTTTGGCCTCTGCGATAGGACCAAGAGTTGCAGCATCATGTGCACATGCAGCATTATCTTTTTTGACAAGAGATGATGATCCCAGGTTAGCCATCTTTGCTGAATGCTTTTATTTTAATACATTTGTGAACACTAAAGCCTTCACTTCAAATATGTAGCATTGTCCTCACACATGAGGTAGGACTTCTCCATTGTGTATACTAGCCAGATCTTTCTTATGTTTCTAGTTCCTTTGGCCTTGTCCTGCTAGTGTTAAGTTTTAACATATATTTTGCTACATATTGAAGGCTCAGTTCAGAAGGCATGCATGCTGATGGCAGGGGCAATGGTGCAAATCCTAATTTTCACAACCATAATGGTAACTGTTTTGTATTTAATTTCTGTTACAGTTAGTGTTGCTAGCAAAATTCTGACTTTTTCACAATTAATATTAGAGAAATCATCAATTTTTGAACAGGTGCTTCACCAGCCGTTTCTCCAGAAAATGTGAAACAAGCTGCCATGTGTGGTCTGTCAGCAGCAGCAATGAAGTCTAAGCTCTTTGCGGACCAGGAGGAACGTGAAGTCCAAAGACTAGCTGCTACTGTAATAAATCATCAGGTTAGTTTGTCCGTTGCCATCTAATTTGCATGCACAACTTATCCATTTGTTGTGGGTCACTAAAGTGCATTGTTGCATGGGCAGGTCTTGAATTGTCAGGCCTCTTTATATCTGACTTACCATTAGATTAAAGCCGCGATTAGGTTTAAAAAGTCAGTCTAGACTTGTTGGATCCTTTCATATCTATTTTCTTTCTATAAAATCATGACCTAGCTCAGAAAGGGCAATATGGTGCCCCTGGGACAAAGTTTGGTTTCGTAGCCTTATTTGATTGTTCTAGTAGTATAGTTAGCCTTTTGCAAAGTCAAGTAATTTAGAGTTCTAAAGAACCCAGCCATGGTAACCCACTAACCCCTGGCCTGTCCTAACATGTGCCAATTTCTTGCTGGTCTTTGACGATGGTGATGTTGCAAAATGAAGGTAGCCAAAGGCATAGAATAAGGTCAATGAATTGGAGATGAGAATTGATATTTGTGAAATCACTTTTTGTATCTACATAACAATCAAAAGGTCACTAGGATTGTAAAACTTGTTGATAAGTAGGATTTACACAACGAAAGGTCCAAAAATATATTACCAGAGATGGCTTTGTTTACCAAGTGCAATTATACAGTAAAGACCATTTTTATATTTATAGTGATAGTGAAATATAAGCTGCTTGATCAATGATGATGAAGTCCAAGTGTTTGTGACACTTGCATTTTAAAAATGATGTGATACCAGCATGGAGTGTTGTTCTGATACACGTTATTCGTTACTCTAGGAGTCTGTTTCCTGACGTGGCTTCATTGATATTTAAATGTTGCAACACTACTAAATTTTGCAGTTAAAGAGGTTGGAGTTGAAATTGAAGCAGTTCGCGGAAGTTGAGACATTGCTCTTGAAGGAATGTGAGCAAGTGGAGAGAGTGAGACAGCGGATTTCAGCTGACCGTGGCCGGATGAGGTCAGCACTGGTAGGTTCCACTGGAATGCCTGGAAGCAGTAGCACCATGCCATCCAATCCAGCAAGCATGAGCCCCAGACCAGCGGGTGTGCCAGGTTCCATGCCTCAGGCCAGCATGCCAGCGGCATATGCCAATAACATGCAGGGACATAGTCACCCGCAGATGCCTCAGATGCCCTTCATGCACCAGCGGCCGCAGATGCTCTCATTTGGTCCTCGTCTTCCGCTCTCCGCGATC
The DNA here is from genome assembly GCA_004135705.1 of Alloteropsis semialata. Classification (NCBI taxonomy): domain Eukaryota; kingdom Viridiplantae; phylum Streptophyta; class Magnoliopsida; order Poales; family Poaceae; genus Alloteropsis; species Alloteropsis semialata. The sequence goes on from CM014277.1 coordinate 13,967,214, forward strand.
CAGACTCAGCCATCGCCACAGGCATCAAACATCATGTTTAACTCTGGCATGCCCAGTTCGGTTGCTCCTAACCACCATCAATTGCTGAGATCGTCTTCTGGAAACAATTCTAGTGCAGGATAGGGGAATATACTTCCAAAGAATTTTACTCAGCATAGTTTCGTCAGCTGTAGCATTATATGATTTATAAACCCATAATTGTAATTCATTTATAGTGTCCTGTGTTGGTCATATAAGTGTTTATTTTATACAGTGTCTCCATTTGGCTGCGCCATTTGTTTGTCGTTCATAGACTTAGTCGATACCTTCCCCTCTCCTTGAGGTGCCAAATACAACTTCCAACCAGAATTAATTCATGATTAGACTCTCTGCAGCGTTCTTCTAATGTTTTTGTTATGATATATTTATAAAGTGAACATGTTCATGAGATTATAAAGTAACTAAACTACACGTTTTACTTTTACACCCAAAATTTAATATTTTAAAAATAATGTATACATTTGTGCAAATATGAGGTATGATTTTATATGAAAAGGATTAAAAAGCTTAAGCAGTTTCAAATGTTAAGGATTTTCAAAAGATGTGCGAGCCAGGTCCCAGTCGTACAGAAACCAATCAGGTCCTTGATGCTTAGCTTGCATTTCCCTACTCTGAAGCCACGAAACTGCTCAGTTCAATAGCCGTGCTTATCATTACACTCCCTTGGTAAAACACTATTATTTCATTCAATCGCATAATAACAATATAAAACTGCAAAAGTAAGAATAAAATACCAAACTTATAATATTTAGGTTCAGGTTTTCTCCTCCATCTCACAAAAACCGTTCCTAACAGCTCTCTGCCTTGCCACATCTCCGTTCTTTTTCAAACTCTATGCGTCAAGCGGGTGGTGTATGATTCAGAGCGGGCAGGGTGGGACGTCTAGTGTAGTGCCGGCCTGGATTGTGCCCCAACCTATGAGACGCCAGTGCTTCTCGATGCGCCGGCTAAGGGCCAGCTTCTCACCCCTGCTTGTGCACACCGGTGCGGTCAGCTGCAGCTTCGCAAGATCATTCTTGACGGCGAGAACACGGGCTCCGGTGGACATCGACCCGATGTTAAGCATCAAGATCTCGCCCTTAGCAAGCTTTGAGACCCTGCTTGCCCTTTCTGTTCCACTTGTCCTCACCCCCAGTAGCCTCCTGAGCAGGAAGAAGTTCACCTGCAAACAAGAGTATAAGAAATGGCAACATATGTTTGAACAGTTAAACCCTGGTGATTCAAAGCAGCAAAGATAGCACTGACCTCTAACTCAATGTAAACATCAGGCAGTGATCCAACTTCACCAAGAACCTGACCGACCAGCCTATCAGCACGAGTCAGTGTTGGGTCCATGGTAGTTCCAACTCCAATAAGCCCTCCAGGAACAGCAAACTGGAGTTCATTCTGTTCAGCATACAGGGAGACAATCCTTGAATAAATGGGCGTGCATTTAAGTTTGCCATTCTCATCCTTCATCACGATGCCTGGGCGAACTTCGATTTTCTGGTTCACCCTCAGGACTCCCTTCACACAGGAATACAAGACATCATGCACCCCCGCAGAACAAGAATACTGCATTTTTCATGGACAGACACACATAGATTTCTGAAGGATGGTAACATTTTAACATCAAGAGTTACATACCTTGAGGATACTGCCACCAGCTACTCCTCCCTTGATTTCATTAACCTCCGAACCAGGTTTGTTCACATCAAAAGAACGAATAACAATCATGTTGGGAGGAGAGGTGAAATTCCTCTCTGGAATGGGGATCTTTTTCACGATGTATTCACAGATAACATCAATATTGTACTTCAGCTGTGCGGATATTGGTACCACAGGAGCACTCTGAGCTATTGTTCCCTGAGCACAAGAATATAATTATTTCAGACTGAAGTTAACAAAATACTGGATGTTATTCATGAGACAAGGAGCAGCACTGACCTGTATAAATTTCTGGATTGCTTCATGCTGGTTCAATGCTGCGCTTTCCTGGATAAGATCAATCTTGTTCTGCAGAATGATAATATGTTGAAGACGCATAATTTCAACAGCTGCAAGGTGCTCAGATGTCTGGGGTTGTGGGCAGCTCTCATTTGCTGCAATGAGAAGAAGTGCTCCGTCCATGATAGCAGCTCCATTAAGCATTGTAGCCATGAGAATGTCATGCCCCTGTTCATGAGATGAATAGATTGCTGAGGACATGTCAAAACAAAAATAAGAACCAACATGTACTGAAGCTTGAAAGAGACTAGTCGAGTGTTTAATGAATGAAATTCCAATGACCTTTTTCATTATTTCTTATCGAAATAAGTTCATCAACATGAACAATGATTATCATCTACATACCACACCGCTTAATGTTGTTGCAGCATGAAGGCATTAACAACTGAACATCAATGCAGGCATACAGAATTCAATTTTTTTCTTTGCAAAGATACAAGCATCTACCATAACAAATTATCTGGATCTGTAAATCTGAACCCTAAGTAGTCATGTGAAAGAGAATTTATATGAGAAATGTTGCACCATACCGGGCAATCAACAAATGAAACATGTCTCAGGAGCTTCATCCTACAGTTTTCAAAACCTGGAACATCACAGAGAGGGCTATCTTCTTTGCCACTGCCATATGCCCTGTATATAATAAACAATATGGTTAGAATAAGAGCACGATGATATATGCAGTAGTTATGTGAATGTGGCCCCAAGATATTAGATATAGGGTTAACAACAAATGCAAGCATCTGGCAAAAGAGAGAAGGTTTAGCCTCATTTGGCAACAGAACAAGGGTTCTACATCGCTAGATAGTACTGAAAAGCTAACACATTCAACATTACATTATTACAAAGAAAAGAATTGAACACTCCAAGGTAGTTACAGGAATCAGCACAAGATAACCTCAAGTAAGGTCTCCATTCAAGGTCACCTCGTTTGAGCTGCAGGTAAATGACTTGCACGAGATAAATTTAAGGACAAAAATGTGATAAAATAAAAGCAATATCTATGTAACTAACTGACTCACTTGTAGCACATTGGTCGTGGGCACCTATCATCCTCACACTTGTAGATTTTTGCATTAGCATAGCCAAGTTTTATAGTGATATTGCGCTCCAGTTCATTCTTGAAACGAACAGTCTGGAAAAAAGAGATCAATCAGCGAACATAATATGAAATAATATATCTCCAGAAACAGAACCAATTACAATTTATTACAGTACTTGTAAAAGGAACAATTAGACACAGCATATGACGAACCGAAGACATCATTATCAATATTACCTGTACACCTGAGATTGCTTTGACAACAGTAGACTTCCCATGGGCCACGTGCCCAATGGTACCTGTACATTCAAAAGAGATTCTATCCTTATTAGAGCATACACATAAAAGCACAGCATTGGTGCAGGAGTTTTTTTCCTTCACGTGTGCACATATGATCGAAGACAGACAAGAAAAATGTTATATAAAAGTCAAGTAAAAAAATTATATGCCCAATCAATATTTCTGTTGGCATATGATTGCTCGCTAGTACCTCATATGATAGTAATCAGAAACAACATTTTCCATCCCCTTTCATTTCAACAATCAAGGCAAACCAATTTCAGTATAGATAGGATTTCCTCTATGATTTCTCAAATATATGAAATGATAGCAGGAAATTTTTAATTTGCCATTATTTTCAACATAGAACTTATTCTCATCTCATTCTACAATAGACTTGACAACATACATAAAAGAATGTACATTTTGCTGGCTTCCTAATTTAGTGCATCTAAAACCATGTAAACATAGATGTATTGTAGAAATGAGATCCTAGCTCATGCACAAATCTGCGTTAGTATCGATAGGGAAATTCTTAAACATTTACTCCCTTTTTGCAAACTTCCTGAAGCAAACTTGGGCTTGAACAAGACAAAAAATTGACTTACCATTAAAGGAACAAAGCCATAATTATAACCTTGTTTTACAGGTTAGCCCTAGCTGTTCATGAAAGTTTGTGGTTCTAAGAAAGGTGAGGTGTTTTAGTTCGACTCAACGTGACACTTTGATGGGTTCCTAAACACAAATTTATTGCACAGATGAAATTTAACTAAGACCCAAGACCACATGCATGATTCTAGGTCCTAAAGTATGTATAGATAAAATCTTAAACTTGCAGCCCCTTCCAAACTTCGGAAGGCGTAGACTTAAGGCTGAACAATGAAATTTTACCAAAATAGAACTACCGTCCAAAGAATTGTAAAGAGTTCTATCTTTTCTTATAGGTTTGTTCCAGCAGTTCATGGAAGTATGTGGGTCCAAAGCAAAGTGTCATGACAACAGAATTTAAGACTAATGACAAGCTCTCTCAAGGGTTACACTGGGGACTTGTAGGCAGATTCTGGTACTGCAGCACTAATGCCGATACAGGCACACTAAGAAAAAGAAGATACCGCTACAAAACTTGTGCATACCGATGTTGATCGTCGCCTGGCGTGAGATCACCTCTGGTGAGAGAGGGTGCAGCGTGGCGACGTCGAGCTTGCTCAGATCCTGCTCCATCAATCCTCTGCGCGCCATCTTCGGTTCTGTCCGAGCAACGCTGGGGCCTGAAACTGGAATAATAATGAAGAGAATTCAGTCCTGTATCCGTTCTGCCTTTGAACAGAGAAACAGGCGCGGATTGGGGAACAGAGCTGCAATGTGTCAGTAAGAACATATGCCATCAATTACCGGTCCAGCCACAACAGTGTCCGAACTAACAACAGCAACAGCAACAAAAACAAAAATAATAACATCATATGATCGTTTATTTCTGAACACCGCATCGCCTTCACAGCTCCCACTATTGCGGCAAGGACACCCTCCCCAGTCCCCATACCAAATCAAATCGAAACAGAAATGAGCGAGTGAGATTCCCCGTCCACGGACAGCCGCAACAAGGAACCATAATCCCGCGCCGCCCCCGACGGAACCCTAGCGGTCGCGGCCGCGGCGGCGCGGGCCCCGTGGGAGGGTGAGGGTGGCGGGTTCCACCACGAGGCGGGTTTCTCACCTGGGGCGGTCGCGCGGACGGTTCGGTGAGGCGACGGCGGGGCCGTGAGTCGGGGACGAGGAGGAGGAAGGCTCGGCTCCGGTGGGCTCGGGCGGCGAGACGGCGGGGTTGCTGTGGGTTTAGCGATGACGGCTGCGGACGCGGTGGCGGGCGTTGGTGCGGCGAGACTTCGGTGAGGTGGCACTGGCACCTGGTTCGGTCTGGGGTCGGGTCTGGTCTGGTCCGCCAGGTCGGGGGCTCGGGCTCGGTGGTTTCGTGTACTAGTAGACTAGTAGTATTACGAAATTGCTTCAATTAAAAAATACGAAAATTGAGATCATGTGAGGTTCGATGGTTCAATTTATGTGCGACAAATTTCGTGGGCGTCAAGTTGTCTGTGACGAGCATTTTATGACCAAACTTGGGGTGCGCGGAAAACTAATCTGGTTTTCATTTTTTTTTTCAGCGTCGAAACTGTTCCAGCCGTCGAGCAAGGCAAGAAGGATTTTCTGATTATACGTCACAGCTAATTATTTTGTTAATAGCAGACTGCAGACTACATGTCCATCTAAAAGTGGCCAGTTCAGTTGCTCGATTTTGACAGACGTAATGCCGGTAGAGCTGGAATTGCACGTGGTTGAACGTGTGCTTTGCATGATTGGCAATGTGGCAAAGGCCATACTGGTGTCTCAGCTCGCTTAAACGAAGACTTCTTTACCTTGCGTAATACTTATGTCAATTCTGTATGTCGATTACTGTTTACATTCGATTTTAGGTTTAGATTTGATTTCGGGCCGTTCGGCACCACCTATTTTGTGGAGGTGGCTAGAGGGGATCGTTAAGTCTATTGGGCCATCAGGCCCGTTGAAATTAGACAGAGAGACAGGCAACATGTGGTGAGTTGCAAAACAAGAATCAAGATCGCGAGTGTTTCCCATCCAAAGACCTCACGAAATTCCCGCGAACCATTCTGTCCAGCCTCAGATTCATCTCGACCGCAGCTACACCACCAACCCCTCCAATTTGGATTTGCCACCACTAGAAAAATATAGAGTTGATCAACCTGAGAGTGACTCTGACTCTAGAAATGGTAGGATTTGATGGCAGTAGTCTTTTTTGCCCTTAGTAGGATTGGGCATCCGGTTCTCGGTTCCGTTTCGGTCTGGTTCTTCGGTTTTTGATGAATTTCGGTTACTAGAAAATGAGAACCGATCGGTTCTAAGAAATTTTAGGAACCGAGCATTTCGGTTTTTGGTTCTGTCGGTTCGGTTTTGGTTATAACCAAATTAACCGACATTATCAATAGAGGCTAAGACAACAAAAAAAAATGCTAGTTTTAAAGCAAATTTGGTTAAGATTCCACTATTTTAGATAACAATAATTGACACGAGAACAGTAACGATACAATAACACAAATACATAGCGTTTTAAATATAATAAAGCATATTTAAATCAAATTTAATATTACGAATTGTAAATAATTGAGTATATGTGAAGTACTAATTCGATTCTTCGGTTATTTTGGTTAATTAAGAGCTGGAACCGAAATAAACATAAAAAGTTCGGTCCCGCGCTGTTTGGAAAACCGAACTAGGAATCGATTTTTCGGTTTCAGTTAGTTCGGTTTCGGTTCCGGTTATTTTGATTCAGTTCTCGGTTCTCGGTTATTTATGCCCACCCCTAGCCCTTAGTTATTGTATATTCGTTGTTTTCCTTTTTACTTCTTTTTTAAAAAAAATCCCACGTTGGTACAGTACCACTACCATGTCATGCCGCTGCAATACCCTTTGTTGCGTCACGATATTAGTATGTAGAGCCTGTTTAGA
>CM014277.1:13974159-13987482 GCA_004135705.1 Alloteropsis semialata
CAATTACACGGATGGACGGAAAATCGTGAGATGAATCTATTAAGCCTAATTAAACTGTCATTAGAGATTGTTTATTGTAGCACGACATTGTCTAATCTTGGCCTAATTAGGCTTAATAGATTCGTCTCACAATTTCACCCGGAGTTATGAAATGGGTTTTTTCAGTTATCCACATTTAATACTCCTAATTAGTATCCGAACATTCGAATTTACTGTAGCAATGAAAAAAGTTGCCGAACCAAAAGGCATAGTTTGTTTTCGTGTTCTCTCTTATCGATCCATAATCCTATGTTTGGGTTCGATACTGCCGCATCATCTGCATTTGCGTACCTTTACCTTTTGGGATGTCTATTCTCATCTTTACCAATAATTTACCATCAAAATTAATTAGAGTAAATTACACTCACTATACAACAACTTGCATGGATGTATCACTTTGGTCCAACAAGTAGGAAAACGTGCAAACCGATGCACAAACTTGTCAAATATGTACATATACGGTCACATGTACGCCATTTAGATATATTGTGCCACCTTGATATGTGACATGGACAGTTTTATGCATGTGACACCGTATGTTTGTTGGAAACTAGTCCTAGAACTTCACCCTCTCACGCACGGACGGAGGAGGAAGACGATGAACAGTGAACACACGAGAATGGCGACGAACGCCTGGCCGCGCACACGGCCTGTATGTTGGCTTCTATTCCATCTCAAAGGACTCGAGACCCAACGCAGCAGCCCTGCGCTCATGAGCCCGAACCAGCCGCACGGAACGCGACACGACGCGTACCGTGCCCGCCATGGCTGCAACATCTCTGCAGCTCACGGTCTATGGCGACATACGCCACGCTCACACACACACACGACGCACACGACACCTACACACGACCATGCCAAGCTTAGTCCCAACAATCACCCCCCTAAGCTTGACATGCCGACCCTGCAGCTCACAGCAGCGTTGCTTCCTCGCCGGCGTCCGCCATCAACGCCTTTCCGCCGCGCACGTTGGGGCAGAACTTGGCGATGTGGCCGCGCTCATTGCACTCGAAGCACCTCCCGCGGTTGCGGCGAACCGATCCCCTGCTGGAGCCCGACACCGTGCTTGCATCGTCATCATCTTCAACATGGCCGCCGTTCCGGCCATCGCGCTTCCCTGCACCGCGGCGCGCACCGCCAGCACGTGCAGCCTTCTCCCTGTTGCGACGCCGACGTCGCTCCTCCCACTGCTCCTCGGTGAACAGCAGGCGCTCCGGACCCGCCGCGACCTCCTTCACCTCATCAGCGTCCGCATCCTCCGCCACGCGGAGCCGGCCGACGAGCTCTTCAATGGTCGCCGTGTCGAGGTCGGTGAGCATCTCGATCGCCACGGCGACTTGCTTGTACTTCCTCGGGACGATGCGCAGGATCTTCTTCACGACCCGCGAGTCCTCCAGCTGCTCTCCCTGCTGGCGCAGGCTCGCTACGACGCCATTGATCCGCATGGCGAAGTCGCTCACCGACTCGCCGTCGTGGAAGGAGATGGCCTCGAAGTCCTTCCAGAGCCGCTGTACGCTTGCAGCCTTCACGCGCTCGTCACCCACACGCATCGCCTTCACTGCATCCCAAGCTGCTTTCGCCGATTGCTTCACCGCCAATGTTGCCTTCATCTCGAACGGGACCGCGCGCAGGATCGCGGCGAGCGCACGCCGGTCCTTTGCACGATCCTTCGACTCGGCCTCGACGCAATCCCAGAGCTCCATCGCCTCCAGGGATACCTGCATGACCAAAGCCCAGACATGGTAGTTGGAGTTGGTCAGCAGCGGGAGCTCCACCACGCCGGAGTTGGTGACGACGCGCTCGCCGCTCCGGGAGCTCTCTGCGTCGCCCTTCTGGGATTCTCCAATCTTCGCCATCAACCCAAAGCTCTGATACCACTTGTCAGACCTGCCCAGGAACGCTTGTTCCCCAAGCCCGATCGCCCGCTCGCTCACTCTAGCTCTCACACGCGCCGGCGGACGGAGGTAGACGATGAACAGTAGGTTTTGGGCGACGAACGCCCCGGCCGCGCACACGGCCTGTATGTTGGCTTCTATTCCATCTCAAAGGACTCGAGACCCAACGCAGCAGCCCTGCGCTCATGAGCCTGAACCAGCCGCACGGAACGCGACACGACGCGTACCGTGCCCGCCATGGCTGCAACATCTCTGCAGCTCACGGTCTATGGCGACATACGCCACGCTCACACACACACATGACGCACACGACACCTACACACGACCATGCCAAGCTTAGTCCCAACAATGTTTACCATGTGCGCAGCTTTGGTATTGGGAGGAAAAATGCTATGACGATGGGTAGTCATTCGGTGAACATATTTCTTTTAGAACCACATATACAGTATACCTATATGCATATATAAACATAATACACAATAAATTCTAAATCTGGCTAGGAGTTCATGCGTCATAAGAGCGTTTGTTCTCGCACACGATGGAATGCATGCAACCTCTTATTTTGCTCACACTTATTCACGTTAACACAACCAACCATCAGCTCAGTAATCTTGTTTACACACATGTTCATATTTGATAAAGATTCCCACTCATCGTTCTAGGGATTTAAGGAAGCAACTGACCACCGGATCTACATGGCAGATCATTCTGTTTTATTCACCAATGTGGGACGTGTGTCACCCATTGTCAAAGTTTTTTTTAATATTCTCATTAATCTGTTCGCCCATAAAAAAACAAGAGCTACAAGCATGATTAAGACTTAGATGAAAAAGGGATAAAGATAGGAAGCTATGTGTATAAAACCATCCACGTCAATAGACCCTGTAGCAAAATACATGTACGTGGAGTACACCAAGTACATGTGACTGTATATGCACACAACTGGCAAGTTTGTGTATCTATTTGTATGTTTTGCTACTTATTGGACTAAAGTGATACAACAGTACAAGTTGTTGTATTGTGATCGCAATTTACTCAATTAATTAACCAGTCAATTTATTTGACCATTGCGCATGAATCAAGATTAAATTTGGAGATTGCTGTCATCGTTAATTAGCTTAATGTAACACCTCTGGTGTTTAACCCTGCGCTTATCAACTAACTAAATGCATTGCACCTTCTTAATCATGTGATTTGATGTAATATGATCCCTATCATCTAATGGCATTGTAAAGGAATATGCAAACATGGTCATTAGTGCATCATCATCTCATGCATACACATGTGCTATCATTTTATGTGTTTCTTGTGCATGGTTCATGCTAATGTACTTATAATGCTTCATTCATACTCTTTTTAACATGCCTAACAAGTTTCGTGAACATCTCATGTGCATAGCTAGTGTTCTAGATGTCTTTTAGCTCTCTAGTGCTAAGTTCGGAGTCATGTGTTTTTGCTGTCTGGGGAGCTTGTTTAAAATGTGTTAAGCTTGTTATCTCGTGTTGGGACCTTTATCAATCTTGTAGACCTTTCCATGATCTTTCCAGCAGTACCAAACTCACTCCTTGAAGTTTCCCCGATCTCCCGCAACCTAATTTCTAAAACAGCTACATAGCCAGTTTCGTCCGTTGCGAAATCGCAAGTCTGGGCGGATTTCGTGATTTTTGACGAACTTTACACTCGTTTATCTCTCATTCCGTTGAGTTCTGGAACAAACTCCCTTACTCAATGTTGTAGCCCTATGAACCCTCTACAACTTTGGTATTCTTTGGTTGGTCGCGTTATGCAGCACTTTTGAGAGTTATGGCCAGTTGAAGTAGTGTTGCTCGGTGCACGTCACCACTCGCGGTTCGCGGTCACCCCCCAGTTTGGCGGGAGCGTCGCGACGCGACGGTCACGAGCCGGCACTGCAGCACCTGCCCCGCTCCGCCATGCCATGCCCTGCGCGCCTTTGACCGTCCCCAGCCCCGCCATACCCTGCACCGCTGCCCTTGCACGCTCCGCGGTCGTCAACGACGCTGGCCAGGACCGGGCAGGAAAACGTCACCTCGTCGTCCTCGTCTGGCCACGTCCATGCCTTCGCCACTGCACCAACCTGCCGAGCCGCTGTTCTACCTGCTCCCAAGCGCGTCGCCCTTCATCCCGGCCTTGCCACACGCGAGAGCGACCCGGCATTAAGAGAACGCCGCGGTCACCTTGGCCACCGACGGCTTTTCTTACTCCCGAGCCCTTCCCTCACCCACGGCCTAATTCCTTGTGCCCAGAGAGTCCTCACACCTTCCTCCACGCATCCAAGCCCTCGCCAAGCTCTCCCATCCACTCCTTTAGCCGCAATTTCACATCTCGGCCCGCCATCGCCGTCCGAGAGCTTTCTCGTGGGAAGCTTCACACGGTTCATATCTCCCCAATCAAACCAGCAAAACGGATTTCTCTCATCCGGGAGCATGCCGTGCTCCTCTCAGCTCGTCTTTTGGTGGCCGGAATCGAGGAGAGGCCGGACGGCGGCGGCTCTGTCCGGTGCGGCGCGGGCGTCCGCCCGGTTTCACGAGGAAGATGACAGGCAGGGGCAGCCGGCCGGCTGGGCCTGTGCCATCCCGTGCGCCCTGCTGGGCTGCCAGCTAGGGAAGCCGACGACTGGGCCTCGGTGCCCCGCAGGCCCGTGGAGTGAGAAAGGTGGCGGTTGGGCTGGTGGCTCAGCTGGGCCTGGCAGCCGCGGGCCCGTGAAGGGGAGAAATGAAGGGGGGAAGAGGGGAGAAGGTAGAGGCGCCGTGGGCCGGCCCGTTTCGGGCCTGGGTCGGCCACCAGGAGGAGGAAGAGGAAGTTCGAGGGGCAAAGGTAGACTTCGCGAAGTTGCTTCGGTCCGTTTTGGTTTTCGCGAGTTGATGTTTTTCAGGATAGTGCTGCTCCTTGCAAAATTCATATAAAATGATAGGAAACTCCAAAAATCTGTTTAATTCTGTTAGTAAATACTAGCATATAGGGCTTAACTAGTTGCATAGATATGTTTAGTAGCTAATCTTTTTGCAAGAATTGTTTGGTAAGGTTAGTAGATGTGTATTCCTTTCTGTAGAGACCAGTTTGTTTCATGTGCTAAATTTAAACATGTGTTTTGCTCTCTTTTGCTATTAGTGTGTGTATTGTCATCACATGCTAGAACTAGATAGTGCTTTTGCATTAAAATTTGATATTAAGTTGCATCACCATGTTGCTTTGTGCTGCTATAAAAAGTTGGGGATCAGGGAAGCTTAGTATCCATTTTCTTTATGCAATTAGTAGTAAAACTAGTGTAAATACGAAATAACCTTATCTGCATAAGTGGGTGTATCTATATGTTTCATAAGATATGTTAGTTGCATGCTGAAATGGCTAGTCATAATCATCACCAGTACCTTGATGCATTGCATATTTAAACTTTATTTACATGTGTAGCAAGTGCTCATGTGTTAAATAGATAAATTCTTTATTGGTTGTTTTGCTCCATACATGAGCATCATATTTATTTTTGTCTTTGCATTCATCGCACTCATGCATGATGCATCTCATGTAGATACCGCAGTCGCTGACGGTTTGTACGAGTTGGTGGTTGATCCGTTGTTGACTTGGTGGAGACCGCAGTTGTCGCTGAGCCCATTCCTGAAGACCCGAACCAAAGTTCGGTAGAGCCCAAGGCTGTTGAGCAGGAAGGCAAGCACCGTATCATAACCCCTATTTTCCAAAACTATGCCACATGAGTACTTAAGTATTGTGCATTTAAGTTTTGGATATGGTTGAAACCCTAGATGCATAATCCCTAGGATTCCTATGTCAAGATACTAGTATGTATAGGTCGATAGCTTGCCATGCTAAATAGGACCGGCAGAAGTCGAGTGATTTCTTGTCACTCGCGAGATATAGGTTCTTTACTGTATGTTGAAATCATAAGCTTTGTGGGCGGGGTCGGATGATGCTCCTGTGTGTAATCGACCCGCTTTGGCCAGATGGGCCGGGCCGAATCCCGGGGGCTCCGTGTTACACTGTGTGGGTGGTTGGCCCCATCTACGTATGAAATGGACTAAGGTCATTGCTGTATTGTTGGGCGAGCATTGAACGTACTGTGCATATACTGGCGTCTGGGTCCCAGGAAACTGATGTACCTGAATCAAACGGTATTTGGGCTTCTTCCCACTACTCTGGGAGTGGACGGATGGCGGGTGTAGTTGCAGCTACTTGGTCCGGGACCAGTAGGGCTTTGCACCCGAGACTAGTGGGTTTAGACTGAATATCCGGGAGAGGACGAGAAAGGTGGTCGCGTAAGGCTCCGGGAGCACTTACGTGTCGTGTGTCCAGGTTTCCCTTGCAAGGTGTAAATTCGATCATGATCGCGGCACTTCTCCGTTATGAATACCGCTTGTCCGCTGTACAGCATAAGTAGTCAGGAGGGAATGATAAATAATAATGGTTCTCTGATTATTTTGCTGTTCCAACATGTTTGCTATAGAAAAGGTGCTCACATGGATACTTGATAATGACTATGAACCTGATGCTAAAATTTGAAAGTTAGAATCAACTATTAGTTGCTTTTCGGCAAAACAAACCCCACAGCCAAAAGCCGTGCATCCTTAGGAGTCGGTGTTATAAACCATATTCGGATAAGTCTTTCTAAGTATTAATTACTCAGTCTTGCTTGTGGCTTTGTTTTTCAGAGTGTGTTTTCAATGTGTCCGATGGCTCCGAGCAGTGGATCATCGATGGTTAGACCGTTCCCGCGGGTTGGACCGTTGAGTGGATCGAGGACTAACTGGCTTGTTGTGTGCTTTTGATGACATGTTCTTCGGGCTTATGAACATGTTATTGTATCTCGTCGTTTAACTTCCGCGCTTCTATTCAGAACTCTGTTTTGTACTCTAAGTGTTTTAAACTCTGGCTTGTAAAACTTAATTATGGAACTGTTGTAATTTATGGTGATGTTGGTAACATCTGAGCTCTCCTTCGAGGGAGCCTTGTGCACATTGGTTCGATCGGAAATACGGTGGTTTCATCGGGCTCGACCCGACAGATCGTCTAATTGAACTGTTTGAAGTACGAGTAACCGGATCAAGTGATTGAGATGACGGTTAGCGTACTTGAGCCAGTTTAATTGGGGCGGTTCTGCCACAGCTGGTATCAGAGCGAAAATGTGCAGCAGGTGGTACTAACAAAGCCCTAAACTGTGTTTTTGTAAAAAAAAAAAATTGGAACTTCCTTCCCAACGGACTAGGACGCTAAGGAAAAACCTAGGAGATAGTCCGCAAGCCCTGTAGGTTGTGTCTAGTAGAAGGTGGCTTAAAAGATATTGAAAATGATAAAGAAGATGCTTCCAGAGGGCAACACATTGCCCGAAACAACATACGAAGCAAGAAAATTGTTTGCCCTCTAGGACTGGAAGTACAAAAGATACACGCATGTCCCAATGATTGTATCCTTTATCGGGGCAAGTCGTACGAATCTTTGGACGTCTGTCCGGTTTGCAATTGCTCGCGGTATAAAATCAGGCGAGACGACCCTGGTGATGTTGAGGGAGAGGCCCCCAAGAAAAGAGTCCCTGCCAAGGTGATGTGGTATTTCCCTATAATACAACGTCTGAAGCGCTTGTTCAGAAACAAAGAGCATGCTAAATTGCTGCGGTGGCACAAAGAGGATCGGAGGGAAGACAATATGTTGAGACACCCCGCTGATGGGTCGCAATGGAGAAAAATCGACAGAGCGTTCCCAGACTTCGCAAAAGATGCAAGGAACATAAGATTTGGTTTGAGTACGGATGGCATGAATCCTTTCGGTGATATGAGCAGTAGCCACAACACTTGGCCCGCGACTCTTTGTATGTACAACCTTCCTCTGTGGATGTGCATGAAGCGGAAGTTCATTATGATGCCAGTGCTAATCCAAGGGCCAAAGNTAATAATGGTTCTCTGATTATTTTGCTGTTCCAACATGTTTGCTATAGAAAAGGTGCTCACATGGATACTTGATAATGACTATGAACCTGATGCTAAAATTTGAAAGTTAGAATCAACTATTAGTTGCTTTTCGGCAAAACAAACCCCACAGCCAAAAGCCGTGCATCCTTAGGAGTCGGTGTTATAAACCATATTCGGATAAGTCTTTCTAAGTATTAATTACTCAGTCTTGCTTGTGGCTTTGTTTTTCAGAGTGTGTTTTCAATGTGTCCGATGGCTCCGAGCAGTGGATCATCGATGGTTAGACCGTTCCCGCGGGTTGGACCGTTGAGTGGATCGAGGACTAACTGGCTTGTTGTGTGCTTTTGATGACATGTTCTTCGGGCTTATGAACATGTTATTGTATCTCGTCGTTTAACTTCCGCGCTTCTATTCAGAACTCTGTTTTGTACTCTAAGTGTTTTAAACTCTGGCTTGTAAAACTTAATTATGGAACTGTTGTAATTTATGGTGATGTTGGTAACATCTGAGCTCTCCTTCGAGGGAGCCTTGTGCACATTGGTTCGATCGGAAATACGGTGGTTTCATCGGGCTCGACCCGACAGATCGTCTAATTGAACTGTTTGAAGTACGAGTAACCGGATCAAGTGATTGAGATGACGGTTAGCGTACTTGAGCCAGTTTAATTGGGGCGGTTCTGCCACAGCTGGTATCAGAGCGAAAATGTGCAGCAGGTGGTACTAACAAAGCCCTAAACTGTGTTTTTGTAAAAAAAAATTGGAACTTCCTTCCCAACGGACTAGGACGCTAAGGAAAAACCTAGGAGATAGTCCGCAAGCCCTGTAGGTTGTGTCTAGTAGAAGGTGGCTTAAAGTAATTGTTTGACTAACTTCCAGCACATTTATTTTCTGTCAAAACTTACTTTCTTGCACAACCGACCTTAATTTCTGTAACGACGCTCAAAGGTGAGACCCCCGATTCATCTGGGGAAGATGAACACCGTGTCGGGGGTGTGATCCGAACGCTGTCCCCAAGCAGTGGCTTACTTGGTGGTGCAGCCAATATAACATCTTCACGATGTTATAATGGCTGTAATGTTTTTAAATTTCTGGTTGACTGTTGCTTCTATAGTAAGCAACAAGGCATGGTCATCATATATGGGTAACTGCATATGCGTCACCCATGTGGCGTGAGGTACATGGGGGCTGTTCGTGAGTGCTAGCACGAACGGTTCAGTGATGATGTATTTTCTGCAGGTACACTAACCGCGAAACGTTAGGATGTGTGATCGGTAGAATTCCGACTAGCTATTATAAGGAGAGACGTATGTATGCCACCATATGAGTCCGCGTTCTTGTCAATTTATTGGCAAGCTTTTCTTTTGTAAGGACGTATAGGTCGTGCATGCATCATATCTAACTCTTTTGGGTTTTTGGGCACAACGCACATAACCAATAACTTGCTTCACATGTTGAGCTTGAAAATCAGGGAATTGCAAATCTGGACAGATCTGGTACATGTCAGGTTTCGACCTAGTAAACAATTTTTACTGCAGAAGCGATAATTAAGAAAGTTGTGGGGAATTTGTAGAAGCATCTGCTATCAAAATTTCAGAATTTTGCTCTCTGTGCAACTCGAGTTATGAACAAAATACTAGGAGCTTGTAGCTCTGAAATCTGAGAAAATCAGCAGCCCTTATGGTGATCAATTCACCTAGATGAAGTTGGAGTTTATTCAAACCCATAACAACAAAGTTGAAGGAGAACTTATCCTCTACCTGCGGTTAAAAGTGGAACATCTTTGATCTCAGATTGAGGAGTTATGCCATTTCCTTTGCTGCTGCTCCTGCAATCCAATTTCAGCCTTTCTGCTGCCCAACAACAATTTCAGATTTTATCTTCGGTGTAACTCAAGGATTAGGACGAGAACCATCGGACTCCGTTTTCTGGTAGTGGCTGAACAAGTCTCTTGCAATCAAGCAATTATTTCATCTCGGTTCCGTCAGAGTATGCAAAAAAAAGGGGGAAGTAAATACCTACAAGGTGGTAGCTAGCCCTATCATCTACCTCTTGTTAAGTTCCTAGCACTCGTGGGTAGAGCCATTCCAAAGTATGCATCCCTACTTCCGCCCCATTTGGAGGAAAATACATTGTTATACCCACTCATCCATGTGCTTTTCCGCTATAGCCTCCATCGGTTATGAAGAAAATTCTTATGTCCCGAGAGACTGTGCTAGTTGGAGCATCAATGATGATCAGAAAGGGGGCCATGAAGTTAATCTCGGATTTTCGAAATAATGCTGGGTCGTCACCAAGAAGAGACAGAAGGACGAATATGCTTGGTACCCTGGTGAAAAGAAAGAAAATAAGTGCCAAGCGATTAATATGTAGATCAGCTACCAATAATTCCTTGCACCAAGAACAGGACCAAAAGATCTCCCCTTAAACCCATGGTCAAATCTTGCCTTCTCGTTCTTCCCAGAGCAAACCGTATCTTTTCCTAGGGCAAAAGACTTGGAATCCGCTACCTACACTACACCCTCACATTGCGCCGCACCCTACGTCGCCCTGTTCCATCACCTGCCACCTTTCCGCCTTGCTGCTGATGCACACGCCACTACGCCCGCGGTCGTATCGCCACGCACCTCGCTGCCGGCCGCTACCGTGCCACACGCCACCACACCTCCAGCACTTCCACCGGCCCCTACCTTCTCGTTCGAGCTGTCTCACACATCGCCCCACCGACGCACCATCACCGGCCACCATAAAGTGGCAACCAGGGCGAGGCGGCCTCAGCGCCAAAGCCTGCTTCCTCCACTTCCAAGCCGTCCAAACCCACCGCTCGAGTTCCGTTGGCCCTTCTTCCATCAAGCCTCGCCGCTCATACTCCTCCGGCGAACTCCAGTGTTGCAAGAAGAAGCTGCGGTCGCTTAGCCGTCACTCAAACTCGGCTCGCCCCGGATTGTCTTCTCAAAGCTCCTTCACCTTTCGCCACCGCCAACCTCAGTGGAGCAGAAGTACAAGCAGAAGCCCGTGAGCGGATCTCCCAAGCCAAGAACGCTGAGCTACGTTGGTCGGGAAGAGCTCAAGGCACGCCTACTCCCATGGCTCGGATACTTGAGGTGTGCGATCTAGATTGTTGGCTTGTGGTAGTGATGTACGTCTGCCGTGTGTGCCAGATCCTGATGCTCTTAGCATTCTACTACCATGTAACCCACCCACTCCCGCATGAGCGACGTTGATGTATCCTGGAAGTGTAATCTGTGAACTAGCCTGTATGAGCTCGCATGTATCTCTGTACTAGTTTCTGGGTAGGCTAATAGCAGTTGTCTCAGTATCGCTATGTTGGGTTTTCCGCTGCAATCGATCATACCAAGCTTTCTTCCTGTTGTAAAGGCGTGTCTAGAGATCTAGTTCAGGGACATCAACGAATCATCAGCATGGTCGACCATGGTTCTTTTCCTTGAAAAACCGCTTGAGCTCAGCCACGTCCTGGTATCTCGTTTCCAGTGGTTAGAGTTAACCCTTTTCCGGTTAATCCACTTGAGGGTTTGTGCAAGCTACCTTTACCATGTCATAATCCAGACATGGCCGTACTCACTCTTGATGCCATCGCATCCCTTGACTCAGTTAGACAGAAGCGCTAGGCATCCCCTAACCTTGCTCCTTGACCAAATCTCCGCATCCAGAAGAGAGAGCTGACAAGCTAGACTGAGGGTCTGACAAATCAAGTGGATCAACAATATCGCTTCCTTTCGACCGTTGGAGAATAAGTCCGTTGGGACCAACCCGTAAATCCATGTGTCTCAGCTGCAGCAGTCAAAGGCAGCACACGCCGACCGAGGGAGAAATTGGGACTTGCAGACATCTAAGCGTATGACAAACTTGGGTTTTGAAATCATGCACACCAAGTTTGGTGCACCTAGTGGCTACCAACTTTTCCAAGTCCGTTATCTAAACTCTGTGATACTCTCCTTTTGGCTTGCATACTCCTTGATCAACCTTTTCGCTTGCAACCTTGGAGCAACCCTGCTACTCCTTTACGCTCCTTTCGAGTGCAATTCCATACTACAGAATCGAAGGCCAAGTGTTGCCATTGATCTTGATGCTTCCCGCAGTGTGGTCATCTTGAATTCTTTCTGCATACACCAAGCACTCCCTTCTGTTACTCCACTGAAAATGAGGGGATCATCTCAACCATAGCAGTCATGCATGATCGTACTAAGAGGTTACATCATCTATGCATGTCACTTTATCATTCTGCATAATGCATAAGCATCGCATGATCATCATGAGACCGCTTACATCCTTGGCATAGTAAGTTAGCTAAATTTTGGTCCCTGGAAATTCTCTTACTAATTGCATATGCCTCCTTTGTTGTGATCCATGATTTCCATTTTTATGGTGGAGCCTTGTCCCACAACCTGGTGCCACGATGGAACCTAGGACCTTGTGCGTGCTGCGGCCGCATGACAGTGTCACTAGGGGCACGTCGGTATCGGGGTGAGTTGATGGGACTCCGTCATAATCTCTCTTCAATTCTACTGTTCTCTCTAAACCTTGCCTTTCAACCAAGGTCTAATGTCAGGTAATCCTTGCATATGGCATATGACATAAACTCGCATCATGATGGGAGTACGTAAGCTCATATTCACGTGCATCATCTCACATGCACTTCCTCATTTCATCCATCATGACATGAGCATCATTCGAGTACATCATGGCATGAGGACCATCAAATTGCACATAGGTCATTTTGCTGGTCAATGTATTCTTACAACTGTCCATCACCAAGTGCATCAGGCATTGCATTGAGCAATGGCACCATGAGAATTATGTTGTGTTGGCATCCGCATAGCAAAATGGCAACCACTCCTACAATGTTGTAATGATCCCCTGATCTCCGTGACCTTTATCATATGATCTTTCCGATAAAGAAGCCATGAGTAAGAATGTTGGAAATTCCATTTTTATCTCTAAAGTCCACTGTTTCCTTGTAAATGGGCCGTGGTTCCCCCCTAGCCCAACATCTTTGCATCACCCCCATCTCCTCGGTTACTTTTGTACGAGTCTTAGTGGTGTGCTAAATACAATGGGATGTTGAACCATCGGTCGGCATCAAATTTCTATTACCTAAGGAGAGGTAATTCCAGTGACAACCGCCCAGTGTTGACCGAAAGAAAAGCACGCACCTTTATTCCTTTTTGACCGCATGTCCCTCCACTGAAGGGTGCCCAGCGTTATCTGTTCTGCATGTTATCTTGAAGGGCATCTCAACGATCTGCAATTGGGAGTCACCATTCGCAGACTACTCTCAGAGAAAGTTCCCTGTGGCTATGGTAGCCTAGCTAATCGGTAACTCCCCTATCATCCCCAAACCGATGCCCAGACCGAAAGAGTAAATCCAATCCTAGAAGACATACTAAGAGCTCGTGCAATTCCCTATGACCAAAAGTTGGGAGAAGTGCTTACCCA
>CM014277.1:13993200-14024023 GCA_004135705.1 Alloteropsis semialata
TCTCGTTTCCAATCCAACCACCACACTAAAATATGTAGTTATTAGAGAATCTCTAGCAGTTTACCAATAAACATTTCCAGTAATCAGTTAAGAGCATCTCCAAGAGACTAGCCAAATGGCTTGCCAAGCCAAATTTTGGCTACTCAATATCAAAATAGTTCTCTAACAGACTAACCATCCAACTCGTCAAACCATCCGGCTCTCCAAATTGGTTCTCTCGCTAGCCAATTTTGGCTAGCCAGTCCGGCTAGCCAAGTGTGGGATGACGTGTGAGACCCACGCGTCAGCGTGTGGAGAGTGAGTGTTAGAGTGGAAAATGAAGAGTCTGTTGGAGTGAGATGCTTAATATGGAGTGGAATCTTTATGGAGAAGCAAATAGATAGTCAAATAGAAAGTCAAAAATAGAGAATCTCTTGGAGATGCTCCCAATAACTCTTTCATGATTATTGGGAGAGTTGCCTTTGCGATCTCCCTACCGTATTGGAAGAGTCATAGCACCCCCTCTATTTGGGGAGAGTTGGGGTCGATAATTGGTTTGTCCCAATAATTTTTGAAAAAAAAGAAAGATAAAGCTGTTGGAGCACTATTTTTTCAATAATCCTAAAAAAACGGAAACACAGATGTTGCTAATGATATAAGAGAACAAAGGATATTCGACCATGAAGATTTGCCTGATATCAAAACATTAGAAACTTTTTTTTTAAATAGCGTTTAACCCCAGCCATATGAGATGGCTTATATCTGTGCACATGGGGATTCGAACCATGGTTGCTAGCTCCACTCTATAAGGCCAGTCTCAGTGCAAGTTTCATTGCACTGTTACCAAAACTCACGAACTAGGTAACCGCGCCAAGAGAGTTTCATGGCGATAAAACTCCTCTCACATCTCATGAAACTCTCCTTTCTCTCATCTCTTAATGACCCTGCAACGGCATCAAAATTGATGATGTGATATAGTATTTAATACCCATGAAACTCTGCATGACACTCCCACTGAGACTGGCCTAACGAACTTCCTAGGTATAAGTTTTCGATATGTTTTCAAAACAGTTATAAAGCCTGAAAGGTCGTTAAAAAAATAAACTAGTTGTTGCAATCAATAGTTTGTGCATATATAGGACGCAAAAGTATAGCTTACTATGGTGATTCCAAAGTGACAATCTGCAATCAAATATCATTTTCCTAATCACATTATCAAGCAGAATAGCATATATATAAGATTAAATATGCCATGGTGAGATTATCCACTCAGCGTGTGTCATTATTTTCAAAAACCATAAATACGAATTTAGAAGAGTATTCAAGAAATACAAATAATCACCACTACTGTTATTAGCATAGGATGCTTGGTTTTGATTTAATGTTTCCTTGATTATTTAAGAAGCCTGTAGATATATGAGAACAGCTTTGAAATGGCGCGAGTGTTCAAAAAAATCATGGCAAATTATGCTCCCAAACAAAACAGAGCTGCTTTTGTCAAGCATCATATACCTCGAGGTCTACAGCTTTCTAGTCCTTAACTATTTCATTTGAGACCATTTTGGTAATCAGTACAATGTCCAGACCTATGTTTATAGATCTAAACATTATTATAACCATTATTTTGGCATCAAAATGACTTCAAACAAAAAACTTGTAAACTAAAAATTTGCAATTGTCGTCGAGATCTATAAGTTTTGTGTAAATTGTGTTCCCATTACAGATCACGTGAAAAAGTTACGATACGCTAGTGAGCGGATAAATAAAGAGCAAGCTAGCGCTACATAACTTAAAAGGTCATAATAACTCTATTTTTATTTATTGTATGGAGATATTATTTATAATAAAAATGTTGGTCTACAACTTGGTAGTTCACATAGTTTTCATTTGAAACCATCTTAGTGCCAAAATAATTGTAAACCTCGAGATCTACAACTTTTTCATACTCAAATAGAGATGATATTTGTATAAAAATTGTAAATCTCGAGATCTACAACTTTTTAATAGTCAAATAGAGATGATATTTGTATAAAAATTGTAAATCTCGAGATCTACAAATTTTTAGTTCTTAACTTTTTCATTCAATACAATGTTGGGCCTATGTTTATATATCTGAACATTATAACCATTATTTCGGCATCAAATGAATTCAAACTAAAAAAACTTGTAAATTACAAAGTTGTAGTTATTGTCGAGAACTATAAGTTCGTATAATTGTGTTTCCATTAGAGATCACGTGAAAAAGTTATGTTACGCTAGTGAGCGGATCAATAAAAGGGCAACCTAGACAACATAACTTGAAAAAGCTATAACATTTTAATTTATTGTATGGAGATACAATTTGGCCTTGTTTAGATTGGGTGAATTCGATTGAATTCAATGATTGGAGATGCATTGGGAATTGAAAAAGTAGAGATGGGACACGTAGTTCAATGCGTTGCCTTTTGATTGAATTGATGCCTTTTCGCGAATCTAAACAGGGCTATATGAAAATTGTTGGTCTATACAACTTGGTGGTTTGCAGACTTTTTTTTTATTTGAAACCATCTTAGTGCCAAACTAATTGAAATAATGTTCAGAGATACACATATAGATCTAAATATATTTTTTCAAACATGTTTTATGGAATCTCTTATTTTCATAAAATAGAGATCCAAACAATATGTTTTTCAAACAGGTTTTACGGAATCTGTTTTTCATAAAATAGAGATCCAAACAAGGCCTTAATGACCGTTGGGATCGATTAGACAGAGGTGGCAAGTCTTTTTAGCTCTGTTTGTTACGTGCAAAAAAAAAATCAACGATGACGTCTCTACCGCTCCCTGTTTGGCGTCCGTTGTCGAGACCGACTCCAACACGAGCAACGCCAATCTTAGTATTTACCCTCGGGATCCCGCCCGCCACACGCGCGCACGCCAGGGTAGCGGAGAGAGAGAGATACAGATCTCGCCATCACCTACGCGCGCAGGACCACGCGCCCGACCCGCCCCGCCCGTTGGATCGCGGAAGCCGACGCCGTCATATATATGGTCGCCACGGCGCACGAGTTGGACGCCGAGCCGCCGCCGCCGGCGTGGATGGGTTCGGCACCGCCGCCGCCGCCGCCGCGCATGTTCAAGCGCTACATGTACCTGGTAAGCAACACCCCCCACCCCAAACGCGGCGCCTGCATATCGGTCGAGCATCACCGTGTGACTGAACCGCGCGCCGTGCATGGTTTCTGCAGGTCGCCTGGGCTCTGATCACCGGTGTGCTGTACTGGCTGATCGTGGATCTGGTGGTGTCGGCGATACGCGGCACGGTGGAATGGTGGGAGCCGCCGATCCTTGTTCCCCTCTTCGTGCTTTGCCAGATGGCGGCGACGATGCTGTTGAGGAGACTCCGACTGGGCCTGGGTAGTGACATGAACAACTTTGAGGAGATAATATATCTTCATGCCCTACAAGAAGATCTCGGCTGACGACTTGCTGTGATCCATGAAAAATACTACCTCTGTCCTAAATTATTTGTCACTGTTGACCTTTATTTGTAACATTTGACTAGTTGTCTTATTCAAAAACTTTTATGCAAATATATGAAAAGATAAGTAGTACTTAAAGTATCTTTGATGATAAATCAAGTTACAAACAAACAAAATGATATTGACAAATTTTTGAATAAGACATCACGAAAAAAGTCAACAATGACAAGTAATTTGGGATGGAGGGAGTCTATACATTGTCTATATTATATATTCCCATCAATAGTACTAATAGTGTCTTTTCGAGTTCTCTGTCGGCACGATCAGGTCATCTGTGTGCCTATTCATCTTTACCAAGAATTTACTATCGCACTCAACTTTCTTTGACGACACATGCATAACATAAACCCAGTAAGTTTAGAGACGAAAATGCCATCGCCAATTAGCCGTGGATTCTCTAACTTCCACGAGCAAAGTTAGACGAGCACAGCCCCACAACACCCTAACTTGGCATGATTATAGACCATCCATTTTGAAATGGATGTTCTAGATCCAACACTAATGCTACAAAATCGATGCAGTGAAATTGCTACAGTGATGCGGGTACAATGGCTATGGTCGAGCACCTGTTCATCTACACACATATCTCTGTTTTGTTTTGGTGACTTCACTTCGTAAAGTCAGAGAAGTAGTTACTATGAAGAAGCTGCTCATCTGTTTTGTGTAAGTATAGGCGTATAGCTCCACGGTGATCTTTTGGCATCCTTACTCCATGTGCTATATATAATGGCTTCTTGGCTGTGTTTAAGTTGCATAAATTGATTAATTTTGTTGTGCTCATCAGATAAGAATCATTCAGGGTCAGGTTCACTTTGGAAAGGCCTGTTGACTAGCTCTAAAGTCTAAACACCCAATTCACCTGTGAATGCCACTGGACTACTGCATTTGTTTTTGTTTTGACTTTTGAGTAAAGTCTATTTTACCTCATCACTTTGTCATCGAGTCTAGAAAACACCACCCAAATAAAAAACCAGCCGGATAAAATAACCCCCTTGAGCATGTCAAAATGGTTTGAGTAGGCGGTTTGCTGATGTGGCAACGGCCCACATGTTAGAGTCCACGTCGTCACCAATTTTGTACACACCACATGTTTGGGGCCACTTGTTAGACCCCCTCTCTTTACACCTCTTCATTCCCCTTCCACCGCTGCAGCCGTCGGTCCTCTATCTCCATGACCTTGGTCGCCGCTGGCTGTCCACGCTGGGTCGCCGGCGTCCATGACCGTGGGCCGCTGCATGCCCAACCTCTACGGTGCCGGCCTGGGGTAGATGACATTGTACCAGTGGTTGGTCGATGTCCTGGCACAGCTTCGGCGGCCACAGGTTGAGCCTGCCGCCATCGGTGTTCACGGGGCCACAGAGGAACTTAATGATCTCAATGCTCTCGTTGCACACCACCTCGCGGCGCTCGGTGTCCCAGAGCATCGGCACTGATGCATTGCCCTCGAACCCGCCGCTCCACACAGCGTACACTTCCCGGAGCGTACGCTTCCCGTAGAGCCCGTCGGCTGTTCGGTGTGAAGGACCACGCGCTGTCGTCGCCAGGGACGGCGATGGAGACCGGGAGGTGGCGGTGCGAGAGGGGTGGCGGCGCGGCCACAAGAAGCCCGGCATGCGGTTGCAAGGCCTGGCGCGCGTCTGGTGCCTCCCCTCCAGCGGCAGACCCCTTCGCTCCCCTTCACCAGCACCCCCCGAGGGCTACTGGAGCATCCATGGCGGGCCGGTGAGCCCCGCCCATTCCCCTCCTTGACGGATCTCATCTTCAGCAAGGATAGGACGGCCGCGACTCCCTCGCGATGAGTGGATCCGACTATCTAGATCTCGCCTCCCCCCCCTCTGGTCCCCTCCCGTTTGTCGGCCGCCCTCTGGTCCCCTCCTCCCAACTGTTGGTGCCGCGCTCGCCTTCTCTGTCGCTGCGATGTCGCCTTCTTTGGAGAAGAAAGATAGGGATAAAGAGAGGTGAAGAAAAAAGAGAGGACAGACTGGGCTCACAAGTGGGCCTGAAAACATTCATACATGTGGGCCCCATTGCCACATCAGCAAAACCGCTCTATGAAACCACTTTGATGTGGTCAAGAGGGGTATTTTTTCTGGTTTTGAGAGTTGTGGTGTGTTTTATTTCTGATTTTTGATTTGGGGGTGTTTCTTAGACTAGGCGATAAAGTGAGGGGGGTAAAATAGACTTTACTCTTTTGTTTTTGATCTTCTAGGATGCCACTTGGAGTGCTTGTAGCCCTTCTTCATACCTGTCTTCATACTAACTTCACTATTTGAGGGAAATATAATTATTTTGTTTTGGCAATGTATGTATGCTCATTACTCAATTGCCACCACTTCTATAAATGGACTAAACAATGTTGGATATTATGATTGAATTGTTTTTGCCTATATGTCTGGATGCTTTTAACTGTGGATGACAGGATGAGTATCTAAAGCCCATGTATGTTCCAGTCCGGGTTGGGCAAGCTGCGAATTTTTTTTTACGATTTTTCAAAAAGAACGGTCGGATGACAGAATTTGCAATTCTGTCATCCAACCGCCGTATCATATGGTGGATACGGCAGTAAGAGAATCTAACTGCCGGATGAAATGGCGGTTAGTGTTAACCGCCGGTTCATTCGGCGGTTAATCTTAACCGCCATTTTAACCGGCGGTTCCTCCAACCGCCGGCCTGCGGTTGAAGTAACCGCCGAATGAAACTGCGGTTACCCTTACCGCCAAATGGAACGGCGGTAAGTGGTTTTATATTTTTTTCATTTTTGCATTGAAAAAGCGGTGTAATTTGTATGTGCAACCGTAAATTTTTTAAAATGCTTGTGAATGAAGGAAAATTATAATATCGAACGGAATAATATCACAAACAAGAAAGTACTGAACATGAAAAGTATAATACAACATCCAGTACAATACATAATCACTCGAGCGTAAAAAGTAAAAAACTAAATGCGGCCTCGCTTGACCACCTTAGGCCTGACCCTCCTGGCCGCCTGCTGCGCGGCCCTCGTGTGGTGCGCGGAGTACGTGAGGGGTCAGGTGGCGGTGCCTGCCGACTCGGGCGCCCTGCATCCGCAGGAGGCGATGTCGCGAACGGTGGCTGCTGCGAGAACTGAGTAGCAGGTACAGGGGTGCTACCTAACTGCGAACCACCAACCTCGTCCTGCGACCCCTGCCCCTGTCGGTACCAGGTCTCAATCTCGAAGGGGACCGTCCACTGGGTCGCCGCTGGGTGTTGCTCCTCGACTGGGTCATCGGGTGTCCCGCCTGAAGCGTACGCTGCATTATACACAATCACGTTAGTACGCAAGTAAAAGTATATAGTCATATCATTTGGTCAATTACGTATCTAAGCCGTGGACGGCGTGCCCTGCCGACGTGGACCCGCCGCCTGTGGACATCGCTGGTTGCCCTGTCACATAAAACGTTAGTCGAGAACGTAATTACTCAATGTTAGGATGTTACGAACAAAACGTGGATACTATAGTGTACCTGTGCCGTAGACAGCAGCTGGCCTCGACGTGTACGTGGGTATCCCCGAGGGAGCTGTTGACGCGGAAAATCGGCGGTCGTATCCTCCGCGTGCAGCACACGAAGACCAGGGAGATCTGCTTCGCTCCAGTGCCAGCCCACACTTCAGTTTAGGTTCGCAGCGTGCCAGTCAATTTGACCTGAAATTGACAAGGAGAATAAATAGTTAAATTACTCTTTGATTGTGCCGGCTCTATTTCAGACGATGGAGTAACGTCGAATTTTAGCCAAGACCCAATCAGACACGTGTCGGCCGATACCAATCGGACCTCGAAATCGGACTTCATTGATGACGTCAATCGGACCGAGTAATCGGACCTCAATCAGACACCGAATCGGACCTCAGAATCGGACCAATCAGGATCGGACCTTGATTGATATAACAGATCAGCCTTTGAATAATAAAGTAAAGCATAAAACAAAGCCAATATGTAAAGTAATGGATCAGCTGTGTCTTTAGACAAGATATCAAATAATCAAAGTGTAAGCCGATACATTGTCCACCTTGCCTAGTTGCCAGTTTGACTCATCTTGTCGGACCATCTAACCAACCGATCGGACTATAGTCTTTTCAGAGAAATCTAGCTCCGACGTAGGGAATCTAGATTTCTCCAACTATGATCAGATCGGATAGCTAGACAGTCAAACTCAACTCATCAACCTGTCAATTAAACAAGATGCTCGCACAGGTGTTGACCAGATTAAGCAAATAAGCAGATAAAACATTAACAGGATCGTTCTGATTCTAAGATATGCTACCAAATAATCAAGCGAGACCTAGCTCCGACGTAGGGAATCTAGACCACACTTAACATTCAAATAACAATAAGGCATAACCAAAGCTTCCTTTGACTAATCAAGATGAATCTAGCTCCGACGTAGGGAATCTAAACCAAGCATGACAATCAAAGATTAATCTAATCATATTGCAAAGATCCAGCTCCGACGTAGGGAATCTACACCAGTGCAATACTCAAAGAACAACCAGATTAAACCACAAAGCAGGATCGGACCTAGAACGATGCTGTAAGATAAATATTGCTTAAATTGGACCAAGACCAATGCTCAAAGCCGTTGAAGAAGTAGAATTGATTCACATGGCGTAGATCTAAACCAATCTAGCAACTCCAAACAAACCGCAAAAAACTGCCTTTAGTAACCAAGATGAGTCTAGCTCCGACGTAGGGAATCTAGCCTAATCTTGATATCTAGCTCCGACGTAGGGAATCTAGACTTAAAGTGCAGTCCGATAAACGATAATCTGTTGGATAATCAATATTGATCTAGCTCCGACGTAGGGAATCTATATCAATCTTGCTTATCCAGAGATAAATCGGTTAAACAGTATAAACGAGAAAGGGCGATGCGCCTCAATTCAAAGCCTATACTAGTTCGATAAATTGACTAACTTACTGGTAAGCCGGAGATCAGAACTGATGCAGCCCGTCCACCAATGAGCTTCGTCGGTAACTACTACTAGGGTTTTTGGCGTGAAGCCGGGTTGTATTGATTGTGAGAATAGTTCTTTACAATGGACGAGGGTTTATATTTATACCCTGGTCACTAGGACTCCTAATTGAATGCGACTCATAGGTCGGTACAGACTCCTGTCTAAACATTATTAACCTAAACAAAGAAAATAATAAGATACGCAGACTCTAGTTTCCATCATGTAGAGTCCTTTCTATTGAAGTCCCCCGTGCTGATGTCATCCGTACACGCATGCGTATTGTAGCCATCAGACTCCTTTCCATACGGCAACATGCCCTTTCTCCAATAAAATTCACGTACAAGCATTGGCTTGCATCTTCTTTCTTTATTTAGTCAACATTGCCTTCACGCCAGCTCTTTGTCGTAGGTGCTTTGCCCTCTTTATTAATCAACCTGCATGCTGATAACTCTCCTACACCAGCTGCCGATTCTTCTTGCATCAGCTGCCGATTATTTTCCTTCTCTGCTCTATCTTTGCCGATTGCCCAGCTTACCAATCGGTCATCATCCGCATATATGCTGCCCAGTGCGTGTGACCCCTGTCGATATACTAGCAGCCAAGTCTTTCCTGCCGGCTGCTTCCCGCCGATTATTCTCAATGCTTGCCGATACGGCCGGCATTATGGCTCTTGGACTTCATGTCACACGAGTACAAAGCTTCTTCTAAGCACTCAATCGGCTAGCAAAATATCTATGAAGAAACCATTCCCTGAACTGCTGCCGAAATATACTCCAGTCATCGGATACTTGCTGATCACCATCTGCATGCACGCTAGCTTTTATACGCGATCCTTGCTAATACTTTTGACTCTGGATTTGGTCAAAATCTGGTGTCAACAGGAGCGCTCTGAACCGGGACAGGAGTGCTGAGCGTGAAAGGTACCGTCGACGGACCTGGTCCCATAGGAGGGAAGGGTAGCCGCGAGGAGCTGGACGGCGCGGGGGGTACCGTCGACGGACCTGCTCCCATAGGAGGGAAAGGTGGCCGCGAGGAGCTGGACGGCGCGTGGTACGAACGTCCAGTCGACGCCGAGCTCGAGGACGAGGTGGGGTGGCGTGGAATCGACGGAGCGTCGTCGTGCCGACATGAAACCACCTGCCTGAACTTCGTGAGGAGGGCCAGAATGTGGTCGTACGTCGCCACGTGGTCGGCGGGGGTCATGAAGTCCATCCACGCTCGGCTCGTCGTAGCTGTAGCGTCGATCTCCGCGAGCACGTCGTACTGTTCAATTATGTTAATTAAAATGTGCACTAATCGAATGTGTTATAGCAGTAAGGACGTAGTACTTACCCCAATCGCGTAGTTCTGGTCGCGTCGTACCGGGTACGTGCTCGTCACCTGCGCCGGGGGAAAGTGGGCTGGGGCGGAATGCGGAGGACCCGAACGCGGGTCCTAGGCCAGTACCACCGCAGGTACGCTGCGAAGGCCTCGTCGGAGTGCGGGCGGTGCTCGTCGACGATGTGGTTCAATGCGTCTACCCAACCCACTACGTACTGCGCCACCGCGGGCTGCCACTGTGTGCCAGCTATGTGTCCCCTCCTCGTCCACCTATTCGAAGATCGACCACGTGAGTTATACAAAACTTGCGGGACGGAAATACGACACACGTACCTGTGGTGGATCGGGTCAACGGAGTGGACGACCGGCAGCGGTGACTCCTGGTAGAGGTGGAACTGCCTCATCACCCTGTGCACCGCGTACTCCTCCACGTGGACGTCGAAGACCAGGGGCTTCGTCGTCATCCAGTAGTCCTGGTCACGGTGGCACAAGGAGGACAGGCCCTGCGGTGCCCGAGCATAGATCGCATCAAGCGAGTAGGGGGTCCAACGCACGTCCGCGTCAACGAGCCCGTCGAACTGCCCGACGAAGTCTACGTACGACTTCCTCGTCTGCTGGCCCACCCAGCTCGGCTGCACAAGTAATGCAAATAATATAGCAAGTCCCAACAACAAAAGGATGTTAAAAATAAAAAATATTCGAACACATACCTTCCGGAGGCACCACAAAGACCCCATGGTGGGGTAGTCGCGCGGGTCCGTGCCAGGAGCCAGCACGTTGTACGGCTCGGGGCTCTTCGCTAGTCTGCCCACTGGGAACCGCTCGTACGACCACAGCTGCAGAAGCATGGGACAGCCGACGAAGATAGGGTCTCCCTTCTTCACCTTGTGCACGCCCTTGCAGAGGCCCCTGTACGTGGCGGCCAACACCGCTGAGCCCCAGCTGATCTGAGGAATCTGCTCGAGCGGGTACGTCGCGACGGCCGTCGCGTAAGGGATCAGGAACCTGTGACACGAGTCCCCCTGTGAGCTACAGAATATCACCCACCCAAAGAGCCAGAGCATGTACGCCTCCAAGTGACGCTGGACGGTCTCGTCGTCAGCGTCTGCCCTCATGTAGTCCGCCTGCAATAAGTGCAATAAGTCATTACTCTAATATAAACTCTAATTTAAACTCTAATATAAGAAGATATAAACTCTAATATAAACTCAAATTTAAACTCTAATATAAACTCTAATTTAAACTCTAATATAAGAAGATACAAACTCTAATTTAAACTCAAATTTAAAATATAATATAAGAAGATATAAACTCTAATATAACCTCTAATTTAAACTCTAATATAAGAAGATATAAACTCTAATTTAAACTCTAATATAAGACGATATAAACTCTAATTTAAACTGTAATTTAAACTCTAATATAAGAAGATATAAACTCTAATTTAAACTCCAATATAAGAAGATATAAACTCTAATTTAAACTTGAATTTAAAATCTAATATAAGAAGATATAAACTCTAATATAAACTCTAATTTAAACTTTAATATAAGAAGATATAAACTCTAATATTAAGTCTAATTTAAACTATAATATTAACTCTAATGAACAAAAAGATATAAACTCGAATTTAAACTCTAATATTAATGTCTGCCGCTCGGTGCTGCCATTCTTCATTTCCTCAATTGCCTGCAGAATACCTTTATACCTATCGTGTATGTTGGGATTTCCGAGAAATCCAACAGGTTGAGATCGAGAGAGAGCAACGAAAGAGGGATATAGACGACGAATGATAGATTGGTATTTATGTATATGCACGGAATTAGGTTACAAACCCCGCCAACTGCCTCTCGGGGCTCTCCTTCCCTCCTTTTATAGGCCGTCGGAGAGGCCTAGTTTACCCTAAATGCCCTTACAACCACTATATTCCCAGCATATCCGAGGGCATTATGGCATTTTGTTCCTCCGTACTGGCCTCCGTGATTCCCGGGTCCTGATGCGCCCGTGAGGATGCGCCACGCGTCCTGGCGCATCCGCGCTGGCTGGGCGTCCCCGCCTCCGACTCTGCATCTGGTCCCACGTCGAGCGAAGGGGTGGGCGCTCACCCCTTCGCTCCTCTTGCTCCTCCGACCCCTTCACCTGAGTTACCTGAGCAAGGGAAAAAGGAAGAAATAATGCTAGTCGAAAGCGAAGGGGTAACTTATTTATGCCTTCGTGTCTTTCGGGAGTTAACCAAATTCATGACTCCCCAACAGTAGCCCCTCGCGGATGAAGGCCCAGTCTTGACGGCATGATGTCATTAAACTACTTTTGGAGCGTGAATTTGGTTGACGGCTCCGTTCGCTCCTTGCCCCTCCCGTTAAGATTGGGTGTGAGGAGTGATTTTGACGGCGTTATTTTTTTCGATTTTCGCGCTTTGGATTTTTCAAAGCGGATGGGTGGGGGCTTTCCTTTTTTGGGTCCTCCCTTCTATTTAAGGGCCTAGGGTTGTGTGTTGCTCATCCGGTTTCTCGTCTGTTCGTATTTTTCCCCTTCTTTACTGTTCATCGCCGCCTGTCCGTTCGCCGGCCGCTCTTGATTTTGTCCAAGTGATAGGCGTTGCTTGGGTTAAACTTATTCTTCCCGGTCCGTCAGGTGAGTACTCTGCTTGTGGTTTTGTGATTCCTTTTGTTCTTTCTTCTGATTGGGTTCGAATGGGTTCTTAGATTGGATCCGTTTCCGCTTTTTTCTCCAGATTTGCTTTGATTCGCGATTTGAGATGGGTCCCAAGGCCGATGCTTTGCGGAAGTCAGTTCGATTTGGGAAATCTAAGGTTGGACCATCGTATTATGCTCGGTTGGTTGAAGATGGATTGATTTCTGCAGAATCGTCTCGTGCGCGTGGCAATGAGATTGTTCCAAACCCTAGGGTTGACGAGGCGGTTATTTTCGCTAATCAGTTGGATGCGGGTCTGGCTTTTTCTGGTGGATCCAATGGTCTCTGAGGTTTTTGATATTTTTCAGATTGGATTCCATCATCTTACCCCAAATGCCATCGTTCGATTGAACAGTTTTATTTGGGGCGTTCGTAGTCAAGGCTGTGAGGCTACTGGCAGAGCTTTTGCGTCGCAACATGAACTCCACTGGCAACCGCGGACTGGCGATGACAATGGGAAGCCTGCTTCTTTTCAGTTTGGTTGCATAAGCTTTATTTACCGTGAGGGTTGTGATGGTCCGGCAGTTGCATACAAGAATAGGTGGAAGGATGATTGGAGTCAGTGGTGGCTGTACCAAAGCGTTGCTCGTGTTGCTGGTCTGCCAGAAGGGAAAAGCAATCCTCTTGCTCTTCGGGTGAAGAACATGTCCTACATTTTGAGGCCCACTGTTCGATTAAATTCTGTGGACAAGGATGTTGTCAAGGCTTGGAGATTGATAAGCAAGCATCTATCTGTTCGTGATTTAGCTGATGAGTATGCTGCCGTCGAAGTTTGGCCTATCCAACGGGGTTGGACTTTCTCTGGATTTGCATCTACCCAAGAGGGTGATCTGCGAAGGCCTCTCTTTCGCAGGAGCTTCTTTAAGGAAGGTGAAGATGTGAAGATTAGCATTGCTGAAGTTGAGAGTCGCGTGGCAATATTTCTCGGGCAGTATACTCGTAAGGAGTATGATTACCGTGTTGATAGTGGACTTGAAATTTGGATCAACCGTGTCTATGATGAGTTTCGGCTTGAGTATGGCGATCGACCAGTGCCTACTGCACCCAGGCGTGGAGAAGGCCAAAAACGAGATCGTGGAGTTTCTCGTGTTGTTGATACTGTCACCAGTACGAAGGGTGACGAAGATGATGAATCTGACAAGGGTGGACGTAGTGCTAAGCGCCAGCGTGCTGTTGATGTTTCTGGTAAGTTGCCTTCGCCGGCGAAAGTTGATGATTCTGGCGAAGGGGTTAATTTGTCTGTCTCTGCGAAGGCTAGTGATCTTCTTGGTGAGAGAAAGGCTATTGAGCACAAGGCTATACGTAGCACTACTTCTCAGCGAGCTGGGACAATTTATGTTGTACCTGAAGGTAGGCCTGAATATCGTAATGAACGCTCTCCTGATGCTGGTATTCAGCGATGGATTTCTTTAGAATATGGGTGTGCTAACAATATTTTTGTGACACGGAAGAGGCTTAATAATAGTGTTGTTTTGTGCGAAGGTGGTTCTTCTCGCCAACCTGTTCTTGAGGACTCTGCGAAGGGTGCTGGTGATAACTTGCCTGGGCCTTCGCCTGCGATGGCCCCAGAAACTATGGTTGGAATCTTGGAGAAAAGGTCGACCAAAAGGGTGGATACTGGCCTACAAATGTTTGATATTTTAGGTGATGACTCGGAGGAAAGCGTTCATTCCAGTGGTAATTCTCTCGAATTTTCTGATATTTCTGCTGGGAACTTTCGGGTTGCTAAGTCTCGCAAGATTTCTGATGTAGCTGGGGAACAAGATGCTAAGGAAACTGAAGATGAAGTTGAGTGCTTGAAGAAGCCTGATGACGCTGATGCTGATGCTACTGATTGCACTCATGATCTGACTATGAGGGGTGCTAGTATTGCTTCTCCCCCAAGCTTTGAGCTTCCTGCTAGGTCCCCGGTGCACCAACTTGAGGATCTCCGATTCTACAGCGAGCGTCTTAGCGTTCCAGAGGGTGCTCGGATCATTTCTGCTCGCAATATCAGCAAGGTGAAAATTCTGCCTAATTGCTATGAATCTGGTATTTGTGATGGTATCATGAATAGCTTTGCTATTCCCGAGCTGGAGGACAAACTGCGTCTTCGCAGTGAGCCCGATCTGCGCTATGCTATTCAAGCAAATGCTATTAAGGGCTTGCTACTTTCGCGAGCTCTTCTTCGGTCTAGCTGCGATCGCCTGAAGGAGACGCACAAGCTCGATGATGAAATTGCCTCTCACATCTCTGAGCTTGAAGAGAATGTGGAAGTTTTGAAGGAGAAGCTGTCCATCTCTAGTGAACGTGAACAACGCCTTGAGCGTGAGAAGTTAGAGCTGATTGAAGATAAACGGAAAGTCTCTGAGCAGTTTGAGGCCTTTCATAAAGAACTTGATGAGATTGAGAGCCTGAAATCGAAGGCTACTGACTTGGAAATGATTTGGCAGATGCCAAGAGTCAGCTTGAAGATGCCCTTCGAGCTTTAGAACAGGAGAAAAAGTTGAAGGAGGAGGCTGTTAATAGCTTGGCTGACGAGCGAAGGCTGAAAGAAGAGGCTGTTTTAGCTCTTAGCCAGTTTAAACAGTCTTTGGTTGACAGGGCTTCGTGTGCCACTGATAAAGTTCGTAAAGTTGTGCAGTCCTTTGGTGCTGATTTGAAGGTTTTGGAAGGATTCGACTTTTCGGACATATCTGCTTACTTTGACTGGCTCGAAAGCTCTTTCGTCGACTTCCAGACTGCGGCAAACAGCTTTTCAAACTTTTCTGTTGTCGTTGCAGTTCGCAGCTTTGCATATACTATGACTTGATTGGGTTGCGAACATGTTCGCAACACAAAGTTTGATTATCCCAGTGACATGAGCTATGAAACTGTTGGCAATAGGATTGCATCGATTGCAAGAAACATTGCTAGACGCTTCTGGGTGCCGCGAGGTATGAAGCTGGCTTTGGAGGAGGCGGAGCATAACCGAACTAAGGTTGGTAGCAGCTTTCCCCCTTGTTGTACTTTACTTGGGAGGGTTTCTAAGGGTCCTGGTCTTTGATTTGCAGAAGAAAATCTCTGGTGGCTCGGGTACTCCTTCATCATCTACCATGGTCACCCCTTCGGCTACCCCTTCGACAGCCCTTCGCATTACTCCTGCTTCCGTTGATGCTGCGCCTGTGTCCGGTACACTTGTGAACCCTTCGGCTGTTGGTTCAGTTCTTGAGGAGAATACGAGGACAGTTGATCCAGTGGATGCTCCACCTGCTGTCGATCAGGTTGAATGAACTTTTCTAAGTTTGATCGATGTTTTGAACATCTGATTTGTAATGTTAATACTCTGTGCCTGCGTAGGTCCCTGCCGAGGACCCTGCGCAGGGGAATGTCTTAGAAACTTCTGCTTTGATCTATCGGCGGGGAAGCTTTATGATTTCTGGTTCACTTTACGATGACTTTAAGCGGCGTCATCCTGATCTTGATGTCGATGACTTTTTGTCTCGTCGTCGGAAGTATTACGATAGGCGTAACGCTGAAGCGAAGGTTTTTTGGCAAAACTTTGACCCTAGTGTGTTGCCGCAACGGCGGATTCGTCGGATCCTTCGCCGTGTAGAGCGTGGAGATGATAGTGTTGCGCAGGGGCTACTCGAGCCAAAACCTGAGCCTGTAGATGAAGTTGTTTGCATTCCTCGTTATACTTATCTGGCTAAGGATCCAGTAGAAGATGAACTTGTTGACGGTAGAAAAAATTTTTAGTTATTGATTGTGTGTTTCTCTTCCTGTTTCTGTTCAGGGATTAATTCCTGATGCTGATACCCTTCGAAGAATGGCTAACGAGATTATTGATGGTGCCGTTGCTGATTTGATATCAGAGATGGCTGACAGGGTGTGTGATGATTCTACTTTATGATTTGTCGAATTGAATGGTTCTTCTTTTTTCTGGGGATAGCCCCTAGCTTTTGTGCTGTAAAAAATACACATTATCTTGAAGTTGACATGTTGGACTTTGTCTTGTTTTGTTGTCACATGTTTACTTTTCTTGCTTTCTAGGTTGTAGTGTACTGACTATTGTCGTTTGTGTATCCGTGGCTGTCCTCCTATTTGGCAGCTTGTTCGGATTGTGAGTCCGTGACTTGGTTCACGAGCTTGTTATCTGTGAGGCAAGGTTCACATGTTCCCACATTGTCCACCTCTATAAATTGCCTGTGGGTTTTCCTTTGCTTGTTGTGAGCGTTCGCAGAGTTTTCCCTGCTTTCCAATGGCTCTTGTTTGGTGGTTGGTTCGTCCTCCAGAGTTTGAGAGAGTGTGTTCTCCTCCGTGGAGCTAGAAGAGTGCTTGCGACTGGGTCGGGAGTTGGTTATAGCTTCAGTGTTCCTATGATGCTGATGCTTGTCTCTAGCGTTTGCTCGTCGTTTTGACGTGTGATTGCTCCGGATTCGAGTGAACGTAGGGGCTAGCCTGAATAACTCTTTTGGCCTTGTGACAGTTGCTAGGTTTTTCGGGGGCTAGAAGAGAGCTTGCGATGAGTTCATGTGAACCAAGCTGGCTCTGTTTGTAGCTTTTGTGATGCCTGCAACTCTATCTGGCTGTCGTTGTGACAGCTGATATCTTTGTTCTTCTTTATGTTCTGTCCTGCGAGACAGTTTTGTATTTGCATTGTTATATATTTAATAAAGAGGAAATTTTCTTATAGTGTTGAATCTTTCATGATGTTGTTAATGTTTACTGTGAAATATTGCGAATAAGTTTGAAGATGTGTTTGTATCACACTTTCTCTGTGATGTGAAGGCTTCAGGAACATTTTGATGTAACCTCGCAAGTCTTTTAGTTTACGTTGCGAAGGTCTTATAAGCCTTTTTGCGATGGGCTTTTGTTATACCCTCTCTTTTTTGAGATGCGAAGGCTTCACAAGCCTTTTTGAGATGGGCTTTATCATACCCTCTCTTTTTTTTAGATGCGAAGGCCTCACGAGCCTTTTTGAGACTTAGGGTTTTTTCTTCCCTTTGTCTGTTAAGCTGAAGTCTGACAAGCTTGCATAATATGCTACAACTTGTCGACTTTCAATTTCTCTTTTTGCTTTTGTTGATAAGGTCACATACTTTTTGAATGTATGTGACTTTTCAACATGTTCATAGACTTTGTTTGCTGGGGTACTACATATAGTTCCGTAGTAAATGGGATACAAGAGAGTCTGCCTCATTAAAAACCTCACCCCTGTGAGAAAAAGAGTACAGCTCTCGAAGAAATTTAGAAAATACATAAATCTTGAAAATATAAGAGAAACTATGAAAATCTAGAAGATAGTTTCCTGAGCGTTTACGCTCATGGATAGTATTTTTGCAAACTATCCGTGTTCCAAGAATGCGGCAGTTCTTTTCCATCCATATCTTGGAGTCTGTAAGATCCTTGTCTATTTGATTCTTTTACTAGGTAGGGTCCTTCCCATTTGGCCTGCAGCTTTCCCACTTTGTCAGCGTTTTCTTTTCTCTTCAGAATGAAATCCCCCGGATTTATCTCTTTCACGGCTATCTTCTTGTTTCTTCACTTCCTTATTTCTGTCTGGAAATTCTGTAAGTTTTGTGCAGCAATGAGTCTTTGTTCTTCTATTTCTTCCTTGTGTGATGTGTTATCTTCATGCTCTGTTGTTGCATTTGATATTCTTGGAGATCCGAAGAGGACTTCTGCTGGTAATACCGCTTCGTCTCCAAATAACAGTTTGAACGGGGTGAACTTAGTTGCTCTTGATTCGGTTGTGTTGTGTGACCAGACTACTCTTGTCATCTCTTCTACCCATTTGCCCTTCGGGAGCCCTTCGAGGCATTTGGCTACGCCTTTCAATATTATCCCATTCGCCCTTTCCACTGCTCCATTGGATTGAGGGTGATACACTGATGCGAAGCATATTTTGATGCCTAGAGTTGAGCAGAATTCTTTGAATGCATCGCTATCGAATTGTTTGCCATTGTCCACTGTTATTTCCTTTGGTGTGCCGAATCTGCATATTATGTTTTGCCAGACGAACTTTTGGACGGTCTTTGATGTTATTGATGCTAATGGCTTCGCCTCTATCCATTTCGTGAAGTATTCGACTGCTATGACTGCAAATCTTAGGTTTCCTTGGGTGGGAGGAAGTGGTCCCACCAGGTCAATGCCCCATCGCTGTAAAGGCCATGATGGTGTTATTAACTGAGTGATAGAGGAGGGTTTCTGGGAGTTGTTTGCCGAAAATTGGCAGCTTTTGCATCTCTTTATATGTTCTTTTGTGTCCTCGAGCGCTGTGGGCCAGTAAAATCCTTGCCTGAATATTTTTTCGGCTGTTGCTCTTGGTCCTGTGTGACATCCGCAGAGCCCTTCGTGGACTTCTTTGATTATCTCTTGGCCTTCGCTTTTTGTTACACACTTTAGCCAGGGTTTGCATACGCCTGACTTGTACAATTCTCCGTTTAGTACTTTGTAGTTTCTTGTTCTTTGGGTGAGCCTCTTTCTCTCATCTTCATCAAATGGTTCATATGTTCCATTGATGAATGCTATTATGGGAGCTCGCCAATCTTCGCTCTCATTGTTGTTTATGTGCAATATCTGGCATTCTACTCTTGGTGATGGCTGTTTCAGTGTTTCATAGAAAACATCTGGTGGCAGAGTTTCGCCCCTTGCTGCATTCTTTGTCAAGGCATCAGCTTCATTGTTTTCGCTTCTTGGTATCTTTTTTACTGAGAAGCCCGAGAAGTGCTTTTCAAGTGCTCTTACTGCTGTCATATATTTGTACATTTTCT
The DNA here is from genome assembly GCA_004135705.1 of Alloteropsis semialata. Classification (NCBI taxonomy): domain Eukaryota; kingdom Viridiplantae; phylum Streptophyta; class Magnoliopsida; order Poales; family Poaceae; genus Alloteropsis; species Alloteropsis semialata. The sequence goes on from CM014277.1 coordinate 14,012,422, forward strand.
TGTTTGCCTTATAGTTTTTCTCAACTTGTTCCTTTACAACTTCTGAATCTGAATTAAGAATTGCTCTTTTTGAGCCCAACATTCGTGCCTTGTGAAGGCCTAGTAATATTGCCTCATATTCTGCAACATTGTCCGTGCTTGGAAAACATAACCTTGCTGCATATCTGATTTTGTTTCCTGCTGGTGATGTGATTATTGCTGCGACGCCAGCCCCAGCCTCTCCCCAGGCTCCATCACAATATATGGTCCAGACTTGTTCTTTTATCTCTTCCCCTTCTTCATTTCTTGCTGGTACCCATTCTGCTATAAAATCTGCCAATACTTGGGACTTTACTGCACTTCTGTGAATGAAATCTATTGTGTACTCAGCCAGCTCTGCTGCCCATTTTGCTATTCTTCCTGAGGATTCTTTGTTTTCAAAGATGTCCCTTAACGGGTAGTTGGTTGGTACTGTAATATGGTGGGCTTGAAAGTAGTGTCTCAGTTTTCTTGATGCCATGAGGATTGCATAGGCTAGTTTCTCTATCTCTGAGTAGTTGCACTTTGATCCCGACAGTGCCTCGGATATAAAGTATATTGGTACTTGTTCTATTTTTGTCATTGTTTGGTCATCCTTCACATCTTCTTTCTCTTCTATAAATACTGCGCTTACAGCGAAGGGGGTTGCCGCTATGTATAGAAGTAGTTGTGCTCTTGGAGTTGGACTTGTTAGTGCAGTCATCTGCTTCAGGTACTGTTTCAGCTCTTCGAAGGCATTCTGCTGTTCTTGTCCCCACTCAAAATTTGCTGATCCTCTCAAAATTTTGAAGAATGGTAAACTTCTTTCAGTAGATTTTGCAATGAATCTGTTTAAAGCTGCTATTCTCCCTGTTAGTTTCTGCACATCCCTTCTTGATGTTGGGCTTTTCATGTTTTTTATCGCGTCTGTTTTTTCCGGGTTGGCCTCTATTCCCATTCGCAACACAATACATCCTAGTAACTTCCCCTTTTTGACACCGAATGCGCATTTTTCGGGGTTTAGCTTTAGCCCTGATTTTCTCAGATTGGCGAATGTTTCGATCAGATCTGATGGGTAATCTTCTGCCTTTTTGCTTCTTACCACCACATCATCCACATAGATTGATATATTTTTGTCTAGTTGGTCTACGAACACCGTTGATGTCATTCTGACGAAGGTGCATCCTGCATTTCTCAGCCCCTCAGCCATTCTGATAAAACAAAACGTTCCGAAGGGGGTTGTGAAGCTTGTTTTCTCTTCATCTTCTTTCTTCATCCAGATTTGATGGTAACCGGAGAAACAATCAAGCAGTGAAAGTAGTTCACATCCTGCTGCTGAGTCAACGAGTGCGTCTATTCTTGGTAATGGGAAGTCGTCTTTTGGACATGCTTTGTTCAAAGTAGTGAAGTCAATGCACATTCTCATTTTTCCATTTTTCTTGGGCACAAGAACTATATTTGCTAGCCACTCTGGATACTGGACTGGCCTGATACCATTTGCTGTTAGGAGCCTCTGCACTTCTGCCTTCGCTGCTATTATTCTGTCAGGAGACATCTTTCTCTGTTTCTGTTTCTTTGGTGGGTAACTTGGGTCGACATTGAGGCAGTGTTCTGCTATGTCTCTGCTGACTCCTTTGAGGTCGTTTGACGACCATGCAAAAACATCACTGTTGTTTCTGAGGAGCTTGGTTAGCCTTTTTTCTTCTTCAGGTGTTAACTCTGTTCCTATTATCACCGTTTTATCTGGAGTGTCTTTGCAAATGGGCACCGTTTTCGTATCTCCCGAAGGGGTTGCTTTTTCTTTGATGACTTTTTCTTGTTTTTGTGATATTTGTGCTGCTGCTTCCTCGATGACATGGATATGTTTGTGGTCTGAGTTCACATTTCCCTCAGCCCTTCGCGCTTCATCTTGATTGCCGTATACTGTTATGACACTATTGTGCGACGGCATTTTCATGCAAAGATAGCCGTGATGGATGACTGCTGAGAATTTGTTGATGAACCCTCGTCCGAAAATTGCGTTGTATGGGTAATTGATGTCGACCACGTCGAATGTTATTTTTTCTGCTTGTACTTTTCTGGGGAGCCAAAGTATACCCAGAGTGTTATCTTTCCTAGTGCTTCAATCTTCTTTCCCCCGAAACCATATAGTGGTCTTTCTGCTTTTTCTAATTTGTCGGCACCAATTTTCATGCTGTTGAATGCATAGGAGAATAATATGTCTGCTAAGCTGCCTCCATCAACTAGGATTCTTGAGACATTGTTTCCTCCGACGTAGTGTGTGTTCTTTCCTATGTTCGCGTTGATCACGAAGGGGTCTTCGTGAGGGTAGTCTGCTAGCTTTAGATCTTGCTGAGTAAACGTTATTGGGATGTGGCTATAGTCTGACTTCAGCTGAGTCCCGTCTGACACGTGGTTAACCCTTCGTTCCCAATCTTTCCTTTGCCTTTAATGTGTGGATGGTTCCTGCTGATCCACCAGTGATGGGGAGGATGTTGTTTACTGCAAAACCATCATTTTCTTGCTTTGGAGGTGGGGGGATTTGATTGTCCTGGTTGTTTTGTTGCGAAGGAACTGATTGAGCCCATCGCATTTGGCTCTGATTCGATACTTGGGATTGGTTTGGAAATTGGTACTGTTGCGCGAAGGGTGTTTGTAGGTTATACATGAGCGAAGGGTGTAGTGGGCCTATGTTGTAGTTTACAGGGCAGTATGGCTGGTGCAACCAGGAGTTATCTTGGCTTTCTGGTTTTGTTGTGTGGTTGACTTGCTTTGGCTTTGGTTCTTCTTTCTCTTTTTCGATCTTTTCCTTGTTTGCAATTGTGTATGGGCATGAATTTGTAGTGTGGCCTGCTCCTTTTCCATGATATGTGCACCACAGATCTGCTGGGTTTCTGTAGTTAGATCTCCCTCGGCCTCTACCTTGGCCTTCGCGGCCTCCGCGGCCACCTCTCTGCGAGAAGTTTCCTCTTCCCCCTCGGCCTCCTCTGTGATTCTCTCACTCTTGTTGTCATATGTTATTTGCCGCGGCTCGCTTTCTGCGATCATTGCGTCTGTGTGTTCTATCTGATTTATGAATCTTGGGTCATAGTTTTGCCTTGGTTGAAAGTATTGGTTCTGAGCGTACTGCGGCTGCTCTTGTTTAGTTTTCTTGCCTCTGAACTGGTCTCTTTCTTCTTGCCTCCTGCGAAGGTCTCTGTCTGCCAGTGAGTAGTTTGCCATAATTTCGTATAGTTTGTCTAGTGTTTTTGGCCTTTTTCTTGCCAATTTCGCTGCACACTGGCATATTGCTAATTCTTTGATTGCTGCTTCGATTGCTGTAGCTTCTGGTACATTCACTGCCTGTGCTCTCAATGCCACAAACCTCCTCATGTAGGCTTCTAGTGGTTCATCTTTCAATTGCTTGCAATTGAACAAGTCTGCGGCTCCTTTTAGGCTATACTGAAAACCTTTGAAATTCTGCAGTATTAGGTTTTTCAGTCTTTTCCAGCTGTACACCGATCCTGGTTCTAGGCTAGAGAACCATGCTTGGGCCACCCCCTTCACGGCAATCGCAAATGATTTCGTAGTATCATTTCATTTCCTCCGGCAGAAGTGACCGCAGCCTCATAGGCCATGAAGAATTGCCTTGGATCATTCTGGCCGTTGAATGTTGGCAGTTTGTGTGGCTTAAAGCCCTTCGACCATGACTGTACTTGAAGTGCTGCTGAGAGTGGAGACATGGGGTCTATTATTTGCTGCACGTAGCCACCCTCGCTAGGGCCCTCGTGTTGTTGTGTTTGGTGGAATGTTTGCATGGTTTGTCTGTTTGGCAGTGTTATCTCTGGCAGTTCCTGCTCTTGTGGTTCTTCATCACTTTGAAGCGACAGTATTTGCTCATCTAATTTTGCTAACAATTCCTCAGCTTCTAGTAGCTCTTGATTGAATCTGGTTGCTTTCTTTTTGGCGTTTAATGCCTCTATTGCTCCTCTTTTTTTTCGACTTGCCTTTGCAGAAATTCTAGCTTTGAAATTTGATTTCTCTCATCTTGAGTTTGCGATGTCGTTGCATTGGCTGCTGCTTTCTTTTTCTTCGCTGCCAGTGCAGCTTCTTTTGCATTTCGTTCTTTTATCTGTTTTTGGATCAACTCTTGCTGTTTCTTGCGTTTTCCTCTATTCTTGTGCTTCGTCTAGCCTCTGCCGAGTCGCTGTTCTCCGTGGCCGCGACTGTTGTGTTTATTGGGCGGGTTGGGAGGGTTTCTGATGTGTTTAGGTTTGGGTCGGTTGGATCTGGAGTGGATTCCTCTGCTGTCGTGTTTGATGGTGGTGGATTTCTTTTTGGAGGAGGCATGATGCTGATCTCGGCTACTCTCCCGATCTGATGTTATTCGATCCCCACGGACGGCGCCATTGTTGGGATTTCGGGGAAATCCAACAGGTTGAGATCGAGAGAGAGCAACGAAAGAGGGATATAGACGACGAATGATAGATTGGTATTTATGTATATGCACGGAATTAGGTTACAAACACCGGGCCAACTGCCTCTCGGGGCTCTCCTTACCTCCTTTTATAGGCCGTCGGAGAGGCCTAGTTTATCCTAAATGCCCTTACAACCACTATATTCCCAGCATATCCGAGGGCATTATGGCATTTTGTTCCTCCGTACTGGCCTCCGTGATTCCCGGGTCCTGATGCGCCCGTGAGGATGCGCCACGCGTCCTGGCGCATCCGCGCTGGCTAGGCGTCCCCACCTCCGACTCTGCATCTGGTCCCACGTCGAGCGAAGGGGTGGGCGCTCACCCCTTCGCTCCTCTTGCTCCTCCGACCCCTTCGCCTGAGTTACCTGAGCAAGGGAAAAAGCAAGAAATAATGCTAGTCGAAAGCGAAGGGGTAACTTATTTATGCCTTCGCGTCTTTCGGGAGTTAACCAAATTTATGACTCCCCAACAGTGTATGACACACACGTTTGGCACATCCCCCACAACCATACTCTTCAGCCTCTCCAGAAACCAATACCAGCTGTCTCCGCTCTCTTTCGCCACAAAAGCAAAGGCCAAAGGCACTAATTGATTGTTACCGTCACCGGCAACGGCGGTGAGGATTGTGCCTTTGTACCTTCCTGTCAGGAAGGTCCCGTCAATGCATATGACTGGCCTACAGTGTCGGAAAGCCTTAATGCACGGCCCCAATGCCAGGAATGCCCGCTGCAGCACTTGCTTCCCTGGCCTTAAGACAGAGGGGAAAGTCTTAAGGTCATAGAAGCTCCCTTCATTTCGATGGCATATGGCATGGAGCAAACCAGGAAGGTTGTCATATGATGCTTCATAAGTCCCCCACTTCATCTCGAATACCTTCTGTCTCGCTCTATATGCCTTGCCGTAACTAATTTTGTATTTGAATTTCTCCTCGATGGCACATATTATAGACTTGGGCTCATAGCTTGGATTATCAATGATCTGTCCATACATCAAGTTAGCCACAAAACCGGATGTGAGGTTCCGGTGGTCTGTGTCCAACTGCTCAAGCACACATGTGTGATCCTCGATTCTGCTCACCTCCCAGTAAGTATTCCATATCCCACAGAATGCGTGAACCCGAAAAGGACACCCTTCTGTGACGCAGCATATGTCATAGACTTGTTTGCTGCTCTTAACAACCCTGAACTCCCTTTGCAAACACAAAGTGAACCACTGTTTGATTGCATCCTTCATTTCTTCTACAGTCTTGTAGCACGAACCGAGACAAACCTCGTTGCACCTGTACTCCCAGGGGACTTGTTGGCCTTCATTTATCGTAAGCTGTGAGAAGTCATAATTGACCCAGTTCCTTGGCACCTGCACCTCCTCGGCGTCGTCATCATCCAATCAGTCCTCCTCAAAGTACTGCTCATGCTCTACGCCCTCCCTCTCTGCCTCCAAAATCATCTCAGGAAAATTTTCTGCTTCATCAAGCTCCCCCGATGGTTCAGGGGGTGCGTAATAATCTTGTCCGGCTGCCCCTTCTTCCACTTCTTCACCTTTCTCCCCAGTAGCATCTTGAAGGTTTTCCCCTCCAGCATCTTCAACTTCTTCGTGCACTTCACTGCTGGACCCAGCCTTGTGGAAGGCTCGCACAAGCAACACCAGCGGCATACCATGCTGCGTACAAAGTGTCACAAATGACCTCCAGTTCTGGGTTCCTTGAAGCGCAACAAGTTCTCAATATGTAGTTGCACTTCTGTTCATCACTACCATCACTGACAGGTCATGCTAGGCTCCATCAAGTCCAAATGAATGATAAATCCACTTTGTTATTGAAACACAATTTCTCTCTGCTGCTCTAGCTACTTTTCTGGTGGTACAACTAAATTCTGACAGGTCTACCCCTTCAGGACCATATCTAACTTCCCCTGATCCATAGAACAATTGGAACCATAATGGTTCAGACATGCCTAAAACCAAAGCAGGACAATAAGAAGAATTAATACGATTTTATACTCATAATAAACTTATGCATAATACTCTACTATAAACTATAACATAAACTCGTATATAGAATCTAATATCAATAAAACAAGAAAGTGCATAATTACACTCTAAAATGCATAATTACAGTATATGCATAGAAGCTCTAATATAAAAGATATAAACTTTAATATAAACTCTAAAATGCATAATTACAGTATATATAAAATTGTGGGGTAAACTCTAATATCAGTGCATCAAATATAAAAAGATATATTAATAAAGATCTAATATCAATAAAAGTAATGACTCTAACTATCTCTAATGTCACTAAATATAAGGTAACTCAAACTAATGTCACTAAATCTAATATCAGTATCTGTCTCTAATAGTTATTTCAGTAACTAAGTCTAATATCAGTAACTCAAAAATAATATTACGATTTCATACTGTGTAAACTAAATACTAAAATAACTACAAAGTCATACATCTACCAAATTGAAGCTACAACTACGAGATCGGATTTTACCTGAAACCGAAGCGCAGAACCGGCAGGGCTTCGCCGCTGATTCTTTCTCTCCCTAACCCTCCTCCCTGACCCTAGTTTTTCTTTTTTCTGATTTAGAATGAATTTTTCAACTAGATTTCGGCTTATATAGAGGGCAGCACCCTAACCGCCGAATCATTCGGCGGGCTGCCGCCGTGGATCTGACGGCGGGATGCTTCCCGCCGGATCGAACGGCGCGGCAAGGGGCGGGATCCCCCTACCGCCGAATCATTTGGCGGTTAGGGTCCCGGGCCCAGGTGCCGACACCTACCGCCAAACCATTCGGCGGTTAGGTTCAGCAAAAATTTCAAATTTATAATTTTAAATTCAAATCGCTAATTCATCCGGCGGTTAGATTCTCTTACCGCCGTATCATAGCCATATGATACGGCGTTTGGATGACAGAATTGCAAATTCTGTCATCCGACCGTTCTTTTTGAAAAATCGTAAAAAAAAATTAAAAAAAAATTCGCAAGCTGCTCTTGATGTTGGTCAGGAAGGAAGGCCCATAACAGTTATGGGCTTTTAGATACATTGCACATCTGTCTTGCTTGCATGTGAGGGCCCTGACCTAGCTACGGGAATAATATGCTGTTCGAACTAACAATGTGTTATTTATACCATCTCTAGTTTGATAAAAATGTGTTATACCATCTCTGGTTTGATATACAATGTCAGGGCTTTCGCATGGCAACTATTCACAGGTCTGCGTTTTCACTGAGTCAGACCGGGACCGAGTCCTGGCACCTTCTCGTGGATTAATGTGTGTGTGTGTGTGTGTTTGTGTGTGTGTGTTTTGGGGGTGGGGGGTGTTGGGGGTGGGGTGGGGAGCGGGCGTCATCGTCTGCCCGGTCGGATTGCAAAGGTAGACTGATCTCTACCCTACATACCACAATTACAACACTAAGTCTTAACATAACAACTTTTGAGATTAACATGAAAAGTAAGCAGTGATGCAGCACAAAGTGAGAAGAGAAGGAAAAACAGCTAACAAAAAGGTGGAGACCAAAGAATTAACTACATTTGAACTACATACTAGGAGGAAGAGAAGACTAAAAAATGCTTGACGAGAAGACTAAAAAATGCTTGAGGAAGAGAAGACTAAAAAAAATGCTTGAGGAGGAAGAGAAGACTAAAAAATGCTTGAGGAAGAGAAGACTAAAAAAATGCTTGAGGATAATGTTGGCATCTATGGAAATTACCAGTCACTGATGTAATATCATTGCACATCATTGCAAATTTGCAATCAGCAATATCTATTTTACAAAAGGAAATGAGGATGCAATGATGTAGAAACAGTCTCTATACTGCATGCAGCGTGCTATTTCAGCGCAAGTTATTGAATTTTGTTAAAACTCAAACATATTTACAACAGATATATCATCGGACTATTTCAAGGTTGAAAACAAAGAAAAGCTAAACATGACACGCTCACAAAAAGACCACAACCAGCAAAAGGAAGAGACAAATAAGAAAAGCAATGCTGCATCGAGACCCAGCAAAATCCATGCATGAGGTAAAAGGAGCCAAGCAACACATCCTTACTCACAAGGGCCTGGTTAACACTGCAATGCGGTCACAATAAGTGCCTACGACAAATAAAGGCTTCCTCCAGACATTAAAGCTCAAAACAAAATGCTACCAGTCCAACTAATACAGTCCTTACAAGAGACAACGTGCAATAGTTCAGAGGGAGCTAAGCATATCGACATCCATCAAAATGAGTAGGAAGACTGCAAGATTTAGCTGATTTATAACATTGTACCGCTTGATGTCTTCTTAAATCTTCATCAAAAATTATCTGCGAAAAATATGAATTTTCAAACAATTTAGTGGTCAGGTTACAATAAACATACTATTTGGAACTGAATATATAGATATCTTTGTTCATACTTGCTGTGCTATGACTAGAAGTCCAGATTGCATTTGATTGATAAACTGACATCTTCATTTTGGTTGGTTATTTATGAGGAGTTCAGCAAAGTTACCTGCAAATAATTTGCATATCAAATGATTCACTGATCAAAAGTAAATAAGCATGCCACAGCTAATAAGCTACTTGTTTTCGGATATGTACACATACCTTGCTCCATGTAGAGAAAAATGTTTGTCCCACTTCAACCAGATGATAAGGCAAAAAATAAACAAAAACATACTGTTCAACAGCTTGTACTCCTTGTGCTCCTCAGGAATCTGAAGGTTCAGAGCATAATGGAAGAGAGCAGTGCAAAACATTGTCACAACTTGAGTCATGACAGAGACTACACCAATAGTTTCCCGAACCTGTTTGCTAAACGACAAGATCCAAGAATAGACTGATATTGCGCCGATGATGAAGAATCCCACACACATTCTGGCCTGACTTTTCTTGCTCAAGCGGTCTGAAAGGCCAATGTCAATCATTAAAGCTACCATAAACCAGACTTCACCAGTAAGGATTGCCTGAAAGCTCTTCATCAACTTTGCCCGATCCTCCTATTTTTTGATGAATTATTAGTATTTGTAGCCATATATAACCAGTAGTACTACTATGGGAGATATTTACCTCTAATTTCCTATCAAGGAGCTTGCTGGCCTCACTTGCTGGATGGGGTATTGCTTCTCTCACTTGTCCCTTGAACTAGTTTCTCAGGAATCCCCACCGNTGTACTTTCCGCATGAGCATGACAATGTTGTGTAGGTTGCATTTTTGGCGGCTGCAATAGGACCAAGAGCTCCAGTATTATCTTCTTCTTTCTTTGAAAAGAGATGATGATCCCAGGTTAGCCATCTTTGCTGAATGCTTTCATTTTAATACATTTATGAACAGTAAAGCCTTATCACTTCAAATATGCAACATTGTCCTCAAACATGAGGCAGAAACTTTTCCATCGTGTATGCTACCCAAATCTTTCATATGTTAAGAGTTTTAACATATATTTTGCTACATATTGAAGGCTCAGTTCAGAAGGCATGCATGCTAGTGGCAGGGGGCTTAGTTCAGACTATGTGAAGGGATTAAGCTTTATGCAAATAAAATAGCGCTGATGGTCAGAGCTCTACAAACCTCACTATAATTGACAGAATGTTCAGTCAAATAGAATGGGAAGATCTCTGCCGCAATGCAGTGCTGCACCGTGCACCCGCTCTCTACCTCTAAGCTTGATACAATAACTATCGACATTCACTATTTGAGCACTGAAATGATAAAATGCTCAGTACCTAGGTAAATGCAGAGATCATACTTTTGCCTTCCCAACACCTATTTGGTCAGGAAAACTGCCACAGCCTAGCACATGGGGCCATCAAATCACCTCAACAGGATGAGGCAGGGGCAACGAACATGAATGAACATAAAGGACTAAGCATTGGCTATCCAAACGAACTAGGGAAAAAAATCTAGTCACAGAAGCAGCATAGTAATGCATCCTAGAACTCGATGCAACAACCCCTATGTACCAGTCTTTCTTCATGTCTTCCTCCCCCAAATTTTCTTTCTACTCTCTACTAATTTCCCCCATTCGTATCAAAATCAAGCAGGAAATTACTCAATTGCTGATCACGGATAAGAATAATATGGATGTAACAACCCTCCATTCTACCAGTCTTCCCCAGAATTCATGTATTCAGAAACCCTATCAGACAGACAGACATTCAGACGCAGAGATCAGCACCGCTGCCCATTCTCACGCGAGAGCGAGATTAGCTGTACCTCGATGAAGGATTCCGTGAGTAAGAACCTTCGCCGCCCAGCCTCCCTTCCCTGATTGCGCGGGGGACGACGGCGCCGACCAGCGGATGAAGCTCCGCCGCGCGGCACCGGGCCCGGCTTGACCTCTTCCCTCCCTCACTCTAGAAGGTTCCAGAAATGAAATCAGTTAGGGATTCGAGAGCACAAGCGGCGGATAGAGGGAGAGAGAAGGGGGAGGCGGCGGTCGCGGCTTGCCTTCGTGCGGCGTGAAGAGGCGAGGGCCGAGCAAGCGGGGGGGAGCAGCCGGTGGACGGGGTTTTGTAGAGGGGGCTTTCGATTTCGAGCAGAGGAGAAACGGGACGGGGTTCCAGGTGGCTGACACGTGGGTTGCGAATGCCGTTCCCGTTTGAGTTCCGAACCTCATGTGGGCTCCACCGATCCTTCCAGGCTCCAGCTGGCACCCGGTCGCTTAGATGTCCACCCCATGCCACGGTGTGTCAATCTCCCCGCTTTTTTTTCATTTGCGAAATCTTAAAGGAATTTTTCAAAGAGAAAAGTGGTCTCTATAAAATGTGGCACGTGTATACAGTGCATCTTTTTTCTGCGGTGTATACACTGCAATAGTTTGTGAGCTGTTTTTTCCTTATGCCTACGGAGTTTGCATTGGTACTTAGAAACCTCCAACACGCACTATAAGAAAAATTCCATAGCACAACATTTATGACAAGAGGCAAAACTCAGTTTCTACTAATACTTGTAAATCAATATAGTCATATCTATACGTAGGTCCTACGTCCAAAGCCACACCTAAAACTATAGAATTGAACCGATTTAGTTTATTTTGGGAAACTAGCCTACACCCAAAGCCACACCTAAAACTATAGAACTGAACCGATTTAGTTTGTTTTGGGAAACTAGTCTAAATGATTTGGATTGGTTTGGAGGGAGGAGTAAAGGTATGTTTAGA
>CM014277.1:14024103-14035473 GCA_004135705.1 Alloteropsis semialata
TTAATTACACGGACGGACGGAAATCACGAGACAAAACTATTAAGCCTAATTAATCTGTCATTAGAGATTGTTTACTGTGGCACAACATTGTCTAATCATGGCATAATTAGTCTTAATAGATTTGTCTCACAATTTCACCCGGGGTTATGAAATGGGTTTTGTTAGTTATCCACATTTAATACTTCGAATGGACGGGAATAGTTAGAGCAAAAATTTCATGATCACTTCTTTTCGGGCAACAATGAGCTTAAATTGTCACATCTTACATCGGTTAGACAATCACGTGACGAAACTGTTAATGATTATGTTAAACGTTTTCGTGATACTAAAAACCGTTGCTTTGGTGTTAATATTGCCGAAAAGGATCTTGCTGATTTAGCTTTGAATGGTTTACGTTCTCACATTAAGGAGAAGTTAGAGGGCTTTGAATTCTTTAATGTAAACCAAGTACATCAAAGAGCTTTGGTTGCTGAAAGCCGAAACAAAGATTTAAAGAAAAGCCATAGAAATCATCAGGCTAATGTGCATAATCTTGAATGTGGTTCTAGTAGTTTCGATGAAGAGTCTCATGATGTGTTGGCTGCTGAATTTGTATGGCCAACATCTAATAAAGCTTTTACTTGCACATCTCTTAAGCCGACTCATAAGAATCGGCAGGAGGAGATGAAGTTTACTTTTGATGTATCCAAGTGTAATAAAATTTTTGATGAATTGCATAAGAATGGATATATCAAATGTTCTTTTACTATTCCGTCACCCGAGGAGTTAAAACGGCGGGCTTATTGCAAGTTTCATAATTCTTTTCTCATGCGACTAATGATTGCAATTTCTTTCGTCGACAGATTCAATCGGCCGTGAATGATGGACGATTGAGTTTAAATAAGATGCAAGTTGATAAGCGCCCGTTTCCAGTCAACAACATGGTGGTTAATACCATGGATCTTCAGGACACCAAGATGTTGGTTCAGCCGGACAATACCGATGCAGCAGGAGGCAAGAATGTTGTGATTGGAGAACCAAAGAGGGTGATGGAATATAACAAAGTGCTTAGGAGAGAGGTGATGCTTAAGCAAGCTCCTAATGAAAAAAGATCTTGACTATTACAGTGAAGACTTCTGAAGTCGGAGGGCAATCAAGCTCTCAAGCGCGGGATCAAAGGCCGGTTGTTCCTTCTGCCCAGGACAAACCGGTCAGATCGGCTTGCCCGACCGGTCAGACCGGTCCGGCCCAGAGGCCGGTCCGAACGTTTGTGCCTAATCATCCCGAAGTTGGCACTTGGAAGACCAATCAGGATAAAGATTAGAGAAAGACTTTCAAGCCAATGGCGACTTTTGATCAAGTTATGGCTAAGCATATGCAAAACGCGGTCGTTCAATAAGATCGGCCACTAAAAAAGAGACCAAGATCGCCACCAAGAGATTCTGGTATGAAGGAAGCGCCAAAAAGACAGTGGGGTCAAGGCCCAAGCTCATTCAACGGTGCTGGTCTTTCTAGGCCATGGAGGGCGTTTCAACCTTCCTCTCCACAACCTATTTGGAGAGATGGTATAATGTACATGCCTTACTGTCCTGTACCAAATCAACCACGGCCTGGGGCTCCTGTATATGCCAGAATAAATCCACCGCAGCCTAGGCCTACAAATTTTCAACCAAGACAGATGTTTGTGCCTCAGCAGCACAGACCGGTCAGACTGGTCACCCATGCCGGTCAGACCGATTTCCAGAGGAGGCCGGGCAAAGAGCCGGCTAAACAGGAATATCGTCCCATTCAGAAGAAAGAAGAGCCTGCGCCTGTTATTACAAAGCCAGTTGTGAAGAGTGTAGTTCAAATTGGCTCTATGGCAGTTGATACATCAATGGCTGACGGACCCAATGTTATTGGTGCATCGGCCGTAAAAAAGGTTCCGCTAGCTCAGTACACGCAGCCAAAGTGGTGTCCTCCTGGTTTGACTCATTCTCAGAAGAGGAGATTGCAGCGGTTGCGTACTCAAAAGCAAAGGGAGGAAGAATCGGCGAAGAAGAGGGAGCAGTGGTTCAATGAGGCTAAGCCGATGATTCCACCAGCTGGTCAGAGTTCCAAGGATGGTTATGGCCTTCAAGATGTTCAAACTGAAGAACCTGAAAAAGCTGAGCCGTCTGCAGCAAAATCGGCTAACATGGCCGAGACCGGTCCAACCAGTGTCCCTGACCGGTCAGACCGGTTAGCGTCTGTTCCAATTCCGGCAACTGGAACCGGTCAGACCGGTCTCGCCTGCAGAGTCAGTAGCCGATGTGTTTTCTTCTTTGGCTAAAGTTTCGATTCCGCCCGCTGCTATTTTAGATGTTCAGATGGGCAATGATGATGAAGCTGTTGACTTTGAGCCTTCTCCTAGCAGAACGGACATGGAAGTCAACGTTATCTATATGAACGCCGACTACTGCTTTGTCGGAGATGATGAGAGGGTGGCTCAAGTTGATTTTGCTCCCAAGAATGCTGTGTTTCAGAGGCCTTTAGAATTGGACAACCATATGAAAGCTCTTTATGTAAAGGGTCATATTAAAGGGAGGCCGATTTCTAGGATGCTCGTTGATGGTGGTGCTAATGTGAACCTCATGCCATACACCTTGTACAAAAAATTGGGAGGTTTGGACAGCGAGCTTATCAAGACAAGCATGACGATCAGCGGTGTTGGAAGAGGAGAACCGATGAGCGCCAAGGGAGTTGCATCGTTGGAGCTCACTGTTGGGAGCAAGACGTTGGCGACCGCTTTCTTCGTCACGGAGGTACAAGGTAACTTTAGCGTGTCTTGGGGAGCGATTGGATTCATGCAAATCAATGTATATCTTCTACCTTGCATCAATGCTTGATGCAATTGGGTTGGTGACGAAGTTGAGGTGGTTCATGCGGATTCTTCGGCATGTGTTGCTACGGCCGATGCATCCATATTGGGGACTCATAATAATGTCAAGTGCTTGACCGAAATTGATATTTTGGACTTTGAGTTCCTTGCTTGCACTAAGGATGGCTTTGTGTCCGCTACTCTAAGGCCGGTTCAAAGATCGGTTGATTCAAACAATGAAGAGTAGATGGAAGCAAGCGAGAAGTGGTTGAAGGAAAGGGTGGAGCATTATCGGTCAAACATGAACGATGCATGTGAAGCCATTAATGATTTTGAAAAAGTAGAAAAGTTAGGACAAGAATTTACGTCGGCTGATCCTTTAGAAAATGTAGACATAGGTGATGGTTCTGTACCAAGGCCGACTTTTGTAAATCAAGAATTAAAAGCCGATTATAAAGCTGAATTAATCGAGTTGTTGAAAAAGTATTCTGATTGCTTTGCTTGGGAGTATCATGAAATGCCTGGTTTAAGCCGTGAGTTAGTTGAACATCGGTTGCCAATTAAACCCGGTTTTAGGCCATATAAACAAGGCAATAGACGATTTAATCCTCTATTTTATGATCGAATAAAAGAAGAGGTTAATTGTTTGCTTGAAGCTAAGTTTATTCGGCCATGTCGTTATGCTGAATGGATCTCTAATATTGTGCCTGTTGAGAAGAAGAGTTCTAATAAAATTAGAGTTTGCATTGATTTTAGAGATCTTAATAGAGCAACTCCCAAAGATGAATATCATATGCATATAGCCGATATGCTTATTAATGATGCTTCTGGATATAAGATTATTAGCTTTTTTGATGGCAATGTGGGATATAATCAAATTTTTATGGCTGAGGAAGACATATACAAAATGGCCTTTAAATGTCTCGGTTTTGTTGGTTTATTTGAATGGTTGTGATGACTTTTGGTTTAAAAAATACCGGCGCAACTTATCAAAGAGCAATAAATTTGATTTTCCATGACTTACTTGGTGTTATCCTAGAAGTCCATACTGATGATATTGTTGTCAAGTCGGCTGGATTAAATTCTCACTTGGCTGATTTGCGTCTTGCTTTTGAGCGTCGGTATGATTTGAAGATGAACCCATTGAAATGCGCTTTTGGTGTATCGGCTGGAAAATTTTTAGACTTCATGGTGCATGAAAGAGGCATAGAGATAGATCCTAAGAAAATAGACGTTATTGAAAAGATTAAAGCGCCTACTTGCAAGCATGATTTGCAGAAATTCTTGAAAAAAGGTTAATTACTTAAGGCGGTTTATTTCTAATTTGTCTGGGAAAGTTAGTGCTTTTACTCCTATACTTGGTTAAAAAATGAAGCCGATTTCATTTGGGGGGCAAAGCAGCAAGAGTCCTTTGAAGAAAGCAAAAGATATTTGTCTTCGCCGCCTGTGCTCAAAGCGTCTAAGAATGGGGTGCCATTTAGGCTTTATATTGCGGCTGAAGATAATGTTATTGGAGCTGTTTTGACTCAAGAGACGAATGACAAGGAGCATATTATTACTTATTTGAGTTGACGGCTTTTGGATGCAGAAACAAGGTATAAACCTATTGAGAAATTATGCTTGTCTTTATATTATGCTTGTACAAAATTGAGGCATTATTTGTTGTCTAGTACTTGCATTGTGGCATGTCAAGCCGATGTTATTAATTATATGTTGCATAGACCGATTTTGAGTGGTAAGATCGGTAAGTGGGCATATGCTCTTATTGAATATGATTTGGCTTGTGAGCCTTTGAAATCTATAAAAGGTCAAATTGTAGCTGACTTTATTGTTGAACATCGGATTAATGATGAGCATAATTTAGAGGTTGATTACATGACTTTTACTCTATGAAAATTACATTTTGATGGATCGGTTTGCAAGAACGGATGTGGCATTGGAATTATTCTTGTTTCTCCTAGTGGGGCTGTTTTTGAAGCTATTAGCCGATTAGAAGATGAGTGCACAAATAATCAAGCCGAATATGAAGCTTTATTATTCGGACTAGAAATTTTGCATGACATGGAAGTAAAACATGTTGAGGCTTTTGGTGACTCATTACTAGTTATACAGCAAGTATCCAGGGTTTGTCAACGTTTGGAAGGTTCATTGAATGTTTATCTTGACAAGTACCTTGATATTATATCTTTTTTGATGAGTTCACTATATATCATGTACCGAGATGTAAAAATCCTAGAACTAATACTTTGGTATGGCAAGCATCTGGCTATAATGTCCAGAAGCGATATTTTCATAGAAAAAGGCCGTTGGTTGCTAATGTCACAAGTGAAGCTTTAGCGCTTGCAGCAGTTCCAGACCTGACCGGTCAAACCGTTGCGGAGACCGGTCAGACCGGTCCAGAAACCGGTCAAACCGGTCCAGAAACCGGTCAGACCGATTCAGAGACCGGTCTGCCGCCTTCTGGTCAAATTCGGCTCTCAAAGTAAAAAGGCCGAGGTGGATGACTGGAGAGCGCCCATTATTAGGTATCTGCAGAATCCTAGTTCTGGAACTGACAGGAAAGTTCGGCATTTGGCTTTCAAATATACTTTGGTTTATGATGTGTTGCATCGTCGCACCGCTGATGATTTGTTGCTTAAATGCTTGGGTGCTGATTAAGCTAGAGTGGTCATGGGTGAAGTTCATTAGGGAATTTGAGGAACGCATCAATTGGCTCCTAAGATGAAGTGGTTGCTTAGGAGAGCTGTATTCTATTGGCCTACTATGATGGCCGATTGTTTTCGTTATTACAAAGGATGTGAGGAATGTCAGAAATTTGGTAATATTCAGATGGTACCAGCTGCATTACTTCATCCTATTATTAAACCATGGCCTTTTCGTGGATGGGGATTGGATTTTATTGGAGAGATACATCCTTCTTCTTCAAAAGGTCATCGCTTCATATTGGTTGCTACAGATTACTTCACTAAATGGACCGAAGTTGTTCCTCTCAAGAATATGACTCATAAGGAGGTATTTAAGTTTATTACTGAACATATTATTCATAGATTCGGCATTCCGCAAGCTTTAACTACGGACCAAGGCACATCTTTTATGTCTAAAGAAGTGCGAGTTTTTGCCGATATGTATAAGATCAAATTACTCAAATCGTCTCCATACTATGCTCAGGCCAATGGTCAGGCCGAGTCTAGTAACAAAACTTTGATAAAGTTGATCAAGAAGATGATAGAGGAACATCCCCGGAGGTGGCATGAAGTTTTGTTTGAATCTTTATGGGCTCATCGTATATCTAGACATGGTGCCACCAAAGTCACTCCTTTTGAGCTTGTTTATGGTCAAGAGGTCGTTTTGCCTGTTGAGGTAAATCTGGACGCTTATAGACTTGTTAAACAAAATAAGCTTTCGGTTGGTGAATATTATGACTTGATGATGGACAACATTGATGAAGTGATCGATAAGCGTTTACAAGCTCTTAAGAAAATTGAGAAAGACAAGATTAGAGTTGCTAGAGCATACAACAAGAAGGTTAAAGAGAAGACTTTTCAAGTTGGTGATCTAGTATAGAAGACAATATTGCCACTTGGTACTAAAGATAATAAGTTCGGCAAGTGGTCTCCAAGTTGGGAAGGTCCATATCGAGTATTCAAGATCAATGTCGGGAATTCCTATATGGTGGAGACGCTACAAGGAGGACGTCTGCCTAAGGCATTGAACGGGAGGTACTTGAAAAAGTACTATCCAAATGTTTGGCAAGAGGCATAAAGTGGCACATGGCCGATATTTGGATATCGCCCTTAGAAAATTACAATGGCCGATGAATTCTGTTAAAACATCGCCCTCAGGTGACAATTTTGGTACTGATGTGTTTTATGGTACGCAAGCTTTACCAAAAAACAGGGGGCATATGTTGACAACCAAAATTGGCACAGGCCGAGGCAAGCCGGTCAGACCGGTTAGCCTGACTGGTCAGACCGGTTCAGGTCAGGAAGTTGCGGTGCCTGACAGCAACAGTTGGTCCGAATGCAAGAAAGGGCGATATGGTCTCTGGAATGACCGACTATTGCGGTGCTTGGGATCTAGGGGGACTGCAAAAGTCGGTGCGAGAAGCAAAAGATGGCGTGGTCTCTGGAATGACCGATTGTTGCGGTGCTTGGGTAGCAGGAGGACCGCAAGAGTCTGTGCGACGGAAGATTGGCGCAAAAGGAGAAGTCCGACCCAAACCGGTCTAACCGGTGTGGGGGACCGGTCAGACCGGTTGCCCTGTAATTCGAGAAGATTTAGGACTCCGAGGTTGTAATGAGTTGTAACTTGTTTCTTTGCAGGACAAGACCTACTCTCCCTATAAATATAAGGGGATTCGACCGATTGAGGATATACCCAATCGATTCAATCAAATCTACTATTTTTGCCTTTACTTTTTTGTACCTTTCAAACTCTAACTTTTCCAACCTCTACTTGCCGTTCTTCCTGCGTCTCCGCGACGTTTGAAGGCGTTCTAGGTGGCCTGCCGACCCTAGGACACCCCTGTGCGCGTTCTCCCTGACGGATTTTTCGGGGAGGCGTGTTTAAGGTTCGCTCCTGTCTTCCCTGGAGGAACCGGTCTGACCGGTCTGCGCAGGGAGGCTGCGAGTAGCTCGTTTGCGTGCTGTACGATCTAGCGCTCTCGTGTGTTGGTCTAATTCTGCGTCAACACCCGTCAATGACAACGACATGCAGCAAGCTGCCAAACTACAAGGGCGTCCTCGGATCTCTAAGGGGTGGCCGGTCTGAGGGCGCCCCACCCGTCGCCGGAAGTATGGCACGTCTGTGTGCTCTCTCTTTGTACCGAGAGAAGAGACGAAAGGAATGGGATATGAAGAAGAAAACGAAGTGTTATGCGCCATAACCAGTGGCAGGCGGGTATTTTTTTAATTAGAAGTTCTCCTCCGCAGCTGATAAAAACCAGAGGGAAAGAGGTCGTGATTTAAACCAACATGGAGAAGCTGCTTCTGTTGTAGAACCTTACCCACAGCACTCGTAGAAGCCCAACCAAATAGACCATAAGCATCCACTAAGACCGAAATTGGAGAGCAAGCTAGAGACATCGAGAAGAAGCCACAACAAAGCGATGCTCAAAGCTGGAGCCATCACATCACAGGAGGCGTCCATAGAAGAACAAAAGGCATGTAACAGTTGGGTTGTCCTCTGAAGTAATTTAATTCCTACGAATACGTAAGTATTCCATTCGTTCCAAATTAGAATTTGTTTGACCGCTCGTTTTATTTAAAAAATTCGTGCAAATATAGTCAAAGTTAAGTCATTCATGAAAAACTTTTATTAATAAATCAAGCCACAATAAAAGATATGATATTTTGCACATTTTTTTAATAAGACGAGCGGTCAAATTTAGGGTCAAAAAAGTCAAACGAATTCTAATTTGAAACGGAGGGAGTATGTTGTAATAGAGAATGCTTCGGAAAAAAAATGTTGTGACAAAGAGAAATTAATTGAGATCCGGCAAAGAGTCCCTTACTTTGTGATCTCATTTCTGTCTATTAAGTCTCTTCGTGAGTGAAGTTACACTCATTTCGGTTGGACTGTTGTGTGATAAGGATCAACATAAGTTGGGCTATTAATAGGTCCAAAGTTGTCTATTTCGTCCCAAAAAGGTCCTAGTTACCTTCCTAGATAGTGGGCTGAGTTCGCAAAACCTCATTGAGTCGAAAACCGTCCGTTTTGGCTTCTTAGACTTGCGATACCGGACACGGGTCCTCCCGGACTGGTTTTGGACGGCAGTTTTGTCCGAGCTGGCACCACGTCGACTCACAGTCATCATCCAACATGGCATGAGCCCATTTGTTACATGCTTAGCATGAAAAAGCTAGCAGCAGCAAAACTGGCATATGTCCGATCGCACATGTGCCAGTTTCGCGACTGCTAATGGAACTAGTCTCTCTCTCTCGATTGTACTCGCAACAATGCAAAGCAAAAGCCGTGCTGGACGTGTGAGAAGCAACATGGGCGTTTTCAAGCTCCTCTAACCCATGACGGTTTTGGTTTTTGAAATAAAAAGGATTGTTGTTTATTTATTTATTTTTTATATATGATCTCTGACTTAACTTGTGGCATTGTTCCTCAGAAATATTGCAAGGAAAACTCGCGTCGAATTGAGATGCAAATGAGCGTTTTCCCATGCTACCAATGGTTTTGATTTCTGAAAGAAAAAAGATAAAGAAGTCATCCTAGCTGGAGCTAGGCCCGACAGCGGTCTACAGCAATGGCCAAAAGGCTACACACGCCTACACGCTCACTGACAACAAGGGTCCACGCAGAGCCGAGCCAATGCTTTTACGAGCACGTGATGGAAAGCAAATCGCAACCCCCCACATTCCCCCGATCGCACATGCCGGGCGCCGTCAGCCGCAGACCAATAAACCAAAGCAAACGGCCATTGAATTCCCGAGATCAGGTACTGACAGGCGGTCCCCGCAGCAACGGCTCGACGGTGGACCCCACACGTCAGTAGGACGACCCGTTGGGATGTCACGCCGACCAGCCCAGTACGGGGGGCTGCATGGTCGCCAGGAGGGCCACACAGCACGGCTGCACGGGGCGTATTCGCTGCTTGAGGCGGGCCCCAGGAAGCATTTTGCGGAGGAGTCCTCTGGCTAGGTGATATTTATGTTTCGTGGTCGGAGCAAAGAATTCTTCGTTTCTATCCGGGGGAAATTTCAGTTTCTTTGCTTTGTCCGTTTGTCGTAAAATAAAGCTCGCACGAATTCGTTTTGATCCTTGCACACGAATTTTGTGGCAATGTTTGCAAATATAGTACCCACCATATAGTTTGAGTGGCAAAGTTGTTGAATACGATCTAAAAGTGTAAAGCCATATTTGGATCCATCAAGCTAAACTTTAGATTATCATCTATCCATATCTAATCATAAAAACAAAGATCATTTAACATGTCTTAGCTATGCTAACAGGTTCAGCTTTTTGCACGGCTACTTCCACAACCAAGAAAGAGCTAACTATCACCTTGTCCAGGGATGAAGCCAGGATTGAAATATAGGGGGCCAACAGTGTTGAACATGCTTGTAACAGAGGTTGATGACCTCTTTAATTACTAAATATATTTTTATGAGATTATTTTAGATGGCTAATTACATAGGTGTTTTTTTTTCAAATTTCTTAATATTTTTTTAAGTTTAGCACTTTGCTTTTGATGATCTACTATGGAAATGTACACACATTATACAATAGATGCCTCTGACTCACTCTCAAGATACTCCCATAATGATCGTGTTCAAACTATAAAGTGATTGTCATATTATTTTGCACATTAGTTCGTCAAGGGGCTTGAGAGTGCGATATATTAAAACTACAAGTATGGAAGAGAGTTGTGAAAGGAGCACTAAATATGTAAGTGACAAATGTTGTGTATTTATGTAGTACAAGTACCAGCTTGAAGTATCGGATAAAACTAAATTGTTGGAAGGAAAATAAAAATGACTGAGCTCAATCAGGATGCATGAGAGCTTATTAGCTTGCAAAAACATCTAATTTTGTATTAAAATTAAATCATACTTCTTTTTAACACTCAATTGCCAAAGATCTATATAACTTAATTGCTACCTCTATATAAATTATAGGATACTAGTTACTTGGTTAGGCTTGACACAAAGCATGGGGGAAGGGGGGGGGGCATGGCCCCTGCCAGCCGCCCCTTGTCTCCATACCTAACCTTGTTGCTTGTACCTCTAATAGAGTCACGTAACGCCACCTCGTTTTGTCATGCGTTTGCCCATGCATGATGTAATCCTTGGTCTCATGATTCTACTAGTGGAGAGTGGAGACTCGAGATCATAGTCATCGATCAATCACCATCCTTGAGAGTCTGTCCAATCCTGAGTTTGCATGGAAGATCTTCCTAAGAAAGTGGGTATAGTCAAAAGACCAAACCATCACACCCAAAACTTGCCCCCCTTGTCTCCGTCCTTGACCTTGTTGCTTGTACCTCTAATAGAGTCACGTAACGCCACCTCGTTTTGTCATGCGTTTGCCCATGCATGATGTAATCCTTGGTCTCATGATTCTACTAGTGGAGAGTGGAGACTCAGATCATAGTCGTCCATCAATCACCATCCTTGAGAGTCTGTCCAATCCTGAGTTTGCATGGAAGATCTTCCTAAGAAAGTGAGTATAGTCAAAAGACCAAACCATCACACTCAAAACTTTTATTTACATTTACCCGCAAAAAAACTTTTATTTACATTCTTACAAAAAAACGATGGTACTCCATATTTTACATCAAAAGAAAAACCGGTCGTATTGCTGCCCCACCGTCCTACGCCTATCTGTGTGTTAATGCCAACATACAGGATAGTACATTCTACGTGACCATCCGGCTCCCATAAAGGAAGTTTCGCTACTTGTGGTACACGTACGCGGTACGCCGTATTGAATACGGAGCTGCTGCCGTACTCGACCAAAGTGGAAGCCGATTGGCCCGTCCTTGCATACCCAGGTGGCTGTCCATTTCCCAAATAATGCGACAACGACAGGACTGACCCGCA
>CM014277.1:14035515-14050954 GCA_004135705.1 Alloteropsis semialata
CACGCGCACACACCACCACACTGGCGCCAGCGCAGTGGGCGGGCGACCGAGCGAGTGGAGACGAGCCGCCGCCGCCTCTTCCTCGGCCGCGCTGACGCTCGACGCCGGTGAGTCTCCGCTCCCCTTGCCGATCTCCAGCCGGCCGATCCCGCGCGGGGCAGGGACGCGGCCAATTGCAGCGGCGGCAGCTCGCGTGGGGCCACGGTGGGGGTTCCGTTACCTTTTTGGCGGAGTGCGGGCGCGGCGGGCGAGATCCCGCGCCCGGGAGCTCCGTCGGTGCGGCGGGGGGAGGATGAGGGCGGGGATTTTGGCGGTTTCTGTGTGATCCTGACGGGCGCGGTGGGTGCGGGCGTCGCTGGCACTGTGCCGCCGTGAGTGGAGCGATCTGCGGGGTGGGGATGGTTCGGGGTCTCTGAAAGGGAGGGCGTAATTCTGCGCGAATTCTCTTTGTAGCCGAGTTATATTTGTTTCGTGAAGGTGTCGGTGAGCTGATCTAAGGAAATGTAGGAATCTGTTTCCTTCGTTGGTTATAATATGGTTTAACTAGTAATATGTGAGACTGAATGAAAGAATGCTTGCTTCATGCTGCCGCTGTTAGCTGGCTAGGGGTACTCTAGCTTGTGGCCTCATGAATTCCGATGAGTGCTGGAGATTGCTGTCTCTGCGATCAGGAATTGTGGTGATTGGCGCGTTTGATTTGGTGAGTTGCGGGGATGACAGCACTTTATTGTGCAATGAGGGAGATGTATTTCAGTCTCGTGCGAATTTTATTTGTGAAGGCAAGTGCCCTTGGAGTTAAGCTAGCTAAGAGGATTTGTTGCCTGTGGAATCGGCAGCTTTAGGTGATAAATATATAACTACTGATAGTTAAATAAGTGGTGCATATACCTTCTGCCTGTTAACCACAATGATTCTAACACTGTACATAAAAAGACTACTGGAGGTAGTGTTGGGGCTTGCGCTTAAGGTTTTGGTTGTGTCCGTTACAGTTACTTGTATCCATGGAAGGGTGGGCTTGGTGGCTGTAATACAAGTATAAAACCTATATGATAGAAACTGCCATGGAACCTTCTGTGTGCAGAACTCCTTTTCATGCCTCCGTTATGGTTATTATGTATGTTCTCACATTCACGTGTTTGTGCCAACCACTTGCCCAGTTTTTCTCCTGTATGTTATTAAATGCAAAAAAGGAATGACACAGGCTGGCACTATCGGATGTTATGCTAAATCACTTTAATTTTTACTTTGTAGGACTTATAAATTAATTCAAGGTGTAAAGCTGTCTATTTAATCATGGCAAACAACTCGTCAGAACCTCAAGACTCTCGTGAACCTACTTCACCTTCACCGTCACCATCCACGTCATCTTCTATATCAAGGTATAACACATCCCAGACTCTCCTCTTGTTCATTTATCATGTTTACAAATTAGTCCTAAACTGTTAATCAGCAGACAAAATGTTTATCTTGTATTTGCTCACAGAATCTATTGCTTTCCAAAATTTGCTTAGCTGGTTGCTCCTGTTTCATTTTCATCTCACGTTCTCTTGACTCTGTGTTTGTTAGAGGTAAAAGAAGCAGCAACTAGCTAACACCCATCCTAACTCGTTATTTGTTCTCTCTTCTACAGGGAAAAAGGTGACCTGGCAGAAGTTGATGATCCTGAAAGTGCAATGTCCACTGTTGCTCGATTGTTGGAAGATCTCCATGCTAGTATGGTATCTCCATCAGAGAAGGAAGCTACAACTAGAAGGTTACTTGAACTGGCCAAAGCAAAAAAGGAGGCAAGGATTTTGATAGGTAGCCATTCTCAGGCAATGCCACTTCTTATATCTACCCTTAGAATTGGATCATCTGCAGCCAAAGTAAATGCTGCAGCCCTACTTAGTGCACTTTGTAAGGAAGAGGACCTGCGTGTGAGGGTCCTCTTAGGAGGTTGTATACCACCCTTAATCTCTCTTTTGAAGTCTGAATCTGCTGAAGCAAAGAAGGCTGCTGCTGAAGCAATTTATGAAGTGTCTTCTGGTGGACTTTCGGATGATCACATAGGCAGAAAAATATTTGTGACTGAAGGTGTGGTGCCAACTCTGTGGGACTTGCTTAATCCCAGGTCTCGCCAGGATAGAGTAGTTGAGGGCTTTGTGACTGGGGCTTTAAGGAATCTCTGTGGGGACAAAGACGGTTATTGGAAGGCCACACTTGAAGCTGGTGGTGTTGAAATTATTACTGGTCTTCTGTCATCCAAGAATACTTCTTCGCAGTCAAATGCTGCCTCCCTGTTGGCACGGTTTATCTCGGCTTTTGGTGATAGCATTCCCAAAATTATAGATGCTGGGGCTGTTAAGGCCCTTCTTCACCTTCTAAATCGAGAGAATGTCATTTCTGTTCGTGAAAGCGCGGCTGATGCTTTGGAGGCCCTGTCTTCCAAGTCTAGTATTGCAAAGAAAGCTGTGGTGGATGCAGGAGGCCTTCCTGTTCTGATTGGAGCTGTTGTTGCTCCCTCAAAAGAATGCATGCGGGGTGAAACGTGTCACTCTCTACAAAGCCATGCTGTCCGTGCGTTGTCAAATATTTGTGGTGGAACAACTTCTCTGTTGCTTTACCTTGGTGAGCTCTGCCAAGCACCCCGGTTGCCTGTTCCTCTTGCCGACATTCTTGGAGCACTTGCATATTCTTTGATGGTTTTTGATGGCACTGATGGTAAATCCTTTGACCCAGTTGAGATTGAAAATGTTTTGGTTGTGCTCCTAAAATCTCATGGCAGTAAGCTTGATCGTATTCTTGAGGCTTTAGCGAGTCTGTATGGTAATGATTGTCTCTCTGACAGACTTGATCAGTCTAATTCTAAGAAGGTGCTTGTTGGGCTGATTACCATGGCTCCTGCTGATGTTCAAGAACATCTTGTTCGTGCCTTAACTAGCTTGTGTTGTGATGGTGTTGGAATATGGGAGGCTCTTGGAAAGAGAGAAGGTGTTCAGTTGTTAATATCATTACTTGGGCTTTCCAGTGAGCAGCAGCAGGAATATGCAGTTTCATTATTGGCTATCTTGAGTGACGAAGTAGATGACAGTAAGTGGGCAATAACAGCTGCTGGAGGCATCCCTCCACTTGTTCAGTTACTAGAAACAGGATCTCAAAAAGCAAAGGAGGATGCAGCTTACATCATGTGGAACATGTGCTCTGACAGTGATGATATCAGGGCATGTATTGAGAGTGCTGGGGCTGTTCTGGCACTAATTTGGCTTCTAAAGAGCGGCAGCCCTCGTGGACAGGAGGCATCAGTCAAAGCACTCAAGAAGCTGATACGATCAGCTGATTCTGCTACAATCAATCAGTTGTTAGCACTACTGCTTAGTGACTCATTGAGCTCAAAGGCTCATGTCATTACAGTTCTTGGACATGTCCTTGCTCTGGCTCCTCAGAGAGCTCTAATCCAGAATGGAGCCCCAGCTAATAAAGGCCTTAGGTCACTTGTTCTTGTTCTTGAATCATCAAACGAGGAAACACAGGAGATTGCTGCAACTGTGTTGGCAGATATTTTCACTATGCATCAGGATATTTGTGATGTCTTGGCAATTGACGAAATTGTTCAGCCATGCATGAAGCTTTTGACAAGTGGAAATCAAGTTATTGCAACACAATCTGCCCGAGCTTTAGGAGCTCTATCATGTTCAGCTAATGCCATGTCAAAAAGCAAGATGTCATGCTTAACTGAAGATGATGTGCGACCTCTTATAGAGATGGCAAAGACATCAGCGATTGATGTTGCTGAAACAGCATTTGCTGCGTTAGCAAATCTCTTATCAGATGCACAGATTGCTAAAGAAGCGTTGGATGACAATATTGTCTTGGCTTTGACTAGAGTGCTTAAGGAGGGGAGCTTAGAAGGCAAGATTAGTGCTTCACGGTCACTTCGTCAGTTGCTCAACCAATTTCCCCTCAGTGAAGTTCTTCCAGATTACTCACAGTGCTGTTTTATTATTCATGCACTGCTGGTGTGTTTATCTGGCATCAGTTTGGACAATGTTACAAGTTTGGAACCCCTTGATGTACTAGCATTGATGGCTAGAAGAAAGGAGGGTGCACATTTTAGCACCCCTCTGTGTACTGCCTTTCTTGAAGTTCCAGAAAGCTTAGAACCTTTAGTTCGTTGTGTTAGTATTGGGCTTCCACCTATTCAAGATAAGTCCATTCAAATCCTTGCAAGTCTCTGTCAAGGTCGACCTTCTCTACTTGGTGAATATTTAAACAGAAGTCAAGGGTGCATTGCTTCTCTTGCTAGTAGAGTTATGGAGTCAAAAGACATGGAAATAAGAATTAGCAGTGCTGTCATCCTCATATCTGCAATGAGGGACAGCAGAGAACAGTCGATTGATGTTCTTGAAGCATCAAAACTTCTGAAGGATCTGACATCTGCACTCATCGATATGCTGAAGCAACATTCCTCTTTAACATCCCTCGACATTGAAATTTGGAAACCTTACACGGAAAAAAGTTCACTTAATTATGAGCAGGATGTTTTGAGTATACCTGAATTAGGAAAGGTTTCAGAAGAAACTGTTGCACTATGGTTGCTCTCACTGATTTGTTCTTACCATGCACGGAGTAAATATACTGTTATGGAGCTCGGTGGCGTTGATGCAGTATCTGATAGACTTGCCAGCTTTACTGCTCATCGACAGGTGCATGTTTCACATTTAAGTTTTCTGTTTTCATATAACTCACACTTTAACTGCAATATGTTGTTGCTGATTCAAGATATTTTCTGCTTGCAACTGCTGTGCTGTTGAGTTTAGCTGTACATAAGGATAGATAGTCTGCTTTAGCTTGGTAATCTATCTGTACCAATTCTGTGAACATCTTAGTTCCATTTTGGATTGTCAATGTGACTAGAATGCAAACATTGATAAAGCTTTCCTGTACTTTTATATCCTTATTTTGAGTAATACTGTACACAAAAAGATAGCTCACTTCAAATATTTATCCAATTTCCTTGTTTTTATTTCTCAAGGAATCTTTACTATGAACTGGTTTCTGTAAAAGACTGAGCTTGCTGATTAATTTTGTGTGACCTACTTACACAAGAAAAACATCAGTGTATATAATATCATTAGTCTCTCATGTTAGATACTCCAATGGGAGTATTTAAAAGAAAACCAATGGGATTTTGCACTAGAGTGATTTTTTTGGTGCTGTCGGTTATCAAACATTTAATGGGCACATTCTTGGAAGAGTCGATATGATTTGCCATGCAGTTTCTGATTCCACCCAAAGTTTTTTCTCGAACAGATTGCACCCAAATTTACTATTTACATAAAAATCATTATTTTTTTCTCGAACAGATTGCACCCAAATTTACTGTTTACATAAAAATCATTATGCTAAGTTCTTACCCAGAAAGAACATTCATACACCCCCACAGATAAACTCTGTATGTTTTGCAAGAAGAAATATTTGGCTGGCCTATTTCATCTTTTATGCCAACTTGCTTAGTAAATTGGTGGAAATGCTAGACTCCAGATTGGCACCCTTTATTCTTGATAACTCCATTGCTTGGGTACCAGATACAGAGGTGTACAAATATTATTACCCATATTAGTTCCTACTATTCAATTGTCTTTGGGAACAGCATAAGCAAGAATTGGAATCGTAATGGTCTACTTACCATATCTGATTTGTTCTACAGTCCAGAGATCTGATAATTTATAGCAACGTCCCTATTCTTTGTTGCATTACTTGTCTTTTCCATATTGTACTGTTTCTTCTCCTATGCCTATTTCCAGTCTGTAATAGCTGCTCCATGTTACAGGAACAGCATGAAGACTCAGAAAATATTTGGACTTGCGCCCTTCTATTGGCTACATTGTTTCAGGATTCAGTGGTTGTTCGATCTTCAGAAATAATGCGAACAGTGTCTTCTTTAGCATCATTGCTAAAATCTGATGACATCATCGACAAATACTTTGCTGCTCAAGCACTGGCCAGCCTTGTTTCCACTGGAAGTAGAGGTATACAGCTCGCTATTGCAAATTCTGGTGCAGTTTTGGGTGCTGTTGCCTTGATCGGACAGGTAGAATCAGATATGCCAAATCTTGTTACAATGGCGGAAGAGTTCAAGTTGGCAGAGAATCCAAGTCAAATAATATTGAGAAGCCTTTTTGAGCTTGAAGATGTTTGCACTGGTGCTATTGCTCGAAGGTCCATACCCTTGCTAGTGGATCTACTTAAACCAATGCCAGACAGACCAGGTGCACCTTTGATTGCTTTGCACCTTCTAACTCAGCTAGCCGAAGGTAGTGAGTCAAATAAAGTTGCTATGGCAGAGGCTGGAGCTTTGGATGCTTTGACTAAGTATCTATCTTTAAGCCCTCAAGACTCAACTGAAACTACTATAACCAATTTGCTAGGGATCTTATACAGTAATCCTGATCTGCTTTACCATGAATCATCGCGTAGCACTTCCAATCAGCTGGTAGCTGTCTTACGTTTGGGCTCGAGAAGTTCTAGGCTTAGTGCGGTAAGGACGTTGCAGAAGCTCTTTGATTCAGAGAATATAAGGGACACCGAGGTGGCTCGGCAAGCTATTCAACCATTACTTGACATGCTTGAGTCAGGAACTGAAATAGAACAGCAGGCAGCCCTTGGTGCGCTTATCAAGCTTTCTGCTGGGAATATCTCTAAGGGTTCTGCCATGTTTGATGTAGAAGGCAACACACTTGAAAATCTTTACAAAATTTTATCCTTCAGTTCATCATTGGAGCTTAAGAAAGATGCTGCTCAACTCTGCTATATTTTATTTGAGAACTCAAACATTCGTGCATCGCCAATTGCAACAGAATGTCTTCAACCCCTGATATCATTAATGACATCAGGATCTAGTTTGGTTGTTGAACCAGCTGTTTGTGCTCTGAATAGACTATTGGATGAGGAGTACAATGCAGAGGTTGCTGCAACTGTTGAAGTCATCGATCTTCTTGTTAGTTTTGTTCCTGGCACAAATCACCAGTTGTCTGAAGCATGTATAGGTGCTCTCATAAAGTTGGGTAAGGACCGTCCAAACTGCAAGCTTGACATGGTTAAAGCTGGCATCATTGAGCATGCACTTGATATGATTCTTGACGTTCCTGTATCTGTCAGTTCATCCATTGCAGAGTTGCTTCGTATTTTGACAAACAACAGTGGCATTGCTAAAAGTTCCGCCGCTGCAAAAATGGTGGAGCCACTTTTCTTACTTTTACGTCGCCCAGATGTTACCATGTGGGACCAGCACAGCGCATTGCAAGCACTTGTAAATATTCTGGAGAAACCTCAGAGTCTGGCAGCACTGAAGTTGACTCCCAGTCAAATAATTGAGCCTTTAATATCATTTCTTGAGTCTCCCTCTCAAGCAATTCAGCAACTTGGCACTGAGGTGCTCTCACATCTTCTAGAACAGGAGCATTTTCAACAGGATATCACCACAAAAAATGCAGTTGTTCCTCTTGTGCAGCTTGCTGGTATTGGAATCTTGAGCTTACAACAAACTGCAGTTAAAGCACTTGAAAACATATCACAGAGTTGGCCCAAGGCTGTTGCAGATGCAGGTGGGATTTTTGAACTTTCAAAGGTAATTGTCCAGGATGATCCTCAGCCAAGTCAAGCATTATGGGAATCTGCAGCACTTGTGTTATGTAATGTTTTGCGTTATAATTCTGACAACTATGTTAAAGTCTCAATGGCTGTACTTGTAAGATTGCTGAACTCCACCATGGAGAGTACTGTCACAATAGCTCTCAGTGCTCTACTTGTTCAAGAGAAAAGTAGTTCACGCTGTGCTGTGGCCATGGCTGAGGCTGGGGCAGTACGTGCACTATTGGAGCTCCTCAAGAGCCATCGATGTGAGGAATCTGCAGCAAGATTGCTTGAGGCGCTGATAAACAATTCAAGGGTCCGTGAAACAAAAGTTGCCAAGTATGCTATTGCTCCTCTCTCACAGTACCTCTTAGATCCTCAGTCGAAGAACCAGTCAGCAAAGTTTCTGGTGACTCTTGCACTAGGCGACATCTTCCAGCATGAAGCACTTGCAAGAGCAAGTGACTCTGCGTCTGCCTGCCGTGCTCTTGTAAGCATACTTGAGGACCAGCCTACTGATGACATGACAATGGTCTCTATTTGTGCACTGCAAAGTTTAGTGATGCACAGCAGGACAAATAGGCGAGCTGTTGCGGAGGCTGGGGGCATTTTGGTTGTGCAAGAATTGTTACTTTCTCCAAATGTGGATATTTCAGGACAGGCTGCTCTTCTGATCAAGTACCTATTTTCAAATCATACATTGCAAGAATACGTGTCAAATGAGCTCATTCGGTCCCTCACTGGTAAGACAGAAATCTTTATGCTGAAGCATATGTCATAATATTTTCTTTCAGATGACTGTTTCTTCATGTTTATGTGTGAAGTCTTGTGCCCTTTTGTTGTGAAAATTAAATGGTTATTCATTTGCCATTTTGTCCTTGATACTATAAACATGAATATCTAATCGAAAGCAAATGTGTTTAGGTGAGAAAATATTTGAATTGCAAATGTTTGATGGTTATTTTCCTGCTTAGTGATAGATTGATTTCATTGTTTCTCTAATGTCAATTGCAATTTATTGCAGCTGCCTTGGAGAGAGAGCTGCTCTCTACATCATCTATCAATGAAATTATTCTGAGGACCATATATGTTATATTCAGCAACTTCAAAAAGGTACGGTTTTCTGAGGCAGCAACCTTGTGCATACCCCATCTGGTGTGTGCCCTGAAGGATGGAAATGAGGCTGCCCAAGAGAGTGTGCTCGACACCCTTTGCTTGCTGAAAGAATCTTGGCCACAAATGAATGAAGACATCGCTAAAGCTCAGTCCCTGATTTCAGCTGAAGCCATACCTGTACTACAAATGCTTATGAAGACCTGTCCTCCCAGTTTTCATGAGAGAGCTGATAGTTTGCTGCATTGCTTGCCTGGTTGCTTGACAGTGACAATCATTCGTGGGAATAATTTGAAACAGACAATGGGGGGTACAAATGCATTTTGTTGCCTGCAAATAGGAAATGGTCCTCCAAGGCAAACTAAGGTAATTTCTTGTAGATGATCTTACTAAAAAAAATCCATTCATGATGCACACAGTAATGCCAGCAATGAGCCGTGCAAGACTGGGAACAGTGTTTGGCATGTGGTATTCTTAGCGGACATCTTAATTGATATTTTCGTTGTCTGCATCTGCTGATGCTTTTAAATGTCAGGTGGTTAACCACAGCATCTGCCCAGCATGGAATGAGGGTTTCACTTGGTTATTTGACGTCGCCCCAAAAGGGCAGAAGCTCTACATCATATGCAAAAGCAAAAATACATTTGGAAAGGTATGGCCATTTGGATGGCATATATCTTCTTCACATGTTTTATTTTCTCTCTTTAGTTCATGCCTTTGATTCCTGTGTCACTTCTCAAATGTTGCTATTTTCGTTGCAGTCGACCCTTGGAAGAGTCACCATCCAGATCGACAAGGTTGTAACCGAGGGTGTATACAGCGGGTTCTTCAGCCTCAGCCATGACGGTGGCAAGGATGGCTCGAGAACCCTTGAGATAGAGATTGTATGGTCAAACAGACCATCCAACGACAGTATGTAGCATATGGCCTGATTTACCTGACGCCAAATCTTATACTCCTCTGGCTTCCATGTAAATCAGCCCCCATAATCATCCAAATTCATTTATATGTAGAGAGGTGGGACGCTTAGATAACCCGCATTATCACCATTCAATTGTTTCAAGGCCCTCTCTGGATTGTGGCCTTGCAGCTGTAACAGATTTTGGACCGGGTATTTTTTTTTGTACAGGCGAATATGTTTCCTGTAATTATATTCAGTGTAGATCGGCATGAGTAGAAACACAACTGACAAAAAACATTTATGTGATGTGTGTGGCGTGATATTTTCTGCTGTTCATTGTACTCATCTGTAGACTGTAGCCTCGGTTTGAGCTTTACCGTTTTCAGAGGGAAAATTAAACTAGCCAATTGCATTGATTTGTTAGACGAAAGAAAGTTGACAGCTTCTCTCAGTAGAAAGCAAATGCTACTTGGATTCTTTAACCCTTGCTGACATATCTTGTTCACATCATTGCAGTTGCAACTGTAATTATCTGTTCTGCAATGTGTAGGGGCTCATATCATGTGCCGTCTTATCTGTTGTCACATCTGATACCAGATTTTCGATTCTGTTTCGCGTCTGGCAAGCGGCAACCTACCTGACATATAGGCTGTGTTTAAATCCATAAGTTTTTGTACTTTTGTAAGAACTTATTGCTGAAATAAGTTCTTTTTACTGTTGGAGTGTTTACCTAATTAGAACTTATTTGAGGCAGTGTTCAAATGCACGAGATAAGTTTTGCTACAGTGAACTCAAACATACTGATTCCAAGCTAAACAAGTACTACATGATACTGCTGCATAAATACATGGTCCTCATAGTCTCAAGCCATACACAGATACAGCTACTCCAGGACAGCACCCACTTATGCATGATCCATTGGTCCTAATTCAAGCACCCAGCACACAAATTTTGCTTGACCCAGAAACCATGGCTTCAATCTAAACGGCAGAAATAGAAATACCCAACATACTGACCCAGAAAGAAGTTGCTTCACCCAGGCAGGAAACACCAGGTGCCTCCAGCTTGATCCATCTCCTGAAACAGCAGCCCATGAGAGCAGCAGAACGCTGCACCTGCGAGATATGGCTCCAGGGAATCAGGGTTCCCCAGGTGAGCATTCAGCCCTGCACACAGAATTCAACCTACCATCTAATTATTACATTCAAGCATTCCAAAAATG
Source organism: Alloteropsis semialata (assembly GCA_004135705.1). Taxonomy (NCBI): domain Eukaryota; kingdom Viridiplantae; phylum Streptophyta; class Magnoliopsida; order Poales; family Poaceae; genus Alloteropsis; species Alloteropsis semialata. The sequence goes on from CM014277.1 coordinate 14,046,363, forward strand.
TAGCGTTCATTCTTCTAGTGCAAACATTATTACTATCGTAAACATACAGTACCGACTGAATGACTTATTTGTGGATGACACATTAGCAGACATTTTCTGTATATTGGTTCCCTAGATGAAAGCACTCATTAGCTATTTGATCACGCACAACATTCATGTTCACATCTTCATCGACAGGATCATCACTCGCTGCTCCTCCTCCACTGCCGGCTTCGTCCGGGTCCCCCAAAATGTCATCTTGGTGTACTCCTTCCTCTCCATCTTCTGACAGCACTCCATCTTCGTATTCCTCATCTTCCAGTCCATTTTCCATAATAAAATTGTGTAGTCCAGCACATGCAAGTATAATTTCACTTTGTTTAGCCTTTGGATAACATGGGATACCAAACAAAATCCTCCACTTGTTCTTCCATATTCCAAAGGTCTGCTCGACCGCTGACCTCAAGCTGGAATGAGCGTGGTTAAAAAACTCTTTTTGATCTCTTGGCCCCGGCCCTCTTCTCCAATCCTCTTGATGGTACTTGACGCCCCTGTAAGGTGCAAGATAGCCTACCCGGTTCGGGTATCCCGCATCGGCAAGGTAATATTTTCCTGCACAGAAATCAGCATTGATACTCTTCAAAAACTGCAGCAAGTGTTACAACAAAAGGCATGATTCATTATCAGAAAGGGTTGGAGAACAAGCCAGCGGATGCATTAGCTTCTTGTGCAGAGGATGCATTAGCTTCTTGTGCATTAGCTTTCAAATGGATCACATGTTGAAAAGGCAGTCAGTCCTTTTATTCAGTAATGCAGTCACATACTGAATGTAACATAATTTAGTTTACACGAATTCAAATGCTCAAGTTACTTTCCTATAAAAAAATAATTCAAGCTTGTTGGTTTCAAAACAGGTTTAAAGAACTTGAAGCAAAGTTGCAAGCATGTCTAGCAGTATTTCTTTTTTCTCGAACACACAGGAGAACTGTGTATCATTGTACTAAGAAGATTGGAAAGGGGGGTTTAGAACCCCTTTACAACACCACACACAAGCACACTGAACTCAGCACTGTCTTCCTCTCTCGCCTATTATGGACTTAACCCTTGACTAGTACCAAAGAACTCACTCATTGTCAGGCGCTAGAGCAAGACTAAAGACACTAATGCGGCAGAAAGTGTCAACAACTCTTCATTAGATGGGGAAACGACCAGGATTGACAGTCTGACCAAAACAGTCGTGTCAAATACTCTTTTTTTTTCTCCAAACAAAATGAATGCATAGACCAACATCAAGTTTGGACATTACTCAAAAAATAAAAGTTCAAACCATAAACTTACAGAAAAGAAAGGGGAAAATACCATAAGTACTACCAAACATGCATTTATATCAGCCACTATCACAAACTCCAGCAGTATACCACAGAATATAATGTCTCTTTTGTGCATAGAGCAACCAAGATAGGACAAAGCAAAAGCCCTATTCATACACCCAAGAACAAAAAATGGCCATTGAACATTCAGGCAAACAGTTATTTTGTACAACTCAATTTCAAAGACCATGGCCAAGACAGCATGATTGTCAATTAATTTACTACCAAATGCCAGTTCAGAAAACAAAGACAGCAGATTAAAAGGTCATAAAGTAGTATGCTGTACTACTTTCCCAACTATGAACAATGACAACAAATATGAATTCACAAGTGCAAGAGTTAACATAAATGGCAACAGAATCATGAAGTAAATAACACAACATTTGAAAAGGCAGTCACTCCTTTATGCTGAAAACATATATGGTACAAAGCATCATGTATGTGACAATAGCATATTTATGGATCACATGTTGAAAAGGCACTCACTCTTTCAAAATTGGTCACATGTTTGTACGGGCCTACACTTATCAGTGTATCCTTATCAACACATAACAAAAAAAACTACAAATGTATCAGCTCTATGTGCCTATCACATATCTGTAAAGCAGCCACAATTATCATTATAACCATGCTGCCGTGTCCCAAGTAGTCACAGAATATACAGTATGCACATACCTGGTGGGGGATGCGGGAAGTTTGCTCCAAACTTTTGTATTGCTTCTGACAGGACTCGGTAGTCATGTGCTGACCCAGGAATCCCAGCAGCAACAAATGTAAATCTCCGGTCAAAGTCAACGATGCCAAGAACATTCTGAGATTTTTCGCTTTTCCTGTTGATATACTTCCCAACTTGTTGTCCAGGCACACAAACCTTGACATGGGTACCATCTAGAGCTCCTATAGCATTTCTGAAGGCATGCCCAAACTTGTGGTTGGCTATCTTTGGGTGAACGGTGGAGTACGAAGGGTCCTTGGGGCACACATTATCTTTTGCTAGTTTCACCACACACCCTAACACATGTTCGAATTTTCGGCTAATTGTACCAGTGGACCTACCGAACCTATCCTCTGCTTGCCTCATTGACTGTGGTGCTCCCAACATCCATAACAACATGGCTAAAGCCTCCCTGGATGTCGTCTGCCTTGTTCCCTTCAATCCATAGGACTGTACCAACACCTCGTGCAGGTGCTCGAACACATAAGGCCTCATCCTAAACATGTTGTAGCAAGATGTCCTATTTAATAATGTTTTGTGTACCCAACCAATGCCAGATTCCTCCTGATCCCTAGCTGGTGCTCTGTTGCAGTAAAGTTCTTCGTGCATACCTAGAATGAAGGCCATCTTCAGAATTCTTCGTCTCCTTTGCTGCTCATGCAGGACAACCTGTAACACTTCATTGTCACTGGAATCACTGAAAAGCTCGTCCCATGCGCCATTGCCTGCAGTGACTGCATTCCCATCACTTGACTCCCCTTCAGCACTTGGCAATGTACTTGCATTATCAGCTGTACTTGATGCCTAGACATGCCAAAAAAAACAACAATTAATCCTGTTACTTGGAAGGCCACAGCTGCATAAACAAGTTATATCCTGCGCATATACTTGACATATACTTCAGGCACCAGACACATTTACTTGACATATACTTGAGGCAGCAAACACATTTACTCGACATATACTGCACCCACCAAAACCATATACTTGAGGCACCAAACACATGTACTAGCAGCAGTGCAGCCACCAACAAAATATTGTAAGCACTTCAGCCACAAACAAGAACATATATTGCCTTACCATATAGTAAGCAGTGCAGCCACCAAGTGCATATATAGTAAGCAGTGCAGCCAAAAAATACATAAATCACCAGCCACCAATAACATATATTGACAGCCACCATAAACATATACTGCCAGCCACCAGAAACATATATTGACAGCCACCAGAAACAGAAATCAACAGCCACCAAAAACATATATTGACAGCCACCATAAACATATAGTGACAGCCAACCCAAACATATATTGACAGCCAGCATAAACATAAATCAACAGCCACCATAAACATAAATGAACATCCACCATAAACATAAATCAACAGCCACCAATAACTTATATTCACAGCCAACACAAACATAATTCAACAGCCACCAAATACATAGTTCAACATTTATGAGCAACATGCTCATGCATTGGTTCAACAACGTACAAACCAGAACATTAGAAATGGTCTTTCACAACTCAACAACAACATAACATTCAAAGCAGAATTAGTTCTCATACTTTTATTACACTAAACAATACACACACTAACACTACCAACTTGTAGGTACTACATCAAATCTGAAACATGGTGGATCCAAAAACGCCTAGCCTGCTCATCTGGGAGATCGAGGAAGACAGTTCTGAAATATCCCTTCTCAAATATTTTGACTAACTTCAGGTACAATGGGCTAGCAGGTGAAACATCTAATTGCCGTGCCAGTTCAAAACATTGCTTAATCTCTGCTTTTTCAGCTTCCTTCCTCTTGTCCTTCTCCTCTACAATTTTCTGAAGCGCAAAGTTTGTACTGGTGTTTCCGTCCTCATTTTGCTGAAGTAAAGTGCTGAACATATGTTGCATAGGGCTCTTTGACCGCTTAGGAGCACTGCCCGAAGTACTGTATCCTCCACTACTTCCCCTCTTGCGGGTACTATTAGTTGAGGGGGTGGTATAGGTAGGCACATTTGGCGCCGGCACATTCTGTGCATCTTCACAATACTCTTCTTCTTGGGCTTCTTCCTCGTATTCCTCTCCTCGTGGTTGTCATGTGCTTCCTCCTGTTCCTGCGCTGTCCCCTGCATTGTGCTTGCATCTATGGCTACGTCGGAGAACATTAACTCCAGATAGGGAAAGTACGGCGGTATGTACTGTGCAAGTCGCTTCACTTCAGCGCATTCCTAAGGATGAAGAGAAGTAACAAGATTTAGGCATGCATATTGGTAAAGCACAGGACATGCCTTGCTCAGTTATGCAGCAATAGCCATAGGATAATTACCTTAGCAACATCCTTCCAAACTGAATTGGAAGCTATGAAAGCCCTATTTAATGCACGGCCAACTCCACTACGGCTACTCAGCTTCTTATACGCATCGAACACTTTGCGCAGAATGTCTCTGCGGTTCGACATTGCCTTCCAGTCATGGACTAAGCCGGTCATTTCTGCGTATCGCGAAATAAGCCCTTGGTACCCTCTTCTGGTCATT
>CM014277.1:14104204-14156295 GCA_004135705.1 Alloteropsis semialata
AGAATGAAGAAATGAGCCATGGCTCGGGCTGGGGGAGGAAGAAGGGGCTTTATACGCAGAGCTCCTTTGGTACCCGGTTGGTGCCACCAACCGGTACCTATGAGCGCGCAAAATTTGTGACCGTTGGACCCGGTACCAATGCAAGCATTGGTACCGGGTCCAATCCACCCGTGACCAATGCGGGTGGATGGATGGAGGGTTCTCTGGTAGTGCAACAAAGAGAGCCGGCGAACTTTATAACTGTCTAGCCAGTGTGGGAAATTTGAATGATGGCTTAACAATGTGCAGAAGTTCTCTTCAGTAGACTTGTGAATGAGGAAATCAAGAATAGAGTCATGCACTCGACAACACCCTGCCTTCCCATCATATCCTATCTTCAATGGTTGTATCAAACTTCTATTGACAAGCTCATGGAAATACCTGTCACCTAACTCTGCTAGATCTTGCCCATCTTCCCCATGGATGAAGCCCTCAGCAATCCATCTGTGCACTAAACGAGACCTTTCAATCTCATAATCTTCAGGAAATAGAGCCAAGTACAATAGGCAACTTCGTAGATGGTGTGGAAGCTCAAAATAGCTCAGTGATAAGATCTCTCTCATTCTGTCTACCTCAGTATCCTTTTCAACTGCAAAACCATACCTTCACAAACGATCGCATTGATCTTTGGTTTGCTGAGTTGCCAGCAAACAGGATATAGCAATGATTGCCAATGGTAAACCACCGCATTTTTTTCAGAATGTCATCAGAAGCTTTTCTGAGGTTTGGAGGGCACTTCTCTTTAGAGCCAAAGATTCTCTTGAAAAACAAACTTTTGGAGTCCATATCATTAAGCGGTTTCATCTGGTAGACAAGATCTTTATGAGATGCGCATGATTCAGCTACCTCAATTACACGTGTTGTCACCATTATTCTACTGCAGCAGCTATTGTTAGCAAATGCACACTCCATAACTCCAGGTTGGTGCATCCCATATATCATCAACAACAATAAAATACCTGCAATACATATTTCATAAAGTTAGAATTTGTATGTGTATCTTATATATGGAGCATTGTGCATGCTGTGTCGATTAATCCTAGCATAGACTCTTACATAATTGACACCTGCAAATATTTTCTTATATGAAAAAGCCCAATTTTTTACCCCCCTCAAACTTATGATATAATCTAAATATAATTTCAAACTATGAAATTGGATAAACTCGCATCCTTCAACTATTAATTCCTAAGCTCCACTATGGATTCCACCCACTAATGCAGCAGCAATCACCATATAGTGTGGCTTTGATACGTCAATAGACAAACAAATGATCGTGCATTTGCATACTTGCCACTAGAAGATAGGCAGGCACGCAGTCCTTTCGTGGACGACTTCCGTTGGTAACTAGCAGGGAGCGAGAGCTGAGCCCGCCGCACCCACTGAATCCTAGCTCCACTGCCGCCGCCGTTGGGTCGAAGATTGAAGTGTTTTTGGCTCCTTCACCAAGGGGTTATTCTTACAAAAGATAAGCTTAAAGAAATTGGCATGGAAGTATGAAATGTTGCTTTTGTAGTGACAGTGAAACTATTCCACACCTCTTCTTTGAATGTCAGATTGCTAGGTTAATTTGGAGAATAATTCATACTACCTTTGGCAACATCTCTACTCCTATAAAGAACTTTTTGTCCTCGTTTCCTGTCCGTCGTAGGTCCTTTTCGAGACCGCGGTTTCCGTCCTCTCCATCGCGCGCCGGCAGGTGGGCCTCTTTAGTGGCCGCGGAATTTTCTCCTCCCCACGCGCTTCCATCCCATCAATCGCCCTTCCCAATCACGCGACCCTTACCCTCCGCCTCCCCTGGCGATCCCCGCCCCGCGGCGAGCTTCGAGCTCACTGGCCGCACCTCCTCCCCGTCCTCGCCGCACACGTGCTCCTCCTCCCCGTCCTTGCCGCCCTTCATGGAGCAGAGATCGGCGGCGGCCTCCTTCCCCGCACCCCCATCAGCGCCTCCCTTCCCCCCTCCCTCCTGATCCACACGCACCACTTCCCTCCCGATCCACAAGCACCTCTTCCCTCCCGATCCACACCTCCCTCCCAGATCTGCAACGCCGGCGACGTGGCCAGGCGTGCCCCCTCCTCGCGCAACCCTTCCTGCCAAACTGCGGCGGTCGGTCTTGTCTCGCGCGGGTGGAAATCTGGGCGGCGTTCGCGGATCAATCTTGCTGCGAATTGCCCGGCGACTGATGACGGGCTCACGTGGTTTGCTGCGTGTGCAGGGTGCTGTGCGTGTCGGACGGGGAAGAGCAGATGGGGGTGTACCTCAGAACGCCCAAGACCGACAAGGCCGCCGCCGATGGAGACAACTACCGCGTCCAGTTTGGCCTCTCTTCCATGCAGGGGTGGCGGACCACCAGGGAGGACGCGGTGAGTTGCTTCCAATTCCCTCGCGGCTTTCCGATTGGGTGGGATTGCCTCCTACTGTTCTGTTCGATGCCAATCCAAGTGGGTTTGGTTGAGATGCATCTGTGTGTGTGGGTATTTGCTACTGCTTAGATTAGATGTGTATGAGTCTTTACTGAAAATGGTGAATCAATGTTTCTATAGTTGACGAAGAAGGGTCTTTACTGAAAATGGTGAATCAATGTTCAGTTTAATGATTACCACATGACCTAAATATGTTATCAAATTGAAGATATATGCCCTAACTTATGCCCTAACTACATGCTTTAAGCACAATTTCATTATCTATCCAAATTTAATACAATCCATAATGTACCTTAGAGGAGATTAGATTTTTTTTCTCTGAATGCATATGTAGCAGTTAACAGTACGGCAAAAACTGTAGTGGTATGAGTTTCTGTACTATAACCTAATAGTTGTGCATGACTTCAGTTTTTAGGGTGCTGTGCGTGTCGGACGGGGAAGAGAAGATGGGGGTGTACCTCAAAACGCCCAAGACCGACAAGGCCGCCGCCGATGGAGACAACTACCGCGTCCAGTTTGGCCTCTCTTCCATGCAGGGGTGGCGGACCACCAGGGAGGACGCGGTGAGTTGCTTCCAATTCCCTCGCGGCTTTCCGATTGGGTGGGATTGCCTCCCTGTTCGATGCCAATCCAAGTGGGTTTGGTTGAGATGCATCTGTGTGTGTGGGTATTTGCTACTGCTTAGATTAGAGGTGAATATGAGTCTTTACTGAAAATGGTGAATCAATGTTTCTATAGTTGACGAAGAAGGGTCTTTACTGAAAATGGTGAATCAATGTTCAGTTTAATGACTACCACATGACCTAAATATGTTATCAAATTGAAGATATATGCCCTAACTACATGCTTTGAGCACAATTTCATTATCTATCCAAATTTAATACAATCCATAATGTACCTTAGAGGAGATTAGATTTTTTTTCTCTGAATGCATATGTAGCAGTTAACAGTACGGCAAAAACTGTAGTGGTACGAGTTTCTGTACTGTAACCTAATAGTTGTGCATGACTTCAGTTTTTAGGCCGTACAAAGCAAAACAACTTAAAGGAGATGTATGATAATCGAGAAATAGGCTAGCTGTACATTATTAGTGCTAAAATTTGAGTAATGCTTGCCTTATCAGTGCCCATCAATGCTAAATTTTTATATGGGCTCGTGTGTTTCAGCTGCAGACTTAGATAGATGTTAATCTATCATTTATTTACTCCCCAAATTTATTTTGCTATCATAGGTCTACCATTATTCTTGAATTACCATGTTAGTATAATGCATGCTGAACTTGTACTCTGAATCCATTTGTGCTGACCTTAATGTTAGAACCCATTGGTTTTCTCATAACTTTTGATCATCAGAAATCCTGGATTACCTCTCTTGTGAGCTTGCTCCACTTGTGTTAATGACATTTCAGCTCTAAGATTTTGCTAATATGCTTAAATGCTTACCCAAAAATAAAACTTTTTGTAGTACATGTTTAAGTAAGAGTAGTCATCGTATACCATAGTTTAAGTTTATCTCCATATTTTCTGTTACTTATGTGTTAGCTCATGTCAAACTTTTATGCTGCAGCAACCAGGTGTGCCGCAGGTGAACAAGTTGCATCTGGCAGGGATGGGCGGGGTGAACAGATTCCTGCTCCCAGTGTCGGGAGTGTGAGTGCACGCTTAGCACAGCGAGGGATTTGGGTTTGGATCTGGTTGGATTTTGGGATTTTACTCGAAGCAATTGATTGCAGTGACCTTATGTATGTCTCGTCCCTTGCAGTCACTGGACGAGTTGCAACCTGATCAGTGACCAGAGTTGCAACCTGAGTATGGCAGCTGGGTTGCTCGGTGCTTGCACGCCTGGGAGATGTGCAAGGATTATTGCATCGCTTGGTGGGCCATTTACCGAGGGACCTGGAATGGTAAAGATCTCTCTTTTATTTATGATCTGAAAGTATTTTTCACACGATTGATACAATTTGGCGATCTCTGTGCATTATCAAGTACTTGAATGTTGGCCTATTGCAGATGTGTTAAAATTTGGCATTTTTTTGAACAATTCTGGTTTTTGGTGTGTCAGAAGAGTAGTTTTTTGAAATGCATTTAGCATAGCTCTTGCAGGTTAAGAGGCAACTTCTATTAAACCTTAGCAAGGTCTTTTGCGGTGCATGCCTTTTTTTACAAGAATGATGGACTGCACATCTGACTCATTCCTTGGAAATGGTAAGTTCATTTTACGAGAATAATGGACTGCACATCTGGCTCATTCCTTGCATTTTGTCCCTAACTTCTTATAGTTCTCCCCCACATTGTTTCTCTGTACAATTTTTCTCATGCATGGATATAAAGATATTGACACTTCACACAAACAAGCTGTCTATATGCACCACCAGATTGATGTTTTTAAATACAAATCTGACTGATTTGTCCTGGATTTGGATATAAAAAACCTATTGATGCTCTAATGAGCATTAGTATCATCGTCTGATCTCAGGTGTATTAAATAAAAGAGAGATTATTTTTACCCATTTTCCCATTTATGGCAGTTTATTTTCTGAAAGAATTTGAGGCGTTGCTTGTATTTAGCAAGTAAATACATTGTTACTAATGGCTCGTGTAACAGGCCAACGGCCTATCTATTCGAACTGAGCATGCATGGTGTATTTGACTTGGTTTGCATGGTGTATTTGAACAAGCCAGATGTGTAGGTTCATACAATTTTAGAAGTACTGGTTCCTCTGGTATACCTCATGTGTGCGCTGCTTAATTATGTTGTTCGAGATAAATTCCGAGTGAATGCTTTTTCTCTTATTTAGAAATCTAGAGTGAGAACAACACTTTATGATTAGTCTCTCTTCAAAATATTTGATGCAGTTTCAGTTAAGCAACATAATCAGAAAGTTTCAGGCTTTTATGTTCCAGTCCATTTTGGTGAGGTTCTGCTTGTGGGTAAGGGAATAATATGACTATTTTGTAGCATAATAGCATTCTATAGGCTATATGTGATTGGCCTTATGCCATCAGTGATTGGTCTTATGCAGGCACTTGCAGTGCTGTAAGTTAAATTATGACTTCTGAGGTTTCTTGAATTTTAAATAGAGGTATTGGCATAAATTCATTAGTTTGTAAGTTCCATCTGTTCGAGAGTCTGACCTATCTGTAGGTTGCTGATTCTTATTTTTTATTGTTTAAGCTGAATTCTTATAAGCTGATTCTTATTCCTGTAGTATACAGTGGTTTTCTGCAGTCTGGACAGTGTTCCGCATGGCACTTTTGTTGGTCAATCTGGAAGTTTTGTTTTGAATCAGTGTAAGCTACTAGACCTGGAATGGAGAGTGGGGATTAAGAGAAGTCACACACCGTGACTTGATCAAGGTAAGACTGAATCTTCCTGCCTCCCTCCCTCTTTGTATATTACCAGAGATTCAAGAATGAATGAATAGTCGAAAGCAATACTGAGTTCCTTTTACCATGTTGCTTGAATATGGCAAACTGTGTTAATGGTGATTGGGAATATATGTATTTACTCTGTGTAGTACAAGGTTTATTGGCTGAATCATATCTATAAGTCATTTTTTATCGGTTATTTGTTTGAATTATACTTTCCAAACCATTAATCAATAGTTTTATCTTGCCCATCTTATTGCGTTTAAAATTTTTGTTTTGCTCCCGTAGCAACACACGGTCACGAACCTATCCTTTAATATGAGAGGTTTATGATTTTCCAAATACTTACATTATAATTTATCTATGCGACAGGATGGCCAATTAATGCGACAGGATGACCAATTAATGCGACGGGATTTCGTGATCGATGTATTGGGGTCTGAAGCTAATGCCTACAAGCCATTACTACCGTCTGATATAAAGAAATATCTTAGCCAGATAAAAGGCTATGAAATAAAATAGAGTCATTTTTCTCATACTTTCGATAAAATAGAGTTGATTGAGCTATTACTACTTTAAGTTTTGTTTGAACTATTTTAAATAACCAGTGATTTGTTTGAATTGTATTATATACATTCCGTTCGTAACATTTTGTTTTCGTTTGAATTATAAAATATGAATGTATCCTTCCTATCTTGCCACATATATTTGGTGCTCTCGGTAAATATGATTTTTTAATTAAATTTTAGCATTTTTAATTTATTGTATTTGTCCCATAGCAACGCACGGGCACGATCCTATCTTTTAAGTAATGGTGGCAGTGGAGATTCCCGTCGTCCACTTGGTCGAGTTCCTGTGGCAGGCGAGTAAAATAACACCTGCTCAGCTAACGACGACGGTTAGGCCGTCCCCAACCCAAGACACTACTCATAGTTTCCATAAGCTTCACATTATCAAGAAACTAGTGCTAGACACTACCTCTCCAATGCAAACACTACCCTTTCATATCCAAATTTAATATCACTCCTCTCTCATTGTGTCTTAGATATCGTGTAGAAACCATGTTTCATGCAAGACCCAGTTTCCTTCTCTTCCTTCATTTAATCACTTGCCACATCACCTTTTATTCTAGGTGGCAGCTCATTTAATTCTATGGAAACCATCCTGGTCATTGGGTTGGGGATGGCCTTAGGTTAACCGTGATTCCCTGCCGGATTATACTATGATGATCACGAAGCGTATTTCGGTCAGATTTATGGTGGTACGGGGCGTCAGATTTGCCGGTTTGTTATTTCTGGCGCTCCTTCCCAAGCGCCGATTTTGTAGCTATTACAAATTTTTGTTTAGGAATTGAGAGCTAAAAAACCACAGCCCTGAATCCAACCAAATTTCAGTTGTGATCTCGGCAGCCTACCTGCAGTTGTGATCTCGCTCCTTCCCAAGCGCCGATTAAGCAGCATGTTTGGTAAAATTCTCGTTAATAAATAAACGGAAATAAACATGGGCAAAGTAACCCTGAATCCAACCAAATTTCAGTTGTGATCTCTGCAGCCTGCACTAAACAATCAACAGCTGCTCCTGACATTTACGATTCCGGTCTCGTACTTTCGAGATCACGCTCGCTCGCAGCCCGATGCTCCCGTATCTTGGTTTTCTAATCGGCGAGAGATCGCGCCTTTTCGTGACGCCGCACATGGGCAACACCATGCATCAGCCTGCATATGCAGCACCAAGCTCGATTCACATGGAGCCATGGAGGTCCCCGGTCGAATATCCGCGAGCATCATCCGCGCGAGCGCGTGGGGCCCGCTCCCTCTCCCCCTCCCACTCCCCGCGGCCGGCGTGGTGGTCTTGTCGCCGAAACGACGGGAGGAGCTCTCGCCGCGGCGCACGGGAGCCGCGTTCGCCTCAGGTATCGGTCGCCGCCGTTTGGCGCCAGCTGCCTGCCTTCCGGTCACGCTCGACGGGGACTCGGCGACGCGCCGCCGCACGGCTCGGCTGACGTGCCGCGCGCGACGTCACGGCGCCCGGCGGGATACATGCATGCCCCCTGGAGGAGCGGACGGCCCCGGTGGGATCCACCTGTTCCCCTCGCGGCTGCCCCGCCCGAGCGTCTCGCTGACCTGACCTGGTCGACACGGCGAGCCGCCGCGCGCGGGTGGTACTGAACTGGGGGTGGGAGGAGGCGAGGAGCCCGCCCTGTAGCTGTAGCTTTCGTTCTCCTCGCTGGCGTCGATTGGGTCCCACCTGGGCCAAAGGGTCCCACGCGTCAGCGGCAGCGTGACGCCCGCGCCTGCGCGACGGAACCGGCGCGGACTTTTCCGTTTGGTCGATGCGCTTGTCGCCGCACCGCCGCCCATGGTTCTCGACGCCGGCGTGAGCTGTCGGCCTGTCCCTTGTACGGCCACCGGGGGTTGCTTTCCACTCCACTCGGTCCCCACGCCGACGCTGACAGGTGGGCCTCCGACCGGCGCGACCCCCTTGGTGATAAGCCCGAGCTCGTATCGACGAATCATATGCGGCGACCCGCGGCCGCCCAGGCCCAGCCCTCGATACGAGCTGAGCTGACACGTGGGACCGACCACTTGCGACCCCACACGTCACTCACCCAGCACGCTGCGGCGGCGTGAGAAAAAGGCGTCTGGTCTCGGTCCGACGCGGCGCGCGTGAGCCGGGCGGCCGGTCGTTGGTCGTCACGGATGACGGGATTTCCCCCGGTGCGGTGGGGCCCACCCTACGTACACCAGCTCACGCGACGGCGACGGCGGCCAATGCGGCGGAGGGACGAAGCCGCAGGACATCGTCGTGCGCCCCGTGGGGGCGATCTCAGGCAGTCTCGATCCACGTCATTTTCGTCCTTGTTTATGTTACCCAGCCAATGGGCGAGGGGACGACCCTTGGAGGGTGTACTTCGGCCGCGCGCTGACGCCCCTTGGCACCCATTGACAATAGGCAGATGGTGATTCTTGAGCGGCGTCGAAGAGCCGCTGGTTTGGAATATTCACCTCTGCCAGTAGCCTTTGTTCCCTTTTGTCAAAACGGGGATGGTCGAAGTCTCCGAGATGTTGCCGCCGCGTGTGACGATATAATAACGCGATGTTGGTTTCAGCTGTGATGGTACCGGTTTGTTGTCATGTCTATCTTGTGTGCCTGTGTAGCTCGGCGTCGACTCGGTGACTTTGTCGAGCAATAATTACAATCTCCGGCGGGGAGTTTCGTTGATCTTGTTGTTTGGTGGACGCTTTTGGATGGCCGGTGAGAGTTGACATTTGACGTGGTCTTAAAGATTTGTACACCTTCACCGAAGTAGTTTAAAAAAGATCCTTGTACAAGAGCAATTTAAGAGTACAGCGGCCAGAACAAGAAATAGCATGATGGCGACCCATTAAATCTAGCTTGATTTTTACATGCTTTGTCCAATTACATCATTATATAGCTAATGAGGTTGTTTTGTTAAGGGAGCCGCTGGTGATCCAACTAAACTTTAGCTGGGGTGTTTGGATCCTCTGGCTAATTGAAAATAATGGACCATGCCGCCACTCATAAAAGTAATAAAAAAGATGGTGGCTGCATTTTTTAGGGAGGGCAATCTCGTCTTTAAACATATTTAGCTGGTTCTAGCTGGGTTCAACTGGCTAAAAGAAATAGTGCACTTTCTAACCCTCCAACTCAAGTTTAGCTGCTAGGGATCCAAACAGGGGCACCTAAGACTCGGTCAAACTTTAGTTGGGCACTGAAATGTACACAATCTTCTTAAGTTGTTCCAACCCAACTAAAACATGTTTAAAGACGAAATAAATTGCCTCTATTTTTTTGTGTGTGCATCGGGTTCAACAAAAGTAAAAGTAGCATCGTAAATAAACACTAATTAGTTAGGGGATAAAAAAGCCCCAACTAAATTTTAGCTGGCTAAATTAGCTAGCTAAATTTTAGCTGTTGTGGATCCAAACAGAGGGATTGTTTATATAGCTACAGTTATACATGAAAAGCTAGTTGGCATATAGAATCTTTGCACCGTAGTTCAGGCACATGGGTGCCCAACCAACACCATGTCTGAGATTACAAATTAGCAACAAAAAAGTATATTTTTTAAACAAAACTTATGTAATAATCAATGCGAACTTATTTATTCCCCGGTCGTTCCTATGGTTTCTACCGTGAAGTTCAATGGGCAAGGAATATACCATTTTTATATTCTACCCAATAATACGATTAGTACACCTGGTTGGTTCCGTCAAATTAATACTTTTTTAAAAAACTGAAGACTGTTGGATTCAATTCAAATGGGCGAGATCGAAGAGATGGAGATTCCTTTTCGCTGCATCATTTTCATGCGTACATCACCGATGACTTGTCCTCGAAAAACACTCGAGATTAAACAACAGCCAACACTCACGCAAGAAATCAAAAGCTGCAAGTTGCAACTAAGNTTTCAAATTCTACAAATTCATGTGCAATTTCTCTCTGTCCTCAATGCCTTTGCTTTGAGTCTTGATCAATCTCCTATGCCTAGTTTTCATGCCTGGCACCATATATGTATACTCTCTTGCTAAGTGTGTGGCTCTTGCTTAGTGCAGTGCTTCTTTGCTTAGAAAAGGTATGCTTATATGGTCATTCTCTCAAGTTCATGTATGTCATGTTCTCTGTCCCCAATAATCAATCCTTAATGCCCTGAATTCATGCCTAGTTCCTTATGTATTCTTCGCTAAGTAATCTTTAGCTTTTGCTCAGTGCATCGCTTATTTACCTAGTGATTTCTACATATGGACAATTGGTCTCCTACCAAATCTTGGATATCATGCAAATCTTGTCTTTTTCACCTAGATATTCTTTCTTAGGTTCATATCTATCATCTCTTAAAGCCTTTTTTCAAACTTTCTCGGCAGATGACGAAGAGGAAGGGCAAGGAGATTATGCCCCCAAAGACCAAGAAGAAGAAGACTCGCGAGCAGCGCGAGTTAGAGAGAGTTCTTGCAGTTCCAGACACCCACCAGCAGCGTCCTCTCCGGATCGGAGGCAGCCCGAGTCAGGGGGAGGCAGGGGGAGCACAGTCAGGGGGAGCAGGTTCCGGGTCAGCACAGGCAGAGCAGACAGAGGAGCCCCAGCTTCGCCGCTCTGGCCGTACTAGCGCTACACCTCGTACTGCTCCACGACAGGGTCCTAGGACTCGTGGTGGCGGTACCCAGCGCGGTCGCCGTGGTCAGGGCACACAGCTCGAGGAGCTTCAGGGGGAGCACGGGGAGCAGCCCCAGGAGGACGAGCAGTACCCGGAGGTTGACAGGTACCGTCTTGTGGACCTCACCATCGTCCGAGCCGGCCATATCAAGCGGCTCAGGCTCTCAGATGATCGAGACTGGTTCGTTCTGGTGAGAGAGCTCGGGGTCGATCAGCGTTTCTGGACCTACATTCAGCACAGCTTCTACCTTTCATACAGGAAGAGAGGCATCAAGCTATTCGACCACCGACGGATTGACGTGGACAGGATCCGTGAGGCAGCTGGCCAGGACGTCAGACCGTTCTTTGAGGCACAGCCAGGTCTGATCGAGCTTCTGAGGCACAATGGGTTTGTCGAGGAGTGGATCCGCGTCTCTACTCCACTGTGTGGATCTCTCCGGACCGTGAGTACATGATCTTCATGTTTGAGGGGGAGAAGCACAGACTGACGGCACAGCAGCTCAGGGAGTTCTACGGGTTGCAGCAGTCCGAGTACCGCATTCACGAGCAGGCTCACCCTGGTGCTACTCCTTCCCCGCTGCAGCCAGCTTGGTGGGGTCTTTCCTACGGACGCGCAGGTCGCGATGCTTTTTGACCCCCCACTGCCGCCTGGTGCACCCCGGGTTCCAGATGCGATGACTCAGCTAGCCTATGCCCTTCTCAGAGCGACACGGGTTTCCATACTTCCGAGGGCAGGCTACGAAGAGGCAGTCTCGTCAGTTCAGCAGTGGCTACTGGCAGCACTTCTGACTCACACCAGGTTCGACATTGTAGACTTCTTGATTTGTGAGATTCAGGACGTCATCATAGACGGTCTGCCAGCTGGACGCCGGATGCTCTACGGCCACATACTGTCTAGGATCTTCTCGACTTACAGGCCACCCCGCTTCAGAGAGGTATATGATCAGGTCGCTAGTCGCTTCTCCACCTACGGTCCGTCCAAGCCGGATGACAGACATCGAGGCCGTAGGGCCATGAGACAGGCAGCAGAGCAGATTGCTCCAGAGCAGAGGGCAGAGGTAGCCGAGGAGGACACAGCTCTTGCACAGGCAGAGGCACAGCTTCCCCAGTACTTCATGGTGTCTAGCGACAGCTCAGACGACAGCGACTTTGAGCCTCCGCCACTCTCTCCACCTCCTCGCGCTCACGACACCGAGGCCGGTCCTTCAGCTCCACCTCCACCACCGCCTCCGGTTGTCACAGAGGCCGCGGTGTGACCCAGCCGACTGAGCTCACAGCCATTCTTCAGTCACTTGCGTCAGGCAGCTCAGCTGGGGCCTCCGGATGGTGACGCTGATGACGGCGACGCTGGTGCACGCGCTGGACTGGCACCTCGCCGACGGCGTGGCGGCGGACAAGCTGGACATGGAGGAGGCCTATGGGCTCACCCTGCAGCGCGCCGTCGTCGGATGCCCAAGCAACGGCGATGCGGCTCCAATGTCCCTCTAACGTAGTATCAACCACGTTAGAGGATCCGGTTCCATTAGGTTGTTGGAACATGACCAGCGAATAAAAACAATGCAAGGAAAGCTACTGCTGATTATACTAACCGTTATGTGGCGTTGTGCCGCCGTGATAGAGAATCTCATCAGATCGCTCTGCTGCTTGGTTTTTGATATTATTGTGTAAGCTTGATCAGATTCCTATTACTATAATTCAGCTCCAGATGCATCTACATGCATGTCAACATGTATAGTACATCACCAGGAGATGCTTGCCAGCTTAAACAACCGCCTCCTAGCAAATTAACAATAGCTTGGTCGTCATAGCATACAGGTATTATTATTAGCTACAGTACTCCTAGAATTTTCTCCTTGATAAGTTTCTTTTTTGGTGAAATATAAAAAAAATTCTATGTTTGCATGGCCCAAAATCACCTTTTTCAAAAGTTCTTTTTTTAACAAAAAATAATAATTCAAGTACCAACCTAAAATGATATTACTAGTTTGACTTGTGGCTGGGGAGGTGCAATAATTAGGCACTAGGGAACACACACAAAATACAACAAACTAAGCAAGCACTCAGTTGGGCGGCTGTAAAGAAATGGATGAAATATGTGGCGTAGTGGCGCCGCATGGTTGCGCGATCGAGATCAACGTCACATCAGGCGGGGGTGTTCTTAACTGTGGGCTACAGTATATAGCTTAATAATCAGATGTAATAATGTTGACATATCGTCATTTGCTGGGTCCCACACCGGATTAAGAAAATGCAAAGTTGGCTGCATCTCGCTGTAGCAAGCTCAAGGATTCAACATGCATGGCGAGCAGGTGCATGCACCTTGCTGTGGTGAGAAAAGATCAGATCAACCTAAGCTAGCTACAAGAATTAAGAAATAAAAATGTTTTGCTTCTAGACAGGGTTAAACTATGTGCTATTGGTGTACGTGTTCGTGGCAATTCACCTACTTAATTACTTGCAAACCCGGATTACTATGGTGATTACGTATGAATCTTCTGATGTCAAGTTTCTGGAATCTGTCTATCTATACTTATGAACTTTTATTTAGTGCCTCCTGTTTGGTTCATGCAGCGGATTAGCGATTCAGGAACCCTAATTCTACCTGTGGCAGAGAGAGCTTTAATTTGATCCCAAAGTGATGTCATTTGCCTATTTTCTTAGCACTGTTAATAATTAGTTTAAACTTTCTACTTAATGGATTGTTAGTGAACATTAAACAATAATCCATGTGATGTCAGATTGCTCCTGATCTGTAGGGTAGTAGCTGCTGAGAAGCTATAAACAAGTGTTAGTAAAAAACTACTACGAATATATATATTGCTGATTATTAAGACACAGCACTAGTTAGCTACTCAGCATCAATAATATTCTGTCTCTATTTGCCTTTAGCAACGACCTTAATTATCTGATCAAGCTAGGCTACTAGCTAGCTCCAGGTATGAACTGAAACTAATGCTATTTTTTTCCTTTGCAACCTGATCAACCATTCAAATATGCGGCCATGCGTCAGTGTTCTCTAGAACTTGAGAATTGCATTGCCCGTTTACTTTCTCAGATCAAACTGCCCTTTATTGTTTCCTAAAAACAGCACCAACGATATAGTAGGTTACTGTACCAGCCTGTTTATTGAGACTATTATTAAGATACAGGGAGCAGGAGAGCCTAACTGATCTAGCACTGATATTTTTAGAGTTTCAAGCTTAATTATTGCATTGGGTCGATGCTGTCAGCTCTGCATATACTAGTAGCTAATTAGCCGATTATGGTCCCGGCCGGGCTGAGAGATGCATCATGGATGCAAGTGGATCGGAGGTGAGGAAAAAGAAATATGAGTTCAGTTAGTGGTGGACTCCATTTGATCATGAATCATAATCCACTTTGCGATGGTGGAATCCGTTGTCACCGCGTCGCCTTCTTTAGTTAGCACACGCTTTAAACAATCGTTAGCAACTTGCAAATCGTGTCTCCCTCGTGTCGGCTTGAGAAATATTCACTGCCAAGCCATATGTTCTGTGTGCACCTTCATCCAAAGTCATGGTATATACTCCTTATTATTTAAGAAATTATTTTCCTAGCCAACTTTTGCACGTATATAGTTCTCCGTGGGACATGAACCCCTGTCACTCGTTTACGAACATACAAAACTAAATCTGCATGTAAATCGCGGCCTGCATCAAATGACATAGTAGGCAACAAAATTAACCTTGGAAATATACAGCTACATTAATTTAAAAAAAAATCATACATAATACAGCCGCATTATAGTTTCAAAAGAACATGTGAAATACACCCACAAACCCGCAACATAGCGGGCAACTAATCAACACGCAACAAATGGCTGTATTCAGACGCTCACAACCATTATGAATTATTTACTCCCACTTAAGGATAAATAACTCAGATCCAGGGTTTAAAAAAGGCCAATAATTGATGTGTTACAAGGACCACTCGACGAATCAGGGGGCAATAGACAAACCCAAAACCCGCCTACTTTCTCGCTGCAGGGGCCAATAACATGAGCTTGCACGCAGTATGCAACTCTCCACGCACTCATCACCAAACCGTATGTGGAGAACCGCTCGAGTTTTCAACTTTCCGAATAATAAACAACCTTGCGTGCGTGTCTCGATGGCAATAGGCTATGGGCTCCGGCCCCAGCCCCGGCCTATTGGTGGTGCCAGGCAAGTTGGCCTAAAGACGCCAGAAACAAACAAGGTACACTAATACTAGCAATAACAACAACCAAAGCTTGGTATAAACAAAAAAGTGTTTGGGTCGATCTCTCGTGTGATCTGAGAGCAGTCGGCCCTGAATCGGAGTGCACTCGCGGCGGTGGAATCCGCGGAATCTTGGCGGCCAAGGCAACCAGGCGAGCGCGACGAGAACGAGAGGGTGACGGGGACTAGTAGAAAATTCGGGAGAGGAGCTGCACTTGGACGCAGCAAAAGGTTGTTGTGGGGGTTACGCGGCGACGCGGGCTCGAGGTTTTGGGGGCGTCTTTTTGCCTCGGTGGGTGGGTGGCTGCAGAAGTTTACTTGGAGATGCGTCGGACGAGGACGACTGGCTGCCGCATGCGGCGACGGGGCGCGGCGTTCCGGCGGGGCCCACGGCTTGTGGTGGGGCCCGAGCGGCCTCGGGCGCCGCGTATCTTATCGCTTCGCGGTATCGTGGCGGCTGGTGGTCGTTGGGTTGGAGAGGGGAGGGGAGGGGAGGCGCTCGAGATGCGTGTCCACGAGCGGCGTCCGTCCAAATCTTGCTGTGGATGGATCTCATCAGGATATGCTCGGCTTGGAGCCATCGGACGATGGTCCCGGACGGGATCGCGGCCAGGTGCATGCGTCGAGTCGAGTCTGAGGGTATGGTCGTATTGTGCTTGTGTGCATGCTTCATCGCGACGCGAGGCAAACGCAGGGAGGTTTCCGGGAAGGTGGCCGGCCGGCCGTCCGGTGTCTAATTCCATCGCGAGTGTACCCAACCTGTACGGTGGATACATGCCATTGCCAGCGTGTAGGTTGCCTGCACTGCACTGCACAGTGCGTCCCGCGTTTGGTCTGCTGCTCGACCAAAGACTACGGATGGAGAAGAGGTCAGTGCAGGGAGAAGGAAAGTGAGATCGATTCTACCACATCAGTGGCGAAGCCACATTCAATTTAGGTGCTCACAAGCACCACCCTAAAAACAAATTTACTTGTAAAGACCTTATTTTAACAAATAAAATCAACGAATTTCTACATATTTATACTAGTGTGCATCACCTAAAATTTTCCCCAATCACCCCTGCACTACATAGGATACGTCTGCAACGGAAGGAAACAATTAAGCCCGTGCAATGCATGCATGAAATAGGTCCATGGTATACCGCTTAGGTAGACACACAGGTGCTTCAGAAGTTCACAGGCATGCAGCTCAGCTCCATCGTAAGCGGAAATCGCGCCATGGCTGCCAAAAGTCGAACGGAGCGATGACGGTGGACCGCCGGTTCGCATGGGAGGGAAAATTAAACTCGGGTTGAACCATGCGGCACTACACTGATTTTGAACACTCCATGCACTACGTAGTAGTTGGCGATGTGTAGATCTCCATCTACCCGACGAAGAAGCACTGCAAAATCGTTAGTATTTCCTTCATGGTTTTTACGGATACCTAATTGTTCTGCCATCCTTACGAGCAGCCAGCATACAAATGCCATCTTTACGAATGACTTTACATATTTGGCACTGGAGAGAGAAAATTTCTAACACATTTGCCAAATTTGCGTGCGTGGCATGACATGTCGGGCAACACCATGGAAGAGAAATTTCACGTGGGCCATCCACGGTATCTGGTCGACGTGCCGTGCCACTTACACAAATTTGGCAAATGTGTTAGAAATCTCTCTCCAGTGGCAAATGTGGAGCTCTCTAGATAAAACAGAAACAGGGCTTTACCTACAGCTACAGGAACTGCTCACCAATATTATATAAAATACCAAACATCATGGATCTGGCCCATAATGCAGGTACTGCTCCTTGATGCGCTTTGCGCTGGGCCTCACCTAGAGCTACAGGAACTGGGCAATGAGACAATGACGGCGGCTGGCCCCAAGCGATGGCCCCAGAGCTGATTATAGGCTGGCGCGTACGATTCGTGACACCTGATAATTCGTCAGGGTATAGGCCGATGGACAGAGCGATCAATGAGCTTAAATGGCTTCAACGTGGCTTTTTCACATCAGCTTAGCTTGCTTAGGTAGACGTGGATTCAGCCCTAGTACTAGTACCCTATTGTTTGTCGCTCTTTTATTTTCTTCAGCGCAAAGGATGTTAGCATTTGGCACGATGAAGGCGCAAAGGATGTTCCAGTAAACATGCGACTAGTTCAGTAATCTCCAGTCACAAATACATGTATCCTCCGACGTTTGCACCATCCATACAATATCACCGTGAAATATCAGGGACAGCGGTACTGATTCTCTCTCTCTGGGTACACACAGCATTTAGTGATGCTAAAGAGTCCGGTAAATACATCTCCAATGGTAAGCTTGATGAGTGTGGTTGGTTGGTTAATCACAGAAATATCGGGGCCATGACCAATGTGATTGTGGCGAGCATCTTGATGAGAACATGAAGTGAAGGCCCTGCTGTGTCTTTGAATGGGTCCCCAACCCTGCAACGCAACACAAGTAAATCAGAAAATTTTGTACTTGCCCTGTCAACTATAGATCACATCAATCTCCATAATCAGAAAATTGGAAGGTCCCATAACCAAAAGTTGTCAATATGAAACCAACGGTTGTACAAACTATGTGTTAACAGAATTAACATGACGGCATTATATACAACAGAAACTTACGTATCGCCAGTAACCGCAGCCTTGTGAGACTCGCTGCCTTTGCCACCAAGAGCACCAGTCTCAATGTACTTCTTCGCATTATCCCAGGCGCCCCCAGCAGTGTTCAAGAAGAGTGCCATGAGAATACCAGCAACCGTCGCAAACATAAGCATTGAGGCCACAACTTTAGCTCCAAGAAGAGGTTGGCCAGTGTAGTGGCCCAAAATCCGGAAGATAACACCTGAAACCATGTAAACCAAATTACAGAGCATCATGGACACAAACAAGAATGCCAAAGATATGACCTAAACACTTACCAACAGCCATGGGTGATATAATTGCTAAAGCTCCAGGTCTTATCATTTCTCTCAAGGATGCAGATGCCACAATTGCAACACATCGCCCATAATCAGGCTTCTCTTTGTAGTCCTGGATGATATATTACATTATAAACTGACATAAGCTTTTCCAAGCATAAGGGAACTAAGAACTTCATGACATATTCACATACTCACCATAATACCAGGCCTCTCAATAAATTGCCTCCTGACCTCATTAACAACTTCCTGTGCAGTTTTGCCAACTGCTGAACAAGCCCATGCACTGAACAGGAATATAAGCATCGAGCCTAACAAACCACCAACAAAAATCTCTGGGACGGCTATGTCAACCTGCAACATGTAAGGCCACTGAATATGAGCACATCAATTCAGAATTCCACGTGGCATACTAATACACACTGCATACCTCTTTGAATGGCAATTGAGCAAAAGAAGCGACTTCATCCATATACGCACTGAACAGGAGGAAGGAAGCCAATGCTGCTGACCCAATGGCAAATCCCTTTGTTGTAGCTTTCGTTGTGTTGCCCACAGCATCTAGAACATCTGTGATTTCCCTCACGCTTTCAGGCTGCACCAGTACTCAATCAGAATTAAGATGATTAAACACAATACAAATATCAGCGCCCACATATAAACATGAGACAAATGCTAAACCTGCTAATTACCTTACAGCCATTACAGGAAGAAAAACAGTACATATTACTTTCAATTGTTCTTTCTTCTATTTGAACTGTGATGTTTTGAAATTTCATAATGGTGAAACTATCAAATAGTACAGATTGTTTGCTTGACTTATAAAAGAGGTTTGAACTGCAAAGCAAAAGTACGAGTGTAATACCTGCTGGCTCATCTCAACAATACCACCAGCGTTGTCAGCTATAGGACCAAACATGTC
This sequence comes from Alloteropsis semialata, assembly GCA_004135705.1. Lineage (NCBI taxonomy): Eukaryota > Viridiplantae > Streptophyta > Magnoliopsida > Poales > Poaceae > Alloteropsis > Alloteropsis semialata. The sequence continues at coordinate 14,123,260 of CM014277.1, forward strand.
CATAGTGAGAACATAACCTGCTGTGCTAAGCATCCCCATTGTTGCTACGGCTGTCCCAAAAAGACCACCAGTTGGGTTGCCAGATTCGTCCACCAAGCCAGAGGTCTGCCCCAGCCAATATGCTGATATAATGGCGACACTAATCACTAGAACTGGTAGAGCTGTTGATTCCATTCCCAAACTTACTCCAGCAATAATATTAGTTCCATGTCCTGTAGAACTTGAAAGAGCTAAAAGGCGGACTGGCTCGTGTTTATAATCTGTGTAGTACTTCGAAATCCAAACAAAAGCATATGCTGTAATGATCCCAACCAAGCCACACAGCGCAAAGTTTAGCCATGCTGAAGGTGCTTGTTCCGTATACAGGAGCCAACGAGTAGACTGGAAATTCAACACAGAACAATAATTATCAAGCAACTTCTGGCAAGAAGAGGTTCAGTTCTACATGGTATAAAGGGAAGACACATGACATTGACATCACAAACACACTGTTCACTGCGATTTTTTTTTGAGAAACTGTTCACTGTGAGTTGGAAGACTTGCATTATACTTTAAATGAACTCAATAAACTAGACTTAAAGAGTTATAGCAAACCTTAACAAGAGTTGTTCATGGTTTATAATATGTTTCTGTAATCAGCACAAATATCTTTGGATTACATCCTATGGCTATGGACATGACTTCTAGATTGAGGTCATGTTCTCTCCTTTTGGATATTATCTGGAATCTTTTTTTCAGAGAACATCTAACCATAGTTGCTGTTTTTTTTTTGAAAGCTCGTAATTGCTGTTTCAGTCACTCATTCAAAAGCTCTCCTTATATTATATTCGATTATAGTGGGAGGCCTACATGAAAGATACTCAACAATGCCGTAGACCACTTTTGCATATTGCAAGTCCAAAGTGATTTCTGCACCCGGCCTTTGGTGAGTAATGTCATAACAGTATAATACTACAAATACTGCAAGCAGTAAAACAACATAATTAAACAGCAAAACTATTTACCAAAATAACAAGACTCACCACTCCAAATGTAAGAACAGCAAGCATGATAGTAACAGAATAGCCTTTTTGCATAATTGCCATGGGATCTTCGATAGGCGAGATGAGTCCAGAGTCGCGTGTCCCTCTGATTGAGAGAATTCCAACTGATGACACCACCAAATCAAATGAATGGACAACAAGAGGAAACAGAATAAAGCCAGAGGGATCTGCAATGAGAAACAATGCTGATTATAAACCAGAAAAGTGCAATTACAAAAGTGCGGTATGTGTATCAGTGTACCAAATTACAGCATTATTCAAAACCAAGTACTGTCCACACACAGTGTCATCCAAAGATTAATTCTGTATATATCTAGATTATTGGGCACCTATCATATAAAAAGTACAAGCAACAACTTGCAAGTTGTGGCCAGAGTTCTTATTGACAAGAATATTGGATGGCACAAAAGAGACTTGCCCTCAATTTTGCAGCGCTGTGCCATTGTTCCTCCAAGTATCATTGCACTAATAATTTCTGCTGCTATGCTCTCAAAAAGATCAGCGCCTCGCGCAGCACAATCTCCAACATTGTCACCAACCTGAGTAGTTTTCGTTTGTTACACAAGCATATATAGTAGCAAAGATGAACTGTAGGACAATAAGAGCCAGACAAGTAGCTGTAGTGTTGTGAAGCAAAAAACTCTAGTACTGAGTCCAGCAGACAACAAATATTCAATCCTCGAGAGTGAATATGATTCAGGCAAAAAGGTAACCCTAGCGATCCGTAAACTACCATTCATTGAGTTTCAAAATGAAAGCAAGTCGTTGACATTGGTTTATCCCTAATAAAGCTCCAGAAACACATGAATACTGATTTTTATCACTAATTGCTAGGTTACTTGAACATGATTGAGCTATCTTCAATGAAAAATATGAAAAAGAAAAGGTGCGCCAATGTTTACTAGAGAACGTCGATACCAAGTCAGCAATGACAGCAGGATTGCGAGGATCATCTTCTGGTATGCCCTGCTCAACTTTTCCAACCAGATCAGCGCCAACATCAGCAGCTTTGGTGTATATTCCACCACCCAACTGAGCAAAAAGGGCAACAAAAGAGGCACCAAAACCATATCCCACAAGGAGAAGAGGCACTACACAAAAAACATATGAATAAGTAGCATATCAATATTCCTTATACATAAGAAAATGATATTGAAACTACAGGCACATAACTGGTGGACCGGTTCGATCGTGATCTAGTGCAATTTCAGGACCTTATAGGAAAATTACATTTAATTGAACAAACTCAAAAGGAACACGAGGCAAGGTCTACAGAAGAGTTAAACATCCTTTAGACAGGACCTTCCTCTGCAGTGGGCTCACAACCCATTGAATAGATCTTGCAGCTTTGAAAACATAGCAATGTTTTGCAGAGCCACTCCAGAAAGCGATATCAGATTCTAAGCATAATCAACTAAATAACAGAATGCTCCTCATCTTTGCAAAAGCTAAAATCAATTGCAGGACACATGACAAATGTAGCATTAATGTTTGGGTAACTCAATCTCAACAATACAAGGCAAACATGTGAATTCTGCAATCCTCATGTAGTAATAAAAGTGAATGCCTGAAATTATCATAACCACTCAGTAACAATAGTGTTTTGGCTAGAACTGCTAGCTTTGTTATCCGGTCCATTTCAGAACAAAAATTCTCAGTTTTATTTTTTTAGTCCCAAAAATATTTAATTAAATTCAGTAACTCGTTTTGTTACTCATTAAAAAAAACTCTTTTATTACTGACATGTGGGCCTACCTTGCCTATAGTAATACACATAGCTTATCTATGGCCAAAGATGGAAGTTGGGTATACATCTTTTAAAATTTGATAAGTGCATAACAGTACTTCCCATACTTAATTTACAGAAATAAAATGATCAGTTATCACGATGTATAACCTTGCAATGGTGCCATATAACAATTGGCAAATAGAGCAAAGCTACATCTAACACCACTTAAGAATATTGGTGCAATGTGCACAGGAAACTTACAATCAGTAACCTTCATTGAACCAGGTGAATCCACTCCAAGCCAAACATAAAATGTTGAGTACAGTATTGCCACACCAAATACAGCCATGCAAACAACCACAATGGCTGAGAAACCACCAGCACGGACAGCAATCTGCTTAGAGGAAGCTGTCATCATTTCAAACTATATTCCAGGAGAAACAGCTGAAAGTACATCAAAGAACGAAAACAAAACCTGCAATGCTTCCCTCGCAGAGCGCCGAGCAGCACTTGAAACTCGGACATTTGCACGTACAGAGACCCACATCCCCACAAAACCAGCTATTCCAGAACATACAGCTCCAAGAAGAAATGAAGCAACTGTAATATATGCAGATGTTGCCCTGTGTGTGGTCATGAAAGTCATGAGATCTCAACATCAGTACAAGTAAGGTTTGAGATACTGACAGAAAATCACCTTCCTAAGCCAGATGCCTCCTGCTGCGGGGTGGTTGTGCGAAAGAGATAAATGCCAAGGATGATAAAGGCCAGAATGCATGCCATTTTAGAAATAGTTCCATACTGTGTCCTAAAAAATCCTTCAGCGCCATCTCTTATGGCATCAGATATCTGAACAAGAGAAGGCACAATCAATACGCTACAGCACAAATCTGACAGGTCAAGATCCAATGATACAAGATGTATTTAGGAACAAAACAAAATATAGGAAACAACGGAAGAGGCAGCATGAATATGAATGTGAATTTACAGGTCCAAATAAAATTAATTACATAGTGAAATCTACGGTTTCAGCATAGCCGGTCCCAAGCCCAGACAAAGGAGGGGTCACCTCTCAGAAAAGGGGGGTCCCAGTTACTCATAATGAGATGAAACCCAACAGACGCTCGCATCAGGTTTGATCTCTAGCCTAATACAACTTGCTTGGGACTAAAAGGCTTTTTGTTTCTGCTGTTGTTACTTTTGCAGTACATAGTGAAATCTACTTATGGCAAAATCAGTATGCCAATGGTATCATCATCATACTCTGTTGCTTCAATGGTGCCAAAATGTCTAAAACTAGTACATGATCCGGTCATAAATAACTATCTTTTCAAACAATGACACCAGATGTCCAGACACTTTGATCATCAATTAGTAGTATAAACATATCCAAAAAATCAACAAATTTACAATATTTTGAAACTACTTTCGAAGACAAATCAACAGCAGCAACAACAAAGCCTTTTAGTCCCAAGCAAGTTGGGGTAGGCTAGAGTTGAAACTACTTTTGAAGACAAATCTAGCTACTATTTTGAAAGACAAATCTAGCTACTATTTTGAAAGACAAATCTAGTTACTATTTTGAAAGACAAATCTAGCTACTATTTTCAAGTTTTCATTTGAGATATTCAAAGAGATATTGATGTCAAAGTTTAAACAAGTTTGACGCATTCCAAAACGATTTGTGACTGGAGTAATATAAAGCCATGCACAACCATACAACTTAGATTGCCACTTGCCAGGCTCAACTTCTATAGAGGAAGTCTAGATGCACCACAGGGAAAAGATGTGGCTTGAAGTCCAAGCCCTGAATATGCTTATTTGCTGATTCATTTGGTCCATTTTTTAAAAACAAGTGACCAGGTTCATTTGTTGTGCAGCCTTATATTGCTAAAATGATTTTTTTTAGATTACTGCATGAGCTACTCAAAAAATAGTGAAACGGTCCCATGCTAGTTGATGTGATGTGCCTAATTTGGTTGCATCCAGTCGTGTCAATGCAGCTCAGCCTCCATAGTTCGACACAGGCACCCAGCTAAATGTAATCCTAGACTATCACTCTTCAACCCACACCTAGAGGAGCAGACAGCCAAACATAAAGAAAGTTCTATCCAGGATCTGGTATATAAGAATCATAACACTAAATCGAGCACAATTTTAGAGCTCCAGATTGTAGTTAACTGCATAAAGCAGAATATGTATAGCAAGATCGCACAGTGGCATACAGCACTTTGCAGACATCGAGAAACAGCAGGTGACAAGAAGTGAAACATTGAAGGTGCAGAAATGAAAATACTAGCACATTATCAGTGATCTGAACTGAGGCAGTTTCTATACCTCAGACATTTCTGGAGGTCCTTCATCCTTGGCAAGAACCCACTTTGTGAGGTAGAGAGAGAAGAATAAACTGAGAGTACATATACAGAACACAAAGACCACAATTGGCGATGTACTGGCTCCCACATATAGAACGCCACCGAAGACCAAAAGAGAGAGAATAATCAAGGCACGGGGATTTATCCTCATCAACAAACGGAAGACCTGTAGCAATGTTGCAACAAAATAGACTGCATAAGAGACAAATGAAAAATATCTAACAGTAGCTCATAAAGAAAAGTGTGCCAATCAATCAGCAGAAGTGTGCACTTCAACAAGTTTTCATTTATCAAAGTTTGTGACCATGAATCCAAAAACCATGCAAAGCTTAGAAACATAACATAATGAACCAGTGCACATGTGATAGAAAAAGACTGGTTCAAGCATGGAAACCAATGTTTCCTGGAATATCTCTTAAAAAAATGTTTCCTAGAATACTTCACTTCAACTTATTTCAAAGCAAATAAAAGAATAATATAGAGTATTAAACTGGCTGTTCCTTTTAGCTGAACGACCATTTTTGGGATATGACAAAAGAGGTTATCTTTTAGCCTACTACTTGCGACTAACAGGCTATTTTTATAGGTGGTATTAAAATACTTTGTGTTTGTTATTGAGCAAAACGGATAACTTTATTTGGTTACTTTATGGATAAATTTCTTAAGTATAAATATAAAGCTAAAACATAGAAGGATGAAAAGGAATGATATAGTGTACACACTATGCTGATTTGTTCTTTGGTATACACTTTGATAACTGTTGATTGGCATATATGTTAAGAAAATGCTAGAATCAAAATAATAATAAATCAATAGTGTGAATATTTGTTTCCCTAAAAAAAATAGAGCGAATATTTCAACAAAAAACAAGGACATTCAGACTGCCATGATGAAGGACAAATGTCATGCAGTTGCATATGCATATACTAGCATGCAAGAAAGAAATACATGCGCAAAGTAAGCGCATAAAACGTGAATGGAAGTTATTAATACCCTCCATAGTAGCCAGGCTTGTTTATTGTATTTGAAAGGTGGAGAAAACTTAGCGATAGGCCATACCAGTGGTATAGATGATTTGCTTCGTACTGTAGAAAAAGTTCTTGGTCTTTCCTGATATGACCTTCCATTTTCCATGTCCTCTTCCATCATGATGGAATACGAGTTTGCCCTCCTTGTAACTGGAAAGGGAACGAACTCCCCACCCTGGGGTAGGTCGCTCCCAGATCCCTGGCGCTGAATTTTGGATAGTCTATGTCAGACACCTCTCAAAAACATTACAAGGCAAGCACATCCAGATTTTCTTCAGCCTCAGCCACAAACTTCTCTTTGATTGAAAATGTCCTCAAAATCTACAAAGATGATATACCATGACACTACATGTAGTGAACATTTCTGTACAAGCATTATAAAAAGCACAGAGTACAATTGTTGCCTAAACATGAACTCTGGTTACAACAAAAATAAAGTACAACAGCCATGTTCAAAACTCAAAAGTATCCTCTTCACGACAAGAAAGAGTTTCGATTGATGCAATTATATACATGTGATGATGTCTAATAAGCTAGTCTAATTTATTATAGAAAATCCTAGGGGCTTGTTTGTTAAGTGGAGGTAATTGGACCCACTATGGGTGTAAAACACTAACTCCAGGGGGCAAGTGGTAGAAGTATGCACAGGTTCCCAATACTGCACAGCAAGGCTACGCAACCCTAGCTATCAAATGGATTTCATGAGCAAGTCCAACCCTCCAGGTCCATTGGAGAGGCCAAGAATAAACAGGGAGTTCTTCTTGAACGCGTGCTGCAGAAAGGCCTTTTGCTTCTGCAAGATTCACAATGCAGATTAGTACATCAATGCTTACAAGCGAATCACGATTGCTAGCAATCAGTGATTCAATTTTAATAATCGATGTACTGATCTGCACTGTGAATCTCGCAGAAGCCTGCAGCAGGCGTTCAAGAAGAAGCTTCTAAAAAATGCTGACTTAAGAAGACCTGTACCATCCTTTGGTGCATCAATAAACGACAGGTACACTTCTACGTTACATTGGTAAAGTTACAGGTTAAAATTTAAGTAATTGATTATCCCTTTCTTTATTCAACCATGGATATAATTGGGATCATCAAAGTTGTTTTTTAATGTGTACGATCTGAATTGGCAACGAGGGATCGGGCTGACTTGTTTGCTTGTGTGCTGTAGGCCTACACGGTGACTTTGGTGGGATTACCCGATAGTGTGTGTGTATTTCTCAAGGCTTGAATTTCCGAAATTAATTGAAATATTAAAATAAAGTCTGTTGACTTAAGACACAGAGCAACAAAAATAATTAAAAAAATCAGTAGCCTGAGGTATTGAAGTCCGGATCAGTTGCTTTTTGGTAGGTCCAGAACAAGTTTCAGCTCTACACAACAAGCAGCTAACCGAACATCGCAAGCCATGCAGGACTGCACGCTAGCATTTGCCGTATTTGTATTTTCTGAACAAGTGACAACACCACCACTCTCCCACAGCTATATGAGCACAACGCATAACGTACTAGAGGGGGAATTCTCAACGAATTGCAGCACCGAACCATAACAGAGACTAGATCGAACACGCAGCCCATTTCTCAGTTCAATTCTAACCAAGTGCACATCACCACTTCCAGATCAAACGCACCAGCCCATTTCCCGTCCCGGTTTTCAGCAAACACGCATCCGCACGTACAGATCTGAGTGGGAGATCTGAGGGTAGAGAGACGGCTCACCTTTCACGGGCTGGAGTAGCAAGGGCGCGGCGAACCCTTGCTGCGGCCGGGGCGCGTCGGGCGAGCCTGGTGGAGATGCGTCGCCCGAGGCTGCAGGGGAGGCGCGCGGTCGGCGGCGGCGCCCCGCAGCAGCTCCGCAGTCCCGCGCGCTCGGCGGCGCTAGGTTCCAGTGGGCGGACTAGGAGGTGGCCTCGGCGCGGGCGCTCGCGACGCGGAGACGCCGCCGCAGTGGAGGTGCGGGCGGCGCGGACCTGCTGCGAGGGGCGGCGCTGGAGGAGAGAGCCTTCCCTTCGGCGCCAGTAGTGGAATTGCTGCGGGAGGCGCCGTGGTAGGGGAGGGAGATTCGCTGGTTTTACAGCGATGGCAGTGGTGGGTAAATACCACCAACTTGACGGGGATGTTCGTACCGGATGAGTTGGAATTGGAAGCACGAAGCAGGCTCAGCAACTAGCGAAGCTTGGGCCAAAATAGGTAAACGTATATTGGGCCGAATCTGTTACCGGGCCGAAACAGTTACTGGGCCGAATTGACGCAGGGGCATGCGTCGACGTGGCCGGGCCGCAGCAGCGCCTCCGCTCCAGCCCATCTTTGGGTAGAGCACAGGCCTGGCCCGACATCTATATAGGTCCGAGCCGATAGGTTATCCGCCACAGTGACAGCGGCGTTGTCGTGCTCAAGAACAGGGGAAGGCGGCGAGGGGATTAGGGCGGCGCGAGAGGGAAGGCGATCTGACGCGGGGCGGCAAGATGTCCGACCGGCGCACCGAGGAAGGCGCGGCCGGAGTGGGGAACGAGGGCGAGCCCCGCGGCTTCGACTGGGCCGGCTTCTTCAGGGTGAGCATGCCGTCTTAGCCTCCCTCGCCGGTTTTGATTTTGTTTGTACATCCGCGTCGAAATGGTGGAAAGGCCTTGCAATTGTCAAAGATTTATGCTTTTTGTTCGTTTTCCCTCGGTAAACACATAAGAATCTTATCAAAGAGTTGGGCGTTAGGGTTACAAAATTAAGTAAGATGCTTGAGAAATCGATCTTCCCTTTGTTTTTTACTACACGGGCGTTTAGGTTTTTGTTAGACAAATGAAGCAAATAATCCCGCACGGTTGGATTTGGACTCCCGATTTTCAGCAACTGGGGTACGTTTGGATCTCACGGTCCTGGATTAGGTAGGATAGGTGGTATGGAAGGGCCTAAAAGTAAATATGAGGAAAGCTTGCTTTCACCGGCAACAAAATTCTTCCTTTGGGGGGAGTCGAATTGGTGGCTGGATCTCAGTGGCAAGAATCTATTACTGAAGGAAAAGCTAGGTAAATCGCTGAAGGAGAAGCTAGATAAATCCCCAAGATCTCTGTGTTTTAGCCACCCAATAGCAGCATGTTCCAACAATCCAACTCAATATCTAACAAAGCTTACCACTCTTTTACAGTATTAAAAAAAAAACTTGCCGTTAACCTATGTTGAACCAAGCTCGCACGGCATAGCTCGAATGGGCCAGTTTGCCAAGATGAGATGGGCCATATCTCAGCTCAGCAAAACAAGAAAAGTACCCTTAGATGTTTATGAACATTAACCTAATTACAACGATAGTATAGGTTACCATGCTTCAATCTGCCATGACAGTAGCAATATGCTACAGGTTACAACCACAGAATTAATATAACCACACAATTTCATGCTAGCTCTTGGTGATCGCACCCCTCTCATCCTTGCTGATGCTTTCCTGTATTCAACAGAATTCGCTTTGCTGTGAATCTGGCTTCTTGTCAATCCGACCAGGGTTGTGTGCGATAAAGCTCTGCAAGCAAGCTGTTTCCATGTATAACTCTCAGTGCATCAATCGCTTTCTAAGCCTGAAGTGAGGGTCTTTGTGGGTAGCAGTTTAGTAGACTTTATTCTAAAACTGGGAGCAAGTTGTTGTTCTTTGCATGCTCACTATATGCGACCCCCATGCAATGTTATCATGGTTGGTATTCAGGTGTTTTCTCTGTTGTGCATATGTGGTTCATCTAACTTTGATGCTTTGTTTGGCAGAAATATGACCTTTGAGAACCATATACCATAGTAATATTTGAAACATTACTAATTACCAATCTTTCTTTCTGTGGAACCTCATAGGGTAGGTGGATTATAATTTGATATCACTATATCTTTGTGCTGTATATTTACTTTCTTGTAGCGTTTCTCTATTACGATTACCGTTGTGTTGTCTAAGATGATAGCTAACTCTTTTTGTTTTTCACATTCTTGTTTTGTAGAATCCTAATATAATGGTGCTAGCCGTCTTGTATGCCCTTCTGTTCTACATGATAGGACCGAGCCCTCGTGATGTACGCTGGCTGTTGGTGTGGCTCCTGGTTTTCCTGCCAATGTGCGTCCTGAATTTAATGGGAACTCATCAGTTGAAGTTACTGATTGCCAAACGTGCGAAGCAAGGTTAACCCTTCCTGTGGGTTTGGCACCACTGTGGCTTCCATGTAGAGGCACTGATGTATATAGATTTGCATGGTTGCCCCCTAGAGGCCTAATTATGAGTTTCCCAGCTTTGCACCATTTCCCACTTTTTTGTAATCAAAATGGTTGAACTATCGCCGCTACTTTGTTTGCAAACCAGGTACAATGGTGCAAAGTGGAAAAAGGTTGAAATCATAGTGCCTCAAACTGGGGGAAAACTTGTCGTAGGGTGTTTATGTATGAATCATTATGTTATTGCTGTTTTATTTATCTGGTGATATATCGTGAGTTAATTTGGTGATGCAATTGTATTGTGCTCATGCCAAGGGTTTCTTACTCTCTGTCAAGTGGTAAAAGCAATCTACAGCACCACTTTTCTGTTCTGTTTAGCTCAGTTGCAGTCTGCACTGGGAACACGAGTGGGGAATAGTGATGGTTCATTGACACACCAGAGCTTCGGATTTGTTGTGCCAACGTTCCATTGCTGCGTCATCACCGTCGTCAAATTGTTCTCCAGCGTGAGATCGCAAAATTAGTCATGCTGTACAAAGTTTGACAGCCGCTGTCTGCTGATCGATTTTGTTGGGGGCCACATTTTTTATAAAGAAGACGGGAAAAAAATATGTTTCCTGCTTCATCAGCGAGCAACGACGACCAGACAGATAATCTCTCGTCCTCTTCCCTGTCGTTCCTCCCATTTCTCGGTCTCCTTCCCATCTTTCCTTAGTACTTCCGATCCAACCATGCATCCAGATATTAAGATCAATGGAAGAACAGATCAGGTCATCCCGTTTTGGATCCAAAGCAAATCAGCTTCCTCGCGGTGCTTTTGCTGCCCTAGGAAAGAAGTAACTATCGATGCTAAGAACCCTTGTCTAATTCTAGAACAACCAAAAGTCCACGCGTGTCTATACCACAGAACTGCTAACTGTGTCCGGGAGCTAGCACAGAATTGCTTTGTTTCAGAAAACTGAGTTCCATGTGTTGTCCAAACTCCAAAGTCACACAATTTCGACGTGTTTTTGCATAGTAAAAACTTACTATGAAGAGTTTCATGGGGTGAAACTCCCTTCACATATGATGAAACTCATGAAGGCCTTGCCATGTCACCAAAATTATTGATGTGACATATTATTTAATATTGATACGATGAAACTATTGATAAAATCCGCACTGAGACTAGCCTTATATATCGACTATAAACGTTCTGCAATCTGCAGAGTGCACCATTTGGCAAGCACGCACACATTTGTTTTACAGTAGACCAGCACGGGGAAGCAAATCCTAGTGTTTATGTATGAATTTCCAATTTTTATGGAAAAAATTGGAAATTGGTTCGAGCTGGTCCGGTGTTGGGCTAGAAGATGAGAACAGACTGGAAGATGAGAAGGTGCTTGCTGGGCCCGAGGGGAATGGTGGGATGGGGGGCCATTTGATTTCATCTTGGTCTGCACTCTGCAGTGAGGTGGATTTCTTTAATCTGCGATCACATGTCGATGAATTGTCTCAGTGCTGTTTTTTTTTTGAAAAAGAGAGCTTTATTAATTAAGGATAATCGTTACAAATCATAGAGTGGATACACTTTGGAACATGAACAAAAGGAACACAGCACTGTTCCAAACGCGACGCAAATTGAGCAAGTTCATGTGCAGCCTTATTGTGCTCTCTCCTAGACCAAACAAAAGAAAGGCTCTGCAAGACCAACCTATCCTGCAGAGCATCCCGAGGCAACTCGGGACCTATCTAGGACCCCACATTTAGCTAGGGATGGATATGGATGTCTGAACATCCAAATTATCCGCATTTGTATTCGCTTAAAACATCAATGCGGATATCCGTATTCGTATCCGATTTTAATATGGATGTATCCGAATTTGTTTTTCGTTATTTTTCTCTATCCGAATCAATATTCGTATTCGAAAAAAATATGGAAACAAATGAAATATCTAATATTATCCGTATCCGCGAAGAATTAACACGTGATGAGGCCATCTATCCGAATGCGAATCCATATTCGATGTATTCGTATCCGATAAGAATGGACAATATTCGCATTCGTATTCGTATCCGACAATATTCGTATTTGATTCGTATTCAAATTAAAATATGGTAAAAGGCGGCATCCGGATTCGATTCCATGCGTATCCGATCCGAATCCATCCCTACATTTAGCTTATCTATCACCACCGAGCAATCAGATTCTATGATCATGTTTTTGTCAGTCCACCTTGAAGCCAAACGAACTCCTTCTAGGCACGCCAGTGCTTCAGCTTCTTCTGCATCCCTACACTGCCTCAGACGCCTCCAAGCAGCTAGCAACACCTTCCCAGCGTAATCCCTGATGACAACACCAATTGCCGCCAGACCCGAGCCTTGGGAGAAAGCTCCATCGACATTGATCTTCAATGCATCCTGCACCGGAGGAGTCCATCTCATGGCCTTCCATTTGCAAGCCATTAATGCATTGGCAACTGGAATATTTTTTCGCCATGTCAACTTGAGGCCTTGTTCGGTTATATTGGATTTATTCCGGGCCAGGAACGATAGATACAAAAAGAGACTTATGATAGGTAAAACAAGAGATCATGATTTATTCCGGGCCGGTAACAAAATAGACTCATGATAGTTACAACAAGTGACCGAGATTGATTCCACATCCCTTGACTCATGGATTAATTCCCAATCTCTTGTTATACCTATTATGAGTCTATTTTGTTTCGGCCCGGAATAAATCCCGGTCTCTTGTTGTACCTATTAGTCCCGACCAGAATAAATCCAAGGTAACCGACAAGCCTGAAGCGTTCTGTTGCAATTTCCATGGGTGCATGGCCTTGCAGCCAGTTCTCTTTCCAAAAGCTTTTGTCCGCTCACTATTTGCCACTTGGTTGCGGTGCATATTCTGAACATTGCACGCTCGTTTGGGTTGAGTTGTATACTTGTATTGTCATGCCCATCCGTGGTTTGTCCGGCTATGTTCACTGTTGCTGCATCCATCTTAGTCGCAATGCTCGATTGAAGTACCCAAGATCTAGTATGCCAAGGCCCATCCATGGTTTGTCCGGCTATGTTCACTGTTGCTGCATCCGTCTGAGTCGCAATGCTCGATTGAAGTGCTCAAGATCTAGTATGCCAAGGCCACCCAATTTTTTAGGTTGTCAAACCAATTGCCAGTTAACATAACAACAGTTGATCAATCTTCTGGATTGCCCATTTTGACAAAGGAAATGCTATCATGTGATACGTTGGTATAGCTGAGAAAACTGAGTTATCCATGACAAGGCTTCCTGCTATGGATAACAGTCTACATTGATTAGTGGCCTATACAAGAAACAACTTCTTCCTACAGCTAAGAACCTTTTCGCAGAGATGCTCGAGCAAAATGTCCACCCTGATAACACATTGCCACATTCATTGATGGTTTTACTAGGGGTGAGAATTTTGGTTATTCTAGGGAAACATTTGAATCCATGGAACAAAAGGATGCCTGCTCTTGTAGTGACGTTACTGGATGCAATGGTGTGACAAAAATATACTGTCAGTTTTGTATAATGAATTAAGCAACTCTGTATTATGAGCAGCTTCTTAAAGGTTGGGCGTATATATCCTGGAACAATTTACATATACTAATTTATGGTTATACTAAACAAGACATAAGTGCAGCTTTCAGAGATTATTGTGAGACATGACCAAGAAGTGATGCAAACTAAATGTTATCTGAAGATCTATTTCGCAATGTTATACACAAGACAAGTCCGTTTGTTAAAGATATAGTAGGCAAGATGCTGCATACTTTACATGCTGATTAACCATTGCTCTGATAATGGTCTTACATCACATTATTTAACTAATGGGTTCAGAAACAGTGTGCATTGTATCATGAACTCAAATTGCAGAGGCATTGTTAAGATGCATGACAAGAGTGCTCTTTTAGATGCATTAGAGCGGTTTCTGACAGATGGACCAATGGATTTCAGCATACAGTGCTATTTCCTTCAGCCAGTGTGGACATAAATGCTTGGGGGGTGTTCAATTCCCCCAAAAAATTTTCACCAAAATTTTTCCCAAGAGAATCTTACATGCATGGAGTAGTAAACGTGTGTTAATGACAAAACCCATTCCATAACCCCCAGGTAACTTTTCGAGACGAATCTAATGAGCCTAATTAGGTCATGATTTGCAACAGTGATGCTACAGTAACCATCCGCTAAACATTCACTAATCATAGATTAATTACCATCATTAGATTCATCTCGCGATTTCCAGGTGAGATCTATAATTAGTTTTATTATTAGTCTAAATTTAGTACTCCTAAATGGTAAGATTCTCTTGCAAAATTTTTCACCAAATTTTTTTCACCCAATTGAACACCCACTTGGTAAGGTAGTAGACTTGAAAAATAAGATGGCTTTCAAAGACTAGATGTCAGAACTTATCACTTTGCTTTCCCTTATTTATTGCTTCTGTCCTTCCTAATGGATTTGAACAAGATGAATACCAAATAATCTGGAGGCACAAAACATTATTCGATCAACATGTAGTTAAGTGGTCAGCTGTGAAATTTCTATGTTCTTCAGTTATACACTGAGCAGTTTCAGTCCTTAGTCCTTATAACAACCAGAGTTGCTGGTTCTTGACTCATGGAGTCGTGGTTTGCCTGGCTTTTGGAAACGAGGTTTGGCTGCTATTGGAATTTCGACTTCTGCGGATGGATACTGAATGGAACAGCATGAGAGATATCAAGCTAAGGTGCTGAAGGAGAAATTCCTGTGGTATATATTTCAAGAGTACTGGCAGTGCTATTAGCAAGACTAAATATTCAGTAAGATCTTCCCTGAAGATGAGAATTTTATGTGCATAGTTTGAGATAAGTTTAGACAATGCTTTTTACAAACTCTTTATGAATTTCTGACCATTTCCTGACAAGGGACAGCCATAGTAATATTGGCTAGCTACATGTATCTGTTATCTTTCTTTATGAACAAAAATCTAAAAAATATGCCTTCCATACAACTGTATTGTCACTGCTACTTTACATGTTAGGCAAAAGGCCGTCTTATGAATTTCAAAGGTTGCCAGATGGGGCCTCATAGCTTAGCCACTGACAGTTTGTGTCACGCTCGGAAGTTCTGATTATCCCATGAGTTCTTTTATGGTTGACCAGGTAAAGATTTGTTAATATTTCATCATCCTTCAGATCAACACTTTAACTTAAATCTGGATAAATAATTTGCTCTATGCTTTTACTCTTGTGCATATATTCTTATTTCATTGAGCATGCAATTGCAGTGGAGTTATGCATAAGCTTGTGCACGTTACACCATTTAATTAGCCTAGAAATTTGTTTGTTTCAAATAGAGTTTACTTACCCAACGACATTTGCTCGTGCAATTACACTGATCCAGATATTATATTTGGTTGCAAGAATCATAGTCTTTATTTATACATGAGTTGCTCAAGCATTTATCAGTAAGTAGAAGTGAACCAATTAACATAGCATGTGAGTAAGGAAATTTCCAACTTTTTAGTGCTTCATTTTAAATTGTTTAAAACAAGCTTCAGTTTACTCAGTAGGAACTGAGTTGGTCAGTGGAATGACCAAAGATACAGATTTGAGCAATTTTGAAATTTTAAGCTGAGAAGATAATTTGCCATACCATTACAGTAGAGAAATGCCAATTAGTTATAAGAGTATTGCATATCATCGTAGTGATACAAACGAAAAAAAATGGTATCCTTGTAGTCAGTTGACAGTTCTGAAATTGAAGTTAATGTGTTCTAGAATTGATGCCTGTTTAACATGTTCGATACAGGATCTGGTCTTCTCCTGTGGCATGCTTGACAATTAAAAGGACGAGATGATTCTTGGTGGTTGTACATTTGGGAGTGTATCTGTTCCAGATCAAGACTTTAGGGCAGAAGTTTTAGGTGTTCTGAAATCAGCTTGTGCAGCATTCACTGATCAACTTCCATTAGTTGATGAGCGATGAGATGACAAGAATTGTTTACACTAAAACAAGACGGAACTTTAAGAGAGAGCATTTAAAGGTATTCCTTTAAACTTGATTTAACTTGAATTCTTGAAAATTATATAAGACTAACAATTATGCTCATGCGTTTGTACGGGAAAAAACGATGCATGTCTTTTGTAAAATAAACATGTCCCAAATGTAAGTGATAACTTGATTTATGATTACCGTAAATTATCAGTCAAAATATAACAACCAACAGAAATTATCAGTCGAAATATAATAACCAACAGAAACACAAGCAGCTCGACGATCAGAGAATAGAGATCCCTATGGGAGGAACAGTCTCTGAATGCGGTCATCACCTCTCCCCCGTGGCCGTGCTGCGCCTGCGCTGCACGATGTCGAGGCCGATGCCGCAGCGGGGACAGGACGCCTTCGCTAGCAGAAGGACGCCGTCATCGGCAACAGCACCAGGTGCAGATGGATCACCGCTCGTCCTACCCACCAGTGGTCGTGCTGCTCCACCGCCGCTTGAGACTGAGGGCGTCGCCGGAACATGGTGGAGAGACCCCGAGGGTCCGCCGACAAGCCCAAATATACACAGCGACGCGCACTGCAGCAGCATGATGAAGAAAAGCAAGTATGCTCCCAGGTTCTCCATGCTCAGCTCTATATTGCGGAACAAGAGCCAGATGGCGAGCAGGTGAAGGGCTGTCAGCACCAACACCAACGGATCCTGCATGCGCATTATTCAGATTTAAAAACTTCGATCATCAGTCATCACCAATAACGCATGAAGCAGAACGACGTGCATCTACTTACCCTGAAGACCTCGGCCCATGTGTACCCATACAAGTAGCCAGGCTCTTGGATTCTCTTCGGCGGCGCCTTCTTGTTGCCTGCCCTACCGCCTTGAGTTTCGACGGTCTTCCTCAACCTCGACCCCGCATCCATCGCGATGGATTCCAACTTAGACTTAGTTGTTGTTATTATCTCTTATTGGGCTCTATATATAGCCTTTGATCTATATGAGTTGTTATTTTTGTTGGGAACCCTCGCTACATATTTGCATTGCCACGATAATTACAAGTCTTTGCGGTTCGCGCTTTAAGTATAATATATGACTTTTGTAGCACTACGTGTGTTGCCACGGTTATTATAATAATAATAATAATAACAATAACAACAACAACAACAATAATAATAACAACAATAATAATAATAACAATAATAATAATAAAAAAACAACAACAACCACTTTTTACCCAACTGTGTTACGCCTCTAAATATTTTATGTAATCATTTATACCTTTTTAAAAGCTCAATAACATATTATCAGAATTATTTTTTCTCTTGGCCATCTATCATTTGAAGCCAAACATAAAAAGAATCTATGTCTAGCCATGATCATCTGTACCTATTTCATTTCTAAAGAGATAATCATGTGATTATTTTTGGTCCAACATACCAAATGCCATCTTGCCTCTCCGTGAGGCACTGGCGACCACTAGCTATGCAGGCAAGGTGGGTTGAGAACATAGTTATTAGGACCGGCGGTTCAGCCGTTAAAAGACCGAATCATAGCCTCTAGTGGCCGGTTTGCTTAAAAGGTCGTCCATACAATCGAACCGGACAAAACCGGTGGAACCGGCCGCTCTTTGATCAGTAGGTTCTACCGGGGAATCGTAACCATCCTCGCTATTTTAGGTTTGAAGGTTTTTTATGGAACCGGTGAACCGGGCGGGATGTATTCACTGCCGCATGGGTGTCAGTGTCAGGCCGCCGATCAACGCCCACCCCCATGTCACTCCGTTGCGTGGGCTGCCACGACTCACACTCACGGCCCATCTTGTGTTTCCAGTTTACCAAAGATGTTCATTTTTTCAAAAAAAAAAATTTATAATCTAAACATCCAAATTAAAAGTATACACATGAAACAAATCATACAAATTGCGGAGCAAAAATATATACACATTGAACAAATCTTATCACGGCGGAACATAAACATGTACACATGGAATAAATCTTAGCACTTGCGGAACAAAAATATATACATGGACAAAACCATAGTAATCACAGAACAAAAACATACATGTATGGAACAATTCATATCAACCCCAGAACAAAAATATATACACATGGAACAAATCATACCACTTATGGAACAAAAAATTATACACGTGGAACAAATCATAGAAATCACTAAACAAACACACATATACAGATGGAACAAATTATATAAACATACATAACAAAATATATATTGGTCACTAAATAACATAGACCAAAACAACACTTGGAATGTATTGTTGAGTATTACTAAGAAAGAATTCGGCCCATAATCGTCTCATATGGATGGTTTGACTGAAAATTGAAAAAGGGGAAGGGGTGGGTGTTGGAAGTTTTCCCACCGGTTGAGGACTGCCGCAGACCCACAACACTCCCACAAGCCAACTACACGGGTTCGTGGCTGCCCGCTAAATGAATGACACCGATAGAGTACATGTGGCGAGCTTGGTGGCAAAAACTCAGAAGCCCAGACCTGCATATTAAAGTACTCCCTCCATTCAAAAACATAGTTTATTGTTGATTTTTTAAATGAACATTTACCATTCATTTTATTAAAAAAATTACCTAGTATCATTTATTTTGTTATTACTTGTTTTTGTTATCAAAGATATTTTAAGTACGACTCACATTTTATTTATTTGTACTATTTTTTAAATAAGACGAATGGTCACAGTTGTATTTAAAGTCAACATTGAACTACAATTTGGGACGGAGGGAGAATGTAACTCTTGGTTCTCGAGAAGTCAAACAATTTTAAGTTTGACCAAATTTATACAGAAAATTATTAGTATTTATGTTTTTAAATAAATTTAGTAAGAAAATATATTTAATGATTAATCTAATGATACTTATTTTATATGATAAATATTAGTATTATTTTATATACATTTAGTCAAACTTGAAATTGTTTGACTCCTCGGAAAGCGAGTGTTACATTTTTTTTTGGACGGAAGGAGTAGCCATCTTGCTTGCTCCTCACTGGCATATACTGTTCTAGAACAGGTATACTACTATTGGATACTGTTTTTCTGCTGCTAAGAGCCTGTTTGGTAGAGCTCCACCTAATTCTGATTCTCTATGGGAGCTGATTCTCCGAGAAAAGTGATTCTGTGGCTGAAAGTGATTCTCTTGCAAAAACTCTCCAAATCAGGATGGAGAATTACTTCACAGAATTAGGAGAAGCTACTTTTTCTAACTCCCTCTTAGTTCATTTTAGAGAATCAGTTTTGGGAGCTCCGCCAAACGGGACCAAAACGTGTAAACGTGAGACACTCACCCTCTCTACTTTTGAGTTTTAATTGCCTGAGCACAAGATGATGGGCATCGCTGAATCAAACGTGTAAACGTGAGACACTCACCCTCTCTACGTTTGAAGGGCAGTTGCTGAAGCTCTGCGGTTTTTTTGCGACAGAAAACGTTGGGCCCATGATCCTAGTAGAGAAACCACATTCGGTGTAAATATTAATATTCGCTTTTCAAAATTTGTTTTATTTAAATATATATGTAAGTTTAATATTATTAGCGTATATATTAATATCAGTATTAATAGTTTAATGCATTAGTGACGTATAACTAATACGTATTTGGACATATATGTATATTATTATACAGGTATAATACATATCACTGTATAAAAGAAACCAGAAAAGAAAAAAAGAAAAACAAAAAAAAACCTTTTAGTCCCGGTTGGTAACACTAACCGGAACTAGAGGGGCTTCACCCTGCGCGCCGCGTGGAGCCCTTTTAGTCCCGGTTGGTAGGGGGCTTTTAGTCCCAGGTAAATACCCGGGACTAAAGGCCGGGGTCTTTAGTCCCGGCGCCGTAGTCCCGGTTGCGGAACCGGGACTAAAGCCGGTTCCGCACCGGGACTAAAAGCCGGTTTATCTACTAGTGTGAGGGAGTAGCAAGCTAGCAGCTGAGCCAAAACATTAGTACTAGCGTAAATATGTAAGAACTAAGAAATATAAAGTCATGTTTAAATTACCTTTACAATAAATTTAAACACAATAGAAATAATATTTATAATTTTTTGAATAAGACTAGTTGTGAACTGTCAGTCCAAAAAAAATAATCGTGACAAACATTTAGGAACGGAGTGGAAATGAACATTTTTCATTTATCTCTTATGGACCTAGTTCTGTCTCTCACTGCCGATGACTGATCGATACCAGCTGTCTGGCCCTCCCTGCGAGAAGCGGCCGAGGAAGGGCCGGCCGGTGCGCCGGCACGATGGCGGAGGGCGATGGACACGCGCTCAGCTCCAAACTGCATGCGCCTGTGCGCCGCGCGAACGGGTCGCCGCCGCTGCCGTCGTGCTCGTCGCTGTCCGGGCGGTGGTTCTTCTGGAACATCTCTGCTCCAGCGTGTTCTTGTACTCGCACGCGTACTTTAGGTAGTTCCTCAGGTATCAGCGGGCGCGCCGCCTGGTACCGGCCGGCTGCTCCCGGCGTCCGATCCGCGCGGATGCAGCTCTCCAGGTCTCACGACCACGTCGCATAAGATGGCCGCCGCCGATTCGATCGCCCAGGCGGGATTGCAGGCACGGAGGCCAGCTCGTGCTGAGGTTGGCCGGGGAGGTGCCCGCGCTGCTGCTGCCGTCCTGGTCGCCGGAGGCCTCGTCGGCCGGGGCGATGTGGCGGATGGACTCGTACATGTCGAGCATGAAGAGCTTCTCCACGTACGGCGCGCTTCATCAGGACCATGTCCCCCGAGAAGTCGAGCGTGCGTGTCACTGCAGCATGGGCGCATGGCGCAGGCCGCGAGGTCCGCGAGAAGATGTCGCGGCCGAGGCCCCGGCCCCGTGGGCGCCGGCGAAGACGTGGGCGAAAACTTCGCGCAGGCCGGGCAGGTCGACCTCGACGGCGTGCCGGAACGTACGCCTTGACACACGTCGCGATCTCCGATCCGACTCCAGCGCCGGCCGTATCTTCACCACGTTGTCGGCGATGCTCGACTGGTCGTACCCGAGGCTCTGCAGCGACGACGCGCCACCACCCACCGGCCACTCCTTCGTGCACTCCGCCTCGTACCCGGCAGCAAACACATGGTCCCCGAACGAGCTGAGAGTCACCGCGCGCCCGTCGTCAACGGAAAAGAAGGGATCAATTTGGAGGATTTTTCTTTTGCGGGGAAATTATATATTATGTACTAAGAATAGGAAAATAGAAGAGCGAAATAGTCAAGGAGAGGATATATATTATTGTCTGCCACGCGGAGAGAGCATATCTCTCGCGCGGTTGAGCGATCTAGTATAACGAGGGCCCGGAGAGAGACCGTCCGGCTTCTACGGGCGTGCAGATGGATCGATGACGACGAGCGATGGCCCAGCACAAATCGATCTTGACTTCCTTCCAAACCCCATATACGTCCTGCATGTCGCTCGCATCTCCTTCAATATATACGGCGCCTTCATTCCTGCCGTGCTTGGGGTCAAGATCGATCGATGGCGTCGACATCCCACTGCAGGCCTGCTAGTCCGCCATGTGGATCAGGGTTTGGTGTAAGTTTTCAGCTGTCCCTTGCGGTTGTCTTCGTACGCACATGCTATAATATGCAGGTGATTGGCACGTATCACAGCAATTCGCCAATTCCCTAGCCTCGTCCAACGAACGGCTTGCCACTGACGGCGAGAGCGCTCGTCGGATCGGAGCAGGATAGGCACCGGGATCATTAATTAACGTCGGTGCAGGGGGAGGCCGGCCGGCCGCGACTTGAGGGCTCCTCGCACCGTGAGATTCATCGCCTCCCCCTTGTTCCTCTTGTTTTATTTTTATTTACTGCCGTGGCCTCTCGTGATCCGCCCCTTTTTCAGAGCGTGGTATTCAACCGTGTTTGCTCCCTGAAATTTCAGCCGATCAGTCGCTAGCTTTTGATCACCACCTACCTCGTACGTTCCAGCTTAATAATTATTACCAATGCTTTGAAATTTCAGCTTTTCCTTGTGTCAATCCTCAAGGCTGAAAACTACATGTGCTTGTGCTTGCGCTTGCGTCGCAGTAGCACTCGATCGGCTATTTTGCGTCGCAGTAGCACTCAGACCTGTCATAAGGCATCACTCCACGGGCCACCAGAGATCACTATATTCAAGCCTCAAGCCATGGCATGGGCCAAGTGTTGGCAGTGTCAGCCTGCAGGACGCATGCATCGGCCCCTTGGAAGACAAAGGTTAAATTGTTCAGCTATCCCACCTTACAAATCCACATCTGCCAAAGGACACCTCAATTGAAACAGCCTAGCCCAATGACAGTACTCCAGTGTTTGTTATAAACCAACAACAAAACGAATTCAAAATCATCACACTACACAATCATCAGTCACGTGAACATTTCTCTTGGGCCCGCACCTCCATGCCCTTGGAGTCATGACAGCATAGAGTATACACCGAACCAAGACGAAGAAACCAAGACAGGAGCGTTAAGGAGAAAGATGTTCAGAAGGCCAGAGGGAGTTTCGTTCTCACAGTCTCTCTACCACTATACAGACAGTAGATGTACAAGCTATAGGCACTCCAATTCACCTGACCACCAGTCAGCACACACTGGCAGCTTCTAGATAAGCCCAAACTTTGTTGACTTCCGATTGATTGTTGCAACAAAAATGAAAGGTTGGAGTTCATCACAAGCTTAACTCATCTCTGCAGCATCGAACTCCCTGTTAAAGCTTATCATCCACAGACAGATGGGCAAACTGAAAGGACAAACCAAATCTTGGAAGATATGTTAAGGGCTTGTGCTTTACCGTATGGGACAAGTTGGGATAAGAGTTTGCCATACGCAGAATTCTCTTATAACAACAGTTTCCAGAAGAGTCTACAAATGGCACCATTTGAGGCACTATATGGAAGGAAATGCAGGATGCCCTTGTTCTGGAATCAAACGGGAGAAAGCCAAGTGTTTGGACCTAAAATTCTTAAAGAGGCTGAAAGACAAGTGCAGACAATCAGGCAGAATTTGAAAGTAGCACAATCCAGACAGAAGAGTTATGCGGATGTCAGACGCCGAGACCTTAGTTTTGAAGTCGGGGATTATGTATATCTCAAGGTGTCACCTATGAGAGGAGTTCGCAGATTTAATGTGAAAGGCAAACTAGCACCGAGGTATATTGGACCATTCAAGGTGTTGGACAGAAAAGGAGAAGTAGCTTATCAATTGGAACTGCCAACCAGACTGTCAGGTGTACATGATGTGTTCCACGTATCACAACTAAAGAAGTGTTTACGAGTGCCAGAAGAACAGTTACCTCTAGAGGAACTCGATGTACAAGAGGATCTTACTTATAAAGAGTATCCCGTCAAGATACTGGAAGTGGCAGAAAGAGTCACAAGGAGTAAGGTGATACGGATGTGTAAGGTGCAGTGGAGCCGACACTCAGTGGATGAGGCAACATGGGAAAGAGAAGAAGATCTAAAGGCAGAATATCCGCAGCTGTTTGAAGGCTCAACCGAATCTCGAGGACGAGATTCCTTCTAAGGGGGGTAGGTTTGTAACACCCTAAAAATTCTCTTTTCTAATATAGTAATTTAAATTGCTAAGTTATTGTGTGTGCATTCTCAAAATTTAGGCAAATTAAAACCTTTTTCGGAAATTAAAATCAACCCTAGGTTTAGAAACTTGTTTGCGTGCATTTCATGCCGGTGCATTGTTTTCATGTATGAGTGTTTTGTGTGTGCTTAGTCCAAAACCCAGAGCCCGGAAAGCAAACCCTAAAACCTTTTCCGACCCAAAAATCCGGCCCGGCCTCTTTTCTTTTTCTCCATGGCCCGAAAGCCACCGGCCCATCCCTCTCTCCCTTCTCTCTTTCTTCCTCGTGGCCCAATCGCAGTCGGCCCAAAACCAGCCCCGCCCATCTCCCTTTTCCCTTTTGGGCCTAGCCTTTTCCCTTGGGCCCAAACAGATCCAACCTAGGCCCAGACAGATCCAACCCAGGCCCAAACAGATCCATTCTCTCCCCCTTCCCCTTTCACGCAGAACGGCGCCCCCTCCTCTCTCCCCCACGAGCGCCGTCGCCCCCACACAGAACCGGTCGCCCTTCCCCTTCCTCTCCCTAGCACCCCCTCCCTTTCCTCTTTCCCCAAAGTAACTGACGCCCTCCATGACTGCAGCAATGAGGAGTAAATGCCGGCTTAAAGCAGCAGCAAAAACGCCCCCTGCCGGCCCTTCTCTTTTCTCACGCAGAAAGCAGACCGCGCCCCTCCTTTTTCCCTTCGTCATTCTCCGTTTCCCTTCGCCCAGAAAACTGCCGAGCCCCTCTTCTCCTTCCTCCACTCTCCAATTTCCCAAGATCAGGGCCTCCTCCATTGAATTCTGGTCGCCGGAGCAGCAGAGGTAAACTTGCCACCGTTGCCGTCGTTTTGCCGCTGCCTGCGCCTTCCCTTCACCCTCCTCCTCTCCATCCATGGCGCAAGTACAGCAGGACTACACCACGCTACCCGGAACCCCCAGGACCCCTCGTCGACGCCCTGCAGTCCTGCACAGAGGCCGCAGCCCCGTCTCCAACGCAGGCCCGACGATCAGTCCGCCCCTCCCCAAGGTCCGCCTCCTTTCCTGCCTTCCCGCCCAAAATTGATCCCCAATATGAGTTCGCGGCTTCGTTCTCTTTCCGTTTTGCTGCTCACCGCTGATTTCCGTGCATCGTAGCCTTGGGGCCCCTGTCCCCGGCGAGTTCTGGCCACGGCAATGGCCGGCGCCCCTGCCTGTTCACGAAAAACAACGAAGAACCGACGAGCAGGCGTCGCCCCTCTCTGTGTTGGCCGAACAGGACCACCCCCCTCCATCCATCTTTCATCCAACGGCCTAAATTAGAAGCTAGATACCCCTTCGGCCATTATCCTAAAGAGTCCCTGCAAAATCCCCAAAAAAACCCACCATCCAATCCCTGTGTTACGAAAGTTCCTTGCTACCCCTTAAAGTCTAGGGTTAATACATTTAGGACCTCGGTTCATCGCAGCATAGTCCTTGCGTTTTGTTCCTAGCGTAGTTTATTCGTCGTAGATGCGATTAGAGTGATTTTCGCGTTGTTGTGATCGTAGAAATGCGTAGATTAGTTTTCTATCCTTTTTGTTTCTGTTTTTATTGTATGATGTACTGTTCTAATAGATATACTTTTGTATGCATGTACTGGCTTGTGATGGATGTATGTGTGGTGATTGGAATGCGTGTTTAGAGTGCGAGCAATTCGAGGCCGGCTACGATCAAGAATTTGAAGACCAAGATCAGCAGCAATACTTTGAGGAAGGCAAGTATAACATGATTATTTCCTTGCACCCCAATAATTATTAATCACTTTATTCATACTTGCATGTGTCTAATTTGCAAAACCCTAGAGATGACTAGTCTTGTTTATTACCATATTCCTTGTTTACCTTGGGTTCATGCATATGGGTAGATAAGTTAGTTGTGCTTAGCTTGCTTGCAACCGCTAATGATTGATGAATAAATGTTAATCTTGACTAATGATATATTTGGAAACTTATTAAAATATGCTTTTTAGCAACTTGGTTTAGGGAGCTTGAGCATGTGTTTGGATTGCTCTAAGCGTCTCTTCTTAAGGTTCCGTTCTTAAAGCGGCCACCCATGAAAACCGTACAACCACAGGAATCACATGGCTCTGGTCTTGACTAAGTAAACTGTACGGCTCTAGCTTGTTTAGTGGTTACCGAAAGGCGCAAGTGGGGCTGCCAGGTTTAAGTGTGGACCTCGGTCAGTTCTCGTTGGGGTTTGTGTGTGATGAATTTGTGTGATGTTTAGGCTGGAGCCTGGAGGGGTCCATGCGCCTGTCAGGAAACCATAGCGGCCACTAACTTGTTAGGGTGTTGGTTGAAAGGTCTCGTAGTGATACCCTGTGCTCGTTTTGGGAGTGCATTGCCTCTGGCAAAGGGGTGTCGCGACCGGTGGTGAAAGTGTACAACCTCTGCAGAGTGTAAAACTGTTATAACAGTCGTGCTCACGGTCAAGAGCGGCCTGGATCCTTTTTGAGCGGTTCCTTGTTTTTCGGATAAATGGTTTAATATGATGTTGTTCATTTGTATTACTTCACATGTTTTCATAATGTGGGTTACAACTGGGTTGTCATATAAATGTAGTAATTCAGGTAAATTCTAAAATCAATCAACTAAAAATGCTAACCGCAGTTTAAACCTTGTCTAGCCTTTTGAGCCTCATATATTCATGTTATGCTTGCTAAGTAAGATGGATTACTTACACTTGCTTTACATCAACAAAATCCCGGATGGGTACTCAGATGAACCGCCTATGGATGCTTTTGTCTTCCCCGAGGAGTTCCCGGACTTCTAGGCAGTGCATTCCCCCAGTCAGAGTCCCTGTGGAGGTGTCTTGGAGTTAGTTTGCATCAGGCTTCCGCTGCTTTGATAAACTTGTTAATAAATGTAATGCCTGTGATGTAATGACTTTATTTCTGTTTATGTACCGAGCACTGTTTTCTTCCTTTTGATAATCATTTCTGGAGCTATATGTGTGTAAAGACTTCCTGGGTACACATATAGTAGCATTCGGATTTCCTTCGTAAATCCGGGTGTGACAGAGCGTGACCGAGGTAGTCAGCGAAAGTCACGGAGACACATGGGCGATATCCGAAAAGATATAGAAATTAAATAATGAAGTATAACTTAGCTTTGATTCGTGTCCGAGCGAAAAATCGGTGCGCATGTGGAGTAGGAAGCTCTGATGTTGTCTTCTTATGGCTGAGTAGACGAAGGCGTCGTCGATGAAATCGTCCAGCCTGGGACTAAGGTTAGTACGCATGTCCTTGCTCATAGTCGTGGTGCACGCGTATCGTCGAGTCGCCGGCAGCTTGCATGGCTACGTGTATTACACGACACTTCTGGTAGTAACGCACACGCATATGCATGCCTTCCTCTGGACGTGGTTCTAAAAATCAGACTTGATGACAACCAGGCGTAATCTCCTCGCAAAAATCTCCACATGCACATGCAAACGGATCATGTGTTAGCCAAAAAATAACTCAAGTTACTATTGACTGATTTGAGAAAGGAAACCCAAATAGGAATAGAAAGAGTAAATACGCTTCCCATGCATGCGTGGCAAGAGTATGGAAAAAAGAAAAGAAAAAAAAACTTCCCTGTAGAGTATGCGTGCGTGTAGCATTATGTGAAGATCGCTTTTACCAGACATGTTGATCTTTGCCTGAGTTTGATGCCCGATCAAAGCCACACGATCCTTGTATTGATCCGCATGGAACAGCGGTGCAGCATGCATCAAACTTTGGAGGAGAATATGGATCTCGCAGCCGCCGAGTTGGAGATCGGTCTTCGTAGATGGATCGACCAAGTAGATCGACTTTGCCCTGCGGTGCCGTAGAAAGTGGGCATTCGAGCGCCACGTCTTGTGCAGCAGCTTTGATGTAGAGAAGTACAGATCGAAGCGACTCATTGTGGTGGCCGTGGACGGCGACGGACGCCGTTCGTCGAAGATAACGGATAAAGAAAACTGCCATCGAGCTAGCTGTAATGCCTCGCGATTACCCCCTACCTGGCGCGCCAACTGTCGGAGTTCTCGTCCGGCAGTCCACCTGGGGATACCCAAGTGGTTGATTTGTAGGCAAAGGGCAATCACGAGACTAGGGAGCTCGAGGTAACACAGGAACACAGGGATTATACAGGTTCGTGCTACCCGGAGGTATAATACCTTACGTCCTGTGCTCAGTGGTGATGTATTGCTCGGTTCGGCGGAGTTTCGGAGAACTACGGCGAGTTTGTGGTTACAATGGAAGAGAGTTGAATGATATGAGATGTGGGTTGAGATGCCCTCTGGGGGTCGCCCTAGGTCGCCTTATATTGGCCGACGACCTAGAGTTTACAAGTCAGTTTCCTAATCCTGTTCGGCTATAACAAGGAAACTAATCTGAGTCGGCGTGCCTTGCAAGCTAAGTCATCACCAGTCTTGTCCATCAAGTTCGGAGATTCTCATGGGTCGGCCTGGGTCAGCCCACATCGCTGTCAGATGTGGGCCCAGGCCAACTGGCTACCAGGTCGGTAGTGGGCCCAGGGATACCCATATCCCACAACCACTCTGGCTACAAGACCTTCAGCACAGTTATGCTACTAGCAGTGAAGCTCAAGAGCTGTTGTCTTCCTTAGCACTAAACCCAACATGGGGGTTGTATACTCTTGTTCAAGGTGTGATCAGGTTCAAAGGCAAAATCTGGTTGGGGCACAGTGTGGCATTGCAGCAACAAGTTATGCAAGTAATGCATGCTAGTCCTATTGGGGGACATTCAGGTGCCCTTGTCACTTATATCCGAATCAAGAAACTGTTCAGTTGGCCTCAGATGAAACAATGCATTCAGGAGATTGTGGCTAATTGTACTGTGTGTCAACAAGCTAAGATTGACAGAATTTCCTATCCAGAGTTGCTCCAACCACTCCCTATATCTGATAATGCTTGGCAAATGGTAAAAATGGACTTCATTGAGGGACTTCCTACTTCTTCTACATTCAACTGTATTTTAGTAGTAGTTGATAAGTTGTCTAAATATTCACACTTCATTAAGCTCAAACATCCTTTTACTGCCTTATCTGTGGCCATAGTTTTCATGGAGAATACATACAAATTGCATGGCATGCCTAAGGCTGTTGTGTCTGATCGAGATCGCATATTTACCAGTCAACTCTGGCAAGTGCTCTTTAAACTCTCGGGAACTGATCTTCCCATAAGTTCAGCCTACCATCCTCAAAGTGACGGTCAAACAAAATGAGTAAATCAGAGTGTTGAAGCCTTTCTTAGATGTTTTATCCACTCTTGCCCTACTAAATGGTCTAACTGGTTATATCTCGCAGAGTTCTGGTACAACACCAATTATCACAGTGATTTGAACAAATCTCCTTTTGAGGTATTGTATGGTCAGGAACCACGACACTTTGACATCACTAGAGTGGAATCCTGTGCTATACCTAATCTCAACCAGTGGCTTAAGGAATGAGATACCATGAAGGAGCTTATTCATCATCATTTATTGTGTACTCAGCAACGTATGAAGGCACAGGCAGACAAAAAGCGCACAGAAAGACACTTTCAAGTGGGGGATCTGGTTTGGTTGAAATTACAACCGTATGTGCAAACTTCAGTTGCTATGAGGTCAAGCCACAAGCTATCTTTTTGCTATTTTGGACCTTTTGAGATTGAAAGCAAGGTGGGATCGGTGGCATACAAATTGAAGTTTCCACCATCCAGTGCCATTCACCGGTGTTTCATGTGTCCTTGCTGAAAAAGGCTTAAGGTATTTTGCCCACTGATTCACCTACATTACCTTCAAATGTTTCAGTACTGTAGGTACCAGAATTGTTCATTGATAAACGACTGAAGAACAAGAACAACAGAGTGATCTCACAAGTTTTGGTCAAATGGGCCGGATGTCCTGCTGAGATAGCCACGTGGGAAGATGAAGATCAACTTCGCCAAATGAAGCAGCTTCAAACGGCTTGGGGACAAGCCGAAACTCAAGGGGAAGAGGATGTCACGGAACAGTATGAAGCTGTGACACAGCAGGACAGTGATCGACAGAAGTGAAAGGACCGACACTAGGCCTAGAGGGGGGGTGAATAGTCCTGTATAAAAATTTCTGCAAACTTGACAACTAAATGTCAGATGGGCCGGATGTTCTGGCGCTGTGTCAGAAGTTCCGGATATCTAGATCTTTCGGCACAGGGGCAGAACTTCCGACACCTGAAGATTAACGAATTCGAGATTCAAAAACTGATATGTATCTGCAGATTCTATATGAGTAGAAAGTTCACCACAAGTATAAGGAAGCTTAAAACTATGATATCTAGCAGCGGAAACTTATAACAAGATAGATCGGATGAATTTAAGCTCAAGAACAATATGAATATGAAGAACAACAACAAGAACAAGAGACAAGAATTTGTTCACCGAAGTTCACTCCACTTAGGAGCTACGTCTCCGTTGAGGTGCTCACGTAGAGCCGGGTCAACTCTAACCCCTTGCCTCCTTCAATCAACCACAAAGGCCGGATTGAAATTCTTACTATTGTTCCCACCAAGGGATGAAGATTACAAACGTCCGGCACTCAACCACACCAAGTTTTGAAGTTGCCGACGACGCCAAACCATCTAGGAGCTCAGCTCCATGAGTAATAAATGCGAGTCGAAGAATCAAAGCTTGCTTCAAGTGCTTCTTGAGATGAACAAGGGATGAACTCACTCAAGTCTTTGATCTCACACCTCAAGAATCACTCACACCCAAAGCCTACTCAAATCTTTGCAAGGATTGGCTCTAGAGGGAGTTGGGAGAGTGGATTGAATGCTCAAGAGGGGCTTTGTTTCGTGTTAGGTCAGCAGCAATGAATGGGGGGCTGAGGGGGTATATATACTAAACCCCCAAAAACTAGCCGTTATGCACTGCCAGGTCACTTGCCGGAACTTCCGACATAGTGTCGGAACTTCCGACAAGGCATTCTGAACTAAGAAACGGCATGACGAACAACCCCACCGGAACTTCCGGCACCACCCACTGGAATTTCGGATCCTCACCGAGCCCACCGGAGATTCTGCATCGGATATTTTCGGACCGGCCTAAACTCTAAGAATTAGCACGAAGAACAGACCCACCGGAACTTCCAGCACTATGCACCGGAATTTCCGAGCCGTCACAGAGGCTGCCGGAGATACAGCACCGGATATTTTTGGGCTGGCCGGAACTTCTGACATAGTGTCGGAATTTCCGACCAGCTGCTGTGCAGCACCTGAAAAACTAAAGTTAGATTTCTCTCTTGGGTGATTAGCATCTCAATAAAGCACTTTTGGCACTTTTGATCCATCAAGCACGTCCCCCTTGATAGTACGACGGTGATTTCCTATACTCAAATTCAAACAAAAAATAAATTTGAATCCTTAATGAGCTTATCCACCATACATAAGCAATTGGGGGTCATCCATTGATATCCATAACTCCTTCTTTTCTTTTATTCCTACATATACCTCAATAGAAGCATCAAATCCCAAATTCTAATTATCATTATCACCAAAACACATGGGAGGCCTAGATGCACTTTCAATCTCCCCCTTTTTGGTGATTGATGATAACACAATTTGGGTACATAAGATAGGAATAAAATCATGTTTTTGTACCCAATCATATTTAGAAAAGCTCCCCCTAAATATGTGCATATCCAACATAAGTGGCCTCAAATGCCTTGCACATATTCATGTAAGAACTTCACCAATATCTTTGCATACAAAGGTACAATAGTGCAACAAGTGTCAATTATAACCATGATGCATATGACAAGATATATCACACGATAAAAGTGGAGAATAACATTACGCCATCCATTCATCATCCAACATAGCATCACATTATAAATAAAAGGAGTTCAACATCACATTAGCACAAATAAGTCTTACAAATAAAGGTTCTCACTTGGCACACACCACACATGACACCAACACATAGTTCTTACATGTCCAAAGATTTAAAAACATGAATAAAAGATAGATATGGGTCTCCAACCACCAAAGCCATCACAAATTCAATCCCCCTTTGGCAACAAGCACCAAAAAGAGAGCTACTCATCATCTTCGCCATTGCCTTCGTCTTCATCCTCCTCCTCGTCTTCTTCACCACCATTGCCATTCCGTCCATCATCATCTCCTTGGCTCTCATAAGAGCCCTCTTCCTCGGTCTCCTCATCATTTCCACTTCCCTCACCACCACCAAGGTCTTCTTCTTCTATTTCAGCCCCAAAAACGTGAGAACCTTGAGCATATGAGGAAGAACCACCTTCCTCATAAGGATTATGGAAAGGTGGAGGAGGAGGGTAATCTCTTGGAGCACAGACCAGAGAATGAGGAATATCAAATTTGTCAAGCAAATCCTTTTGCCTTTTCTGAAGCTTAACATTATCCTCATCAAGTTGCCTTGTGCGCTGCTCAACCACAGTCACACAATGACGGAGCATGTTGAAGCAAGCAAATATTCCTTGGGCAAGTTGATCAAACTTACCCCTCTTCTTGGGAGCACCACGTGTAGGAGCAAAAGAAGGGCCATGAGAAGATGATGGAGCACTAGGTGGAGGTGGAGCACGCGAAGAAGAGGCCCCTTGAGCTGAAGAAGGACCCTTTGAAGGATAAGCACCCAGAAAGGGTCCAGTGGGAGGATATGGGGCTCTTCCAGAGCAATCAATCATCAAAAGCTGCATTATCTTGCCCTTGGACGCCTTGTATCTATCATGTTCCTTGTCAGTCAATATGTTGAGCCCGGACACCTTTTTGATCATGTGAAATATGAAGGGCGCATAGTGACAAGCACTGGAAGCATCATGAGAGCAAGACACAATCTCATACCAAAGAAAGTCCACCACATCAAACTTGGGTTGGTCAGGAGCAGCTTGGGCCAAGAGATTTCTTGCCTTGTGAGAGATGTTGCTAGCATCACCACCGCGAGGGCAAAGGGTGAACCTGAACAGCTGATTGAGCATCTTGTAAAAAGGTGTGTGACGAAGGTCTGAATTAGGGGTGCCCAACCAAACCCTTAATCCAGGAGCTCACGATAATCCACCCCTCAAAAAGCAAAAATTGGAGACCCAAACCAAGGCAGGTTCATCATGCCACGACACCTCGGAGGCCGCCCGACGAGTTTCCGATTCGCCCGAGGGGTTCTCCGCC
>CM014277.1:14157295-14205413 GCA_004135705.1 Alloteropsis semialata
CGAGCACAGGGGGAAGGGCGGAGCGCGCGGGCGTGCTGGTGCGCGAGCGGTGGCGGCACAGGGAGGAGGTGGAGGCGGCGCGCGGTGGAGCCCTGGGCGGCGCTCGGGCGCACGGAGGTGGGGAGGCGCCGGGGTGGTGCTCGGGCGGTGGCGAGCCGAGGAAGGAGGGCGCGGGAGTTCGGGTGGAGGAGGAAGAAGGAGGAAAGAAAAAAAAGAAAAGGGAGAAAAGAAGGAAAAGAAAAGGAAGAAAAGGGAAAAGGAAAAGAGAAAAGGGAAAAGAAAATAAGGAAAAATTAGGAAAAAGGATTTAAGAATTTAGAAAAAGGAGGAAAAAGGAAAAAAGGGGGGCGGCAGGCCGGGAATCGCGGCGTCGGACGCACGCGGGGCTGTCGGCGACCGGCGCGACGCGCGGATCGGGAACAGGACGAGAACGGGTTAGGGTTTAGGGTTGATGATTTTCTGTAGATCGGACAACGGGATTTGGGATCAAGGAAAGATCAGGAGTTTGGATTTGGATTTGGATTCAGGAACAGAGAAACTCATCGATAAGGATTTTTAAAACTCGTGATTTAGGATTTTTGATTTTCCGGGTCGTTACAAGTACACTTATGGTTGGTACTCAGCAAGGCCACAAGAAATAACCAGAACATGATTTATTATCCACTTAAAATATATTAATCATGTGAGGGTCCAGGCCGCTCTTAACCGTGAGCACGGCTGTTATAACAGTTTTTAATACTCTGCAGAGTTTGTACACTTTCCCACAAGAAGCGTAGACCCAACCACGCTGTGCTGATCAGGCACGTATCACACTTCCTTTGGTGTGACTGCATAGGGACGCTACGAGGCCTTTACAAAGAATCCCTCTATGTATGTGTTGGTCCCTGTCCAGACGGTTTCCAGAAGGCGCACCTTCTTTCCCCGCACAACCTACACAAACCTTTCCAGCCCATCATACACCCCCAACACAACATAGAGTTCATCTAATTAATTAGCCAAGACCAGAGCCATATAGTACTCGTGGTTGCACTGTTTTCCTGGGTGGTTCTCCATGTTCCAATTAACATCATCATGATATATTATAAGCACAGATAGAAAGATGGTTAGGGACACTTGCCTTTCTCCAACGCAAAGTTACTCTCACTG
Source organism: Alloteropsis semialata (assembly GCA_004135705.1). Lineage (NCBI taxonomy): Eukaryota > Viridiplantae > Streptophyta > Magnoliopsida > Poales > Poaceae > Alloteropsis > Alloteropsis semialata. The sequence continues at coordinate 14,158,442 of CM014277.1, forward strand.
CTTGTTTGCTCTTGCTCACTTGGAAAACTTGATCTTGCACGAACAGCGATCCTTCTAGCGGCTCGAAGCAAACATCGGGCACAAACATACAAAGCAAAACAAACAAGTACAACTAAGAACAATACACCAAACAAAGAAAAGCTTAAAAGAACGCACTAAAGGACGGACTCGAAGAAACGCTAAAAACAACGCACTGAAGGAAGGACAGCTATCGCACATTTGCATTTATGAGAGCAAAACAGACTATATGCTTGGTTTATTTTAATTAAATAAAAGCACATGTAAAAGGATATTTCAAAGAAATACCCAAGTTGACTTATTCATATTATTTTCAAATTTAAAAGCGAAGTAAAACCTAGTCATATTTTATTTATAGATATTCCATAGGAATTAAGCCATTTAACAATTAACTTGAAATAAAAGACATGTGATGCATCTATCGAATTATTTCATGTGACGTGTTGAACTAAGCAAATTATTATTGAAAACACATTTATTTAATATTAGTCAAATTAACAAGAATTATGAAATACCGAGGTATAAACCTAAACAAGTTTTATTAGAAAACTAGTGGAATGTTCATTAATCAATTTAATATTTTATTTAACTTTAAAAACACGAACTAGACTAAACGATAGCTTACGCTAAACGGAGACTAACAAAACGAGAACGACCTAAAACGGAGCTAAAACACGGAATCTATGGCTAAAACAAGGTAAAGGGCTAACCTGCGATAAACTGAGGACCTATACGTGATTAACCATAGCTTTCAAGGGCTAGCTAGGAAGATTCACAAGACACTATAAATAGTGCTCGGAATTAGATGAAACTACAGGGTTAGATCTACAAAAGAGAGTACATAGGACGGCGGGTTATATTATGATGAAGCTCAGGGTTTAAAGCATAAAAAAGAAGGGCATGGTTGTGAATACTTTGCACTGAAGGTGGATGGCGGGTTGATTACAGGAAAGTTGGGGGGCTCTTTAACAAAAGTGCCAGGCTGATTTGGTTGACTAGATCTGAGCCGCTTGTTTCATGATTGATGGCCGGATCTTTATGAAACGAAGGGGTATGGGCCTTCTAATCTGGACCGTTGATCAACGATTCTACGGACTACGGCCATCTGCTTCCTTGCTCGTTAGGGAACACGAGCACGCCATGAGCGCCGCCACAGTTCAGGGCCGGAGCTTCGCCGGAATTAGCGGGGCGAGCTACGGTGGTCTGAAATCGATGCCGAGCGGCAAAACGGAAAGAGGACGAGATGGGGATTCTTACTTTGTGCTTCAATTGGGCGTGAGGGCAGCTATGGCCGCACACATCAGAGACGGGCGGAGGTCGACGCAGCTGTGCGGTGAAGGCGGTGCTGGGGCCTCGGCTTCGTGCCTTTGAGCGCCGGGGTGGTCACCGGATGTTCCTGCGTGCGCGGTGGAGAGGAGAGAGAGGTCAGACGGGTGCCCACGTCGGCGGATTGAGACGGCGGTTGAGACTCACTGAGTCAGGGCTTCGGCGATGAATTCCGGTGAGGTACAACACCAAGGCAGGCTGGGTTTTGGTGGAGCAGCAAACGAGAAGGCCGGGGCTCATTTTGGAGGATTTTATAGGGCATGAGGGAGCTCGAGCGGCAGGGATTTGGGGGCAGCGAGCTCTACGGGCGTTACTGCCATGAAGGCAGTAACTCGCATTGATTCACGGTTTTGAAGGAGGGAGGACAGTTTCTGCCGAGGGGAGGTGACGCGGTTCGCGGATGAGGGGGAAGGCGCGGCGGTTTCACGGCAAGAGGGAGGTGGTGCGAGGCGTTGGCGGTAGACCCAGGTTGAACGGATCGTGGGCAGGCATACGGGAGCGAGTGGGTGTGACACTTATTCATTGACCTGCATTTATAAACACTCAAAGCTTCTTGATGAAGTGGTTAGTAGCATCAAGTGTTATTTGTCATAACTTTTCATTATCAACAAATGTAGCTTGTCCACTACACATGCTTAGAAACAACAAATGTATAGATAGATATACATGAGTGGAAAGCTTAGAGAGGTACTCATCATGGGAGAAGCATTGGATAACATATTCTTCCATTGATCTCACTTGGTTCATTTATGACATGAAATTTCTCTTGAGATGTAAATGATGTAAGATGGAATTCTTCTCAAGTGAACCAAGCTTCCAATGCTGCTCCAAGTACCTACAAGTCTCTTTTAGGCACATTTTGGTACCCAACGTGTGTTGGGTCCTACAAGGTTAGCAAGCAAGGATTTAGGAACCCACATGGCCTTTGTGCTTGTCCTAGGTGAACCAATCACATTAGTAGCACAGGGGTCATATGAGTTTCTCCTAATCTTAATGAACTTATTATTGACACGTTCAAGATTAGGATTTTTACCATTTGGACAATCCTTACCAAAATGTCCCTTCTCACGACATGTGTAGCAAGTCTTGTGCTTGATGTTGCTACCTTTATTTTTCTTTCTTGCAGAACATTTCTTCTCTTTAATGTTTGCTTGTGCCTTCAGACCATGGTTGTTTTGCTTGACTTGTGGTTCTCAGTGGAAACCGGTACCACCGGTTTTGGTAAACCGGTGCCACCGGTTTTTCCTGAGGGCACCCTTGACCTGTTGACACAAGCTTCAATTTCGTGCCCTTTCTCGCGGCATCCATAGCACCTTCTCTTCCCTTTTGATTGCTTTGACAAATCCATCTTAAGCTTTTCAACCTCTAGCCTCAGATTATCATTATCTTGTGCAATGAGTTCATGACGTGACTCTGCAAGAACTTGATCATACCATGAAGTTTTTGCTTGCGAGTCGCAAAGGTTAGCACAAGGTATATGAATTTTGTCTAGAGAACATTTACGCTTAAGAATTTGAGGTTCTAATGATTTCATAGTAGTAAGCATAACCTCATAATTCATTTCAAGAAAGGTGTGTGAATCTACAAGCTTCTCATAGGAGCACTCTAGTTCCTTATGAGTGACCTGCAAGTTCACATACTTACTAGAGAGCTTCTCAAGTTGATCCTTGAGCCTTTGATTTTCTTCCTCCAATGAAATTTTCAAGGATTCATTTGACTCCTTGACCTCTTTGCTTTCAGCCATATGACAATAAAGAATGTCAGTACTCAAAGAGGAATGAAAGGGAGCAGTAGATACCTCACTGTGCTGATGAGCCGCTGAATTTTCGCTCGAGGAAAACTCATCAGCTAGCTCCTGGCCAAAACCGGTTCCACCGGTTTTATAAACCGGTACCACCGGTTCTTCTTGATCAGAACCAGTGAGTGTTGTCTTTTGCTTTTCTTGCTCCTTGAATAATGTCACTTGAGGCTCAAAGCACATAGGTGATGTTGAGCACTCCTCTAGTGACTCCATGTCTTCTTGCTCTTCATCATCACTTTCTATATCTTCAAATGCACTCGTGATGAGAGTCCAAATGCGATATGCATCTCTTTGGATTTCTTCATCAAGAGAGATGGCATACCATATATGTTTACACACAGATCTTTGCAAGAAGTTAGTAACACAAGTATTGAGTTGTACGCAAGCTAACTCCTCTAGTGTGATATTTGATTGATCAATATTGTTAGTATCACACTTAGGAGGTAGAATGCTTTCAACTAAAATATGTTCAACAACTGGATCTAATTTTCTAAGAGCATGATGAACATTACCAACCCACGACACATAGTTTGAGTAGTCAACCTTAAGAGGCTCAAAGTTTACCTCAATCGACATCTTCTCTTCACGGCGGTTAAGCTTAGATACGAAGCCAAGCTCTGATACCAATTGAAAGGACCTTGATGTCGCCTAGAGGGGGGGTGAATAGGCGAGACCTAAAAAATTGCCACTTAAAACAAATTTATTAGTGACAATTGGGTATTCTAAATACCACTTTTAGAAGTTCAGTAAATAAACTTCTAAAAGGATCTTTAGAATCTCCAAATAAAAGAATAGCACGCCTAACGCAGCGGATATAGAGCACTGCCACCAAAACCGGTTCCACCGGTTTTGCCCGGGCAGTGAACCCCCAAATTAGATAGAATATGTTAGGAAGCTCGGAATCAAACCAAACTTGGAGATGATGATTGAAATGTCTTTCTAATGTGTATCTCCAAGTCCCTGCACTCAAAAACACAAATACAACGATATCGAGCAATTTCTCCAATTTGCAATATAAACACAAAGAGGCTCAAACCAGCGGGGAGACACAAGATTTGTTTCCCGAAGTTCGGATTCACCGCTTGCACTGAGCAGCCACCACGGCACGGCGAATCCTACTCTCCGTTGAGGAAGCTTATACGACCACACTAGGTCAAGCTATTTCCTCTTTCCACTAGTTTGCTTCTTCCCTTTCGGAGGCGAAACACGACCTGCACAAACTTCCCGCAGCTCACCACACCTTGGTAGCTCACGGGCAACACCTAGCCGTCTAGGAGCGAAGCTCCAAGAGTAACAAATGAATCACACAAGCTTGATGAAGTCCAACAGTGCTCAAGGTGCTTTTGGTGCTCTCAAACTTCACACAATGGCTGCTCTCTCTACTACCCAACACAAAGGATATCACAATTGCAAGCTACCTCACAAAGAGGGGTTGGGTGACAGAATTGCAAATTCTGTCATCCAACCGTTATTTTTGAAAAATCGTGAAAAAAAATTAAAAAAAAATTCTTTGATCTGGCGCCAGGCCAGGATTCGTCCTGTGGATTGGGCCATTCCGGATCGATCGAATTGGTACGGAAGTTGTAACATGGGAAAAGCACAGAAAACACGACTTATTTGAATAACCCGGTGACCTACCAATTGTAGAAGTAGGATTTTTGGCAAGCAATAAGCACTTAAATAATACAATTCTAGTGTACCTGATTCTTTATCATTTCGAGGAAAAGGTTCGGGAACAGAGAGATCCGAATGGATCGTGCCCGCTTTGTGCGCAGTCAAAGCACCGTTTTCTAAAAAAAATAAAAATAAAAGTAAACTAAGCACAGTTCGGTTTAATACCACCTCGTCCCGAAAACGCAGAGCTCACCGACTAAAAAAATGTTCACGGTGACCTTCACAGCACCGCGTGGCACGCGCGGATAGCTATTTCACTTATTCTTGGATTATATGTTTACAGTGTTTACGGATGGCGATGATGACACACTACATGTGTGTTCAGCTTTTTGCTAAATCGCAAGACCTGCAAGTCTATTAGACTTTTTCGGTTTCTTTTTTTTCTACTATAATCATAATCTTTTCTAAACTTTCTGCGATCATAAATATACGACATCATCAACTCTTTTCCTTTTTGACCTTTTGTCTTTCCTGCAAATTCTATGACAGGGTAACAAGGTAAAATAACCTTGGTTGCCCCTATATATTAGCTATATTTGATACAAATTGATTGTTGCACGCACATGCACCTATAAAATGGTTGTAAAATTGACCTTTTCAAACAAAATTAGAATCTTAGAATAGCTTTTATTTTCTAGACAGATAGAGGACTAAGTCCTGGTTAAAATTAGTCATGGGATCAGACAGAGCCTAAATCTATTGGGACGATTAGTTTTTGCTATTTCCTCTATAACAAATATGATATTTAAGTTTATTACTCTCTCTGTTTCTAATTGTGAGTCATTTCAACTTTTTGGTGAGTCAAGCCATTTTACGTTTGACAAAAATTATAGTGATGGTTACAAAGAGTTACGACACCAAATAGATATAGTATAAAAATATATTTAATTAAAAATCTACTAGTAGTCTTGTCTTAGAAATGTTGTTCTTTTATTATATAAATTGGTTAAACTTGAGATGTTTTGGCTTTCCAAGAATGTTAGAATGAATTATAATTTAAAACAGAGAGAGTAGATGTTGTAAGTCTATCTATTGGTAATGATTATTTTTTTTCTTCTTGCTCTGATTATGAATACGAATATAATAGAATACCTGACGTAGTCTCCGGTATCAAGCTTTTACTACGGATACCTACAATTTCATGATAGTATTTTGTTAAAAATAATAAACATCTATAAATTTCCTAATAATATTAAACTATCACTATCTAGATATTGATAGTCAAAGGTAAAAAAAATGGCTTCTATTATTCCCTGGCTGCTTTAATAGTATTTTTTCCTCCCATGAAAATTCGTTCCGTTCTGAACCTCTGTCCGGGCTGAGTTCGTCGCCCGTAATCCACAATCAACCAACATGTGCTCTTAGCTCTGTTGAGTTATGCTCCAAATTCAGTTGCACAATAAAGGCCGACTTCTAACGGAGCAAAGCGGAGGCCCGTCGCCGGGAGGCTTGTGCCCTCATGTCCATTGATTCCAAACACATCAGCTTCCTGGTGTTGATTACAATGATGTGTTCTCTCCAGTTGTGAAGCATAGCTCAATTCGCACATTTTTCAGTATTGTTGCCACACATGATCTTGAGCTTGAGCAGTTATATGTGAAGAGTGCGTTTTTGCATGGAGAGCTTGAGGAGGAGATATACATGGACCAACTGAAGGGTTCATAGTGCCTGGCAAGGAGAATTTTGTTTGCAAATTGAAAAGATCCTTGTATGGTTTGAAGCAATCCCCTCATCAGTGGTATAAAAGGTTTGATTCATTTATATTGTCACATGGCTTCAAAAGGTCCAAATATGATAGCTGTGTTTACATTAAGCTTGTTGATGGATCACCTATATATTTGCTGTTATATGTTGATGATATGCTGATTGCTGCCAAGAGCATGAAAGAAATCACTACACTGAAGAAATTGTTGAGTAGTGAGTTCGACATGAAGGACCTTGGTGCTGCTAAGAAAATTCGAGGTATGGAAATTACTAGAGACCGAAAATTTGGTTTGTTGTTTCTTAGTCCGCATGGTTACATTAAAAAGGTTCTTCAGCGTTTCAACATGCATGATGCAAAGCCTGTTAGTACTCCTATTGCACCGCATTTTAAATTATCAGCTGAGCAATGTGCTAGTATAGATGTTGATGTTGAGTACATGTCAAAGGTTCCGTATTCTAGTGTTGTTGGTTCTTTGATGTATGCCATGGTTTGCTCTCGCCCAGATTTATCATATGCTATGAGTTTGGTTAGCAGATACAAGTCTAATCCTGGTAAAGAACACTGGAGGGCAGTTCAGTGGATTTTCAGGTATATTCGGGGCACAGCAGATTCTTGTTTGAAGTTTGGCAGAACCAATAAGGGACTTATTGGCTATGTGGACTCTGATTATGCTGGTGATTTGGATAGGCGACGGTCGCTCACAGGTTATGTGTTCACTATTGGGAGTTGTGCTGTGAGTTGGAAGGCTACATTGCAGCCTGTTGTTGCTTTGTCTACTACTGAAGCTGAGTACATGGCTATTGCTGAAACATGCAAGGAGTTAATTTGGTTGAAAGGATTGTTTGCTGAGCTTTGTGGAGTTGATTCTTGCATTAACCTATTCTCTGATAGTCAAAGTGCAATATGTCTCACTAAAGATCAGACGTTTCATGAGAGGACAAAGTACATTGAGATCAAGTACCATTATGTTCGTGATGAGATCGAAAAGGGTAAGCTAAAGGTATGCAAGATAAGCACTCATGATAATCCTGCTGATATGTTGACAAAGCCAGTTCATGTTGCTAAGTTTGAGCTATGCTCAAGCTTAGTTGGTATAATAGAATAGTCCTAGAGGCTATTTGGCGCCAGAGGTATTTTTCTCTGATGTGTTCAGGATGAAGGTGTTGTTTTATGTAACCCGACTCTTGGTAGTGAAGTGTTGCTGGCTGACGCCCGTGGTTTTTCCCTTCCACATTGGGAGGGTTTTCCACGTTAAATCTCGTGTCCCCTGCAGTTTGATTTGTTCTTCTTCATCGTTTATTCGTCCTCGTTTTATAACAAACTCTTGGTTTTGTGCCCTCATGTCCATTGATTCCAAACACATCAGCTTCATCGACCAGTTAACTTGACAGCATAGCATACCAGCACACGTGTGAACTATCATCAGAGAGATGTTACCAGACATCCTAATCCACTCTGCACACTGAATTAACAGACAGATCATACTTATTCATGTATTTCTCTTACGTACAATTCAATAGCGCACATCCCAATGCTACAATGCAAGCATTATACAACTATATAACACACGCACGCACGGCACGCAGTGACCGGAGCGACGCCTTGCACATGGACAGCGTGATGGTTGTATACTCTGCACCGGACGAACACGAACAAAAGTCTGTACTGAATTTGGAAGGGGATCTTCGTCTAGCGCCTCTCCCTGGGGAACCCCAGGAGCGCCAGGATCAGGGCGATGAAGCTGCCGTTGATGAGGCCCCTAAGGATCTTCTGCTTCTCCGCGGTGTAGGGCGGGTACCTCGCCGTCGCCTCGCCGCCGAAGCCGCGGATCAGGACCCCCTTCTTGTGGCTGAAGCAGTCGAAGCTGAACTTACCGTGGTACGAGCCCATGCCGCTGTCGCCCACGCCGCCGAAGGGGAGGTACCGGTTCGCGAGCTGCGCGTTTGGAGGAAGAGGCGGGCTCCGAGTTAGATACTGACAAGATTATCAATGTTATGTTGTTCATTTCAGAGCTTTTTGTGAAGCAGGGCTTTGGTTACATGGAGGGCGATGTCGTTCACAAGCATGCCTCCTGCAGGGACCTTGTCCACAAAGTCCTGTTGCAGCTTCTTGTTCTTGGTGAAAAGGTAGGCGGCAAGTGGCTTGGTTTTGGAGTTGACCAGGCCAATGCTATCTTCGATCTTTTCAACCTGTAAACACCATTTCGAAAACAGAGTAAGACCATAATTTGAACCAGCCTGCTCGACTGCAACATGAAATCGTTACAGAAATATGTACCATGAACTGTTTGCCCCACAAGCCAACTTGTCAAAACCAACTTTTCTTGAATTAAAAAGACAACGTTTCATTTGCAATTTTGGTATACCAAGTAGACATTTTGTGGTCTTTATCATTTCTATAAGGCCTTTATAATTTGGTTTCTGGGTCAGGTGATATCAATGGTATCTGTCAAAAGAGCAGAACAAGGGCCCGAGCAGAGATTACTACAGAGTTACAGTTGTTCTATGAAGGCAAAGAAATGTTACTGACCGTCACAATAGGAAGGATGGGGCCAAATATTTCCCCTGTCATGAGTGCTGTATCCTGGGGCACATCCAACAGTAATGTAGGGGCAATTTTTCTGTGGCCCAAGAAAAAAATGGTAATGATAAATCAGAAAACTTTCATTAGTTTAACTGTATCTGCAGAAACAAAAGTGAAAATCCTTACAGTTTCTTCTCGTCGGTCTGGCCGCCATAAATAATCTTGTCAGCTACTTTCTTTTCTTCTATCAGATCTGTCAATCTCTTAAAATGTTTAGAATTCACAATACGAGACAAGTCCGCTGATTCCAGAGGATCCTTCCCATAGAACCTCTCCAGAACTCTTTTCAAAGAGTCCACCTGCCAAAGAATGATTTCATGGATCAGATATTGGAAGTTTAGTTTCTGGCTTTGTGCAAGAAATTCATTGGTTGTAATGCTCATCGTGATCTATACCAGCTCTGGTGCAAATGATTTCGTTGTTATGATGTAATCTGGCGCAATACATGCTTGGCCATTGTTGCATCCCCATTTGCCAACAGCAATTCTCTTAACAGCAACCTATACAAGGAAAACATCTGTTATGTAAAAACTAAAAAAGTGATAATTCTATTGAGAACACGATAGTTACGAAGAGATGCATTTACACGAAGGTCGACGTTAGAATCAACAATAACAGGGCATTTTCCACCAAGCTCCAGAGCCACCGGGGTTAGATGCTTCGCGGCTGCTGCCAATACTATGCGTCCTACGGTTCCATTGCCTGTAATTTGGTCAAACCATGTACATGTTAGAAATGTAAAAGGCAACGTACAATTCAGTACCAAAGGACTTCTGGAGTTTTGGTCATATCAGTAGAGCTAATGCCTGTACTCTCGTAATAATGAATCGGTGCGTGCACCATTAAATCTATCAAAAAGAAAATAGAACAATATCAATCCACTAATTTAACAGGTATTAGGAACCTGACCTGTGTAGAAGATCTTATCCCATCTTTGTTCCAAGAGTGCGGTCGTTTCCGGAACACCTCCCTCGACAACTTTAATACATGTGTTATCAACATACTCAGGTAGCAGCTTTGCGAACAATGACGAGGTTGCTGGCGCTATTTCTGATGGCTTCAGAACGACAGCATTTCCAGCAGCGATGGCTCCAATGACCGGGTCAATAGAGAGCACTAAAATGAAGAAGTAATCAGCGATCTTTCTTTAATTCTGAACCATCAAGAAACAGGATCTCAAGCAAAAATATTCTCTTCACAACACACATATAGGAATGGCATTCTAACAGTTCCACAAAAAAAAAAAGAATGGCATTCTAACATTTTGCTACTGTTGATCAACTTAATAGTCAGAGCGTCAGACACATCCAGAGCAAACAAGACGAAGTGGGAAAGTCAATATGTGCTGGCCTGTTGCACAAAAGTCTAATACCACGATTTAAGGTCAAAGCATCCGTTCTTCTAGAGGCATTCTGTTGAAACATGGGCTCCGGATGAATGTGCGGATGTTCACTAAAAGCCAATTAAGACTAGGGACGTGCGTGCAAGAAAAAAGCAGCCCGGAAAGCTTGCTTGGTTGAAAAGGAAAGATACCAATATCCCAGAATACTGTAACCAATCCTCAAGCATGTGGCAAGCAGCATATGAAAGAATTAATGGCATAAGCCTTTTGAACTCCATGATGTGATAAAAAAAAACTGAATACTAACTACTAGATCCTGATAACCTTTTTGCAGACAGTTCCATTAATGCAAAATCTTTGCTAATGCTACAAAATCATTTTTTATAACAAAAAAAAGCGTATCAGTATCAGCTTACAGAAAGGGTAGTTCCAGGCGGAGATGATGAGCACAACACCGAGGGGCTCAGACACGATCTGCGCAGAGGATGGGAACGTAGTAATTTCCGCAGGCACCTGAGCATGAATTCCCAAAGCTGAGTACCACCGGATCAGCAGAGCAGAGATAGCAGGGGCATGTATCTCTGGAAGCTGGAGTTGCAGAGATGAATGAATGCATAAATAAATGAATACCTTCTCGGGCTTCATCCAGTTCTTGAGCCCATTGAGCGCGAACTTGCAGGAGGACTTCGCGAGCGATATCTGAGCCATGAACACAGGCGATTAGGTGAAGTAAACATGTGGTTATCGGTTAATCAACCGTACTACGCTCTGGACGAAATTAATCCTGATGCGACTGTTGACAGCAATCGTTCAGTTTTAATAATTTAGTACAGTGAGGGGGTGTTTAGTTGGGTAGATTGAAAGTTACCGGTTACTGTAGCAATTGTAAATCAAAGATTAGGAGAACTAAACATGATCTAATTATAAAACTAAATACACGATTGGACGGGAAATCGCGAGACGAATCTATTAAGCTTAATTAATCCATCATTAGAGATTGTTTACTGTAGCACGACGTTGTCTAATCATGGCCAAATTAGGCTCATTAGATACGTCTCGAAAAGTTACCTAGGGGTTATAGAATGGGTTTTGCCATTAACACACGTTTAGTATTCCAAGCGTGAAAGATTCCTTTTGATGAATAGTTGGATGTGACGTTTTGACAACTTTTTTTGCGAACTGAACAGGCCCTGAGCAGAAACTCGCAAGTAAACAGCATGAAAGATTCCTCGTGGCTGCTGAGGAAGATTGCGCCTGATGCAGGACGAAAGAAAGAGCTAACGAACACGCAGGAATCCGTGGAAGCAACCGGCAGCGTACGGACCACCGAGAACCGATCCGCACACGCAACCCCAGCAAGCAGTGAGCAGCACAAAAGAGAGGAGGAAAGCACGGAGCTTTTTCCCGAACCACGCCGAGCAGGAAGAGAGCAACCCTTAAAAGGGATCGAATGAACTGTTCAGAGCACGAGCCCTGCCGGAGCAGCGCCCACTGGCTCCATCGGTCAGCGAATCCGTCCGAGAGCAGCGGAAGCGCGTCGAGAGTCGAGACCGAGGGTCCCCGTTGCTCGAACAGATGCTTGTATTGCGGGTTTCGATCCATGGTGATTGGGGAAGAGCATGCGTCGCCCCGATAAAGCAGGAGCTCGATGCGGAGAGAAACAGTCAACAGTGAAGAGCAGAGTAGGAAGAAGAAGCAATCGAATCCAATCCAATCAAATCCGCACGGAGGAAACAGAACTGGGCGGGGCAAACAGGGGCCGATCCAGTCACGGGCTAGCGGCCCAGTACCAGCACGCGGATGAGAGAGGTTTACCTCGTGGAGGTAGGACTCCATGTGGGGCTTGGCGAGGTCGTCGTGGAGCGCGGCGGTGATGTCGGCCTCCTTCTCGTCGATCATGCGCACGAGCGCCTTCAGCTGCGCCGCCCGCCACTCCGCCGGGCGCGTCCGCCCCGCCGCGAAGCTGGCCCGCAGCTCCCGCACGGTCTCCTCCGCCATAGCCGCCTTCTCCCTCCTCTGCCCCCTCCCTTCCGGCAACAGAGATACGCAGCGAACGAGACGGCGAGGAGAGTCCGGTGGCGGTAGGAGCGACGACGCAGCGGCGGGGGAGGAGAGGCCGCGGTCGTGGGTTATATACCCGCACACGGCACGGCAGCTCACCGGATTGCCCCCGCCCGATGGGATAGAGGGACGACTGTTTGGTTTGAAAGCTCTCCGCCCTCTCGTTGATTCGGAGGAGATGATAAACCAGGAGAGAGAGAGAAAGAGATTTTATTTTTTTTAATAAAGCCTATGGATCTATTCTAATCCTCCCACTGATGACTACTGAGACTGAGCGAGCGATGGGATCTGTTTGGACTTTGCCATGTGATATTTTTTCCTCACCTCTCCTGATGTCGTGGGCGAAATGAGTGGAGTAGTGATGGGGACGGACACGCCTTGGAGGAGAGGGAGGGAGCGGGTAGCACAAGACGAGGGGTGACGTGGCACTCCTTCCACGGAGTTCTAGGTTATCCGTTTTTCTCTCTGTCTGTTATCTGTTACTAGCAGCAATGCCCGCGCGTGTGCTATATATTGATATTGTAGTAATTAAAATTATGACATAATGATTTTTATATACTCTAAAAAGATATATACAAACACACACTAAGAATATTCTTTAATATTTTGAAGATGTTATCTAAATTTGCCTCACTAAACAAGCTACCTTAGTTTGTAAAATGGCAAACATAAATAAGCTATGATCTGTGTAGGTTTGAAAAAGACAAACTTGGATAAATCCACGAACTTTTCAATTGATGATGCAATCAAAAAATTTCAATACAGGAAATGTTCAGGATTATTGCGCGATTAGCGTGTGTTACTGAGAAAGGCTAAGAATTTGATGGAGGTGGATCAGGGGTGGGGGTGGAGGTACCAAGGTAGGAAAATTTCACGGTGAAAAATGTGGTGCCAAAATCTAGAAAACATTTTACAAAGCGCACGCATTTGAAAAAATTATCTAGTAAACAAGTATTTGATATTCACAAAGCCCACTTCCAACTATCCATTGATCCTGTTTGTTTCGGCTTGCAAGAGGAAGTATATTGTTACAATCCGGTTTTTCGAGAAAAAAATTGTTACAGTCCGGTAGAACCCGTCAAATCTCAAGCTCAAACAAACAGAAGATAAACAGATACTATGGTCGTGTTTTATTTTTTCTTCAAAAAAATTCCATATATATACTTATACCGCCGCGGATAATCTATGCCCGAGGCAAGAAAGGCGATATCCAATATGATAAGGTTACAAAGGAAAATCAAGTATCATGTTGCGACTCAGAAAACTCGTATAGTAGTATCATTGGCCAAAGTCGATGGCCACCTTATCAGTCTTTTTGTCTAATAGGTTCGTGCCCATGCGTTGCTACGGAAAGGAAACAAAATTATAGAAACGATAAAATTGGTATGAGAAAAAAACCATGCTTATGTAGATTACCAAATATGAGTGAAAGGGCGCTCGTAGACACATATTGTATAATTCAAACGAATACAAAAAATATGAATGAATTAGATATGTGATTCAAACGAATCATCAATAATTCAAATAATTCAATCAAAACTCTAGTTTTCTCCAAAACGAAATTGTATCAACATGATTATTAGTGTGAAAGTATAGGTTCATACCCATGTGTTGCTACGGAAGCAAAATGAAAATTAAACACAATAAAATGAGCAAGAAAAAAACTATTGATTAATAGTTTGAAAGTATAATTCAAACAAATAACTGAAGAGAATTGTTTAGAGATGTGATTCAACCAATATACTCTGTGCTACACAGAGAGTAAGTACATAAGGTAACTTTCTATGGCTCACTGCAACAACTGTTTCTATCTTGCTCATTAGAACAATCAGCACCACAGATCATTAGAACAACCAGCACTACGAATAACACCTCTAGATCCTAGAGTCATGGTTGTAGCAGAGAGAAGAGTGCACCTCATCCAATTCGGCCATTGCTATCTCCGTTGCCTGCTTCTCCAGCTCAGCCCGCACCTGCGATTCAACCTTTGCACCATGATTAGTGGCAATGAGGTCAAGGAACTTCTGACAATAAGCCAGAAGATATGTATGAGTCAGTCTGTTTCTTTACCGAACTGTTCCAATGATTTTTAACTGCATCACCAATTCACCATCCTGTAGGGGAAATACAAATTACTGATTCACTGATTTTGGTAGTCTAAAATAGTTCATTGCCTAAAAATAGAAGATATTTATGCAATAGTAACATTGTAGCATATGTTCAATTTCAAATCTTAACTACGAGTATGAAATTTTGTCAGAATAAAATAGCTCCTTGGCTGATCTTAGTGAAACATATGGTTACCTTCCAGGTGAAATTTTGTTAGTTCAGACCATTTATTTCCATACATCCAACAAGCATGAATTAAAGTAATATCCTCTTATTACATCCATGCTTCCTTGTTTACTGGGTTAAGATGATTATGCCATCTGAATTAGATAAGGTAGCCCAATGTCAAATAAATTTTGAGTAAACAAGACATTCTCTCAATACCAAAAGTTGAGATAGCTAACTAAGACTGCATTTTTACACACTTTAAAAGGTAAATGTTTAGTAATGATACTAATGTGGCGCTTGCTGTACTGGCTTTACAAAAGGTGATTAAAAAAACAGCTACCACTTTGCAACTGGTCTTAGAAAATATACCAATAAGATTTTGTCAGGCATTTGACATGACCTGGACAAGTTGCATAGCTCAATGCGTGTGCTTGCAATATAGAGTGAGCAGCAAAAACCAGCAAGGCAGAGAGGCAGATAAAATTCCTAGAATCCATCTATTTCCTAGCACTGCTTTCAATACCTGAGACCAATAGCAAAAGTAGAATTCTCAATTAGTTCACTACTTTCATTCAATTACAAATCTTTGTCTGGCGGCTGTTGCAATACAGAGTAACATACTTGAGATTCAGAATTTCATACTATTCCAACAATAGTATGTGAGCAGACTATTAACACCTACTATTTTATGAAATTGGTGCACAGACAAATAAAAATAAATTCTTGAAGGGACTTACATGAGCAAACTTGTGTTGCCTATTCCCGTGCATTGCTACGGGAGCAAAAACAAATTGTATGAGTTAAACAGCAAACTTGTGTTGCCATGTAGGAAAAGCATTACCAGAAATCCCAGTAGATCTCACCTTGAGAACTGCATACAAGCGCAATGCACAACTATCAGTACTCATTCCAAATTAACAATAAAAGGGACAGTACCATATTCAAAGGGCACAGATAGGCATGAATCATAAACCACAGAACCAACAGTCAAGAGCTTTGTGTACCAGAATACAATAGGAATGAAAACCTGGACAACAAAAGCTTACCACACAGGTACTGCATTCGCAACTGTATTTGTTGAAAGCTAGGACAATGATACCATGAAATTTTGCAACCATGAAAGTAAGGAACGGCTCCTTTGATTACCTAAAACAATAACCCAATAATATCAAAATTTTCAAATTGGAATATGTCACCAGAGGCAACCTGAGTTTTCTCATGCCCTAATTTAACACTACACTCACTGAAAACCAGTTTACGCACCAGTTCCATAGTGAATTTTAGCATGTTTTCCTGGTAAGATGAAACAAGATAACATGTCACTGTCAAAAAGAAAACTTGATAATATGGTGAGGCGAGAGTCAGCGAGTGTCCAACAAATGATGAAATAAGATGAAAATTTCAAGCAGCTCTATTTTATATCATAGCCTGTGATTGAGCTATGATATTTGTTTAATGTTTGAATTAATTTTATTAAATCACATGTATTGCTAATATAGGCCTATGCATACATATACATATATTAACTATGATACTCTGTTCGGACTCCATATTACAAAGCTAAAATATACTACTCTGAACCTTCTTTTACACTACCAAAACACCCACTAAACCTCAATGCCATCATCCTCTTATCAAACAGGGGTCTCAAACAACATGGAGTTCACTAAAAAATAATAAATCTCAACATAATGACAGCCCCATTAGCGTATACATCGAAGTTTCTCCACAAAAAAAAAGTGTTGGCAGGGTTTCAGCAGCTTCATAAAAAAAAAGAAAAACTACAGGAGGATGACTTCACATGATTTATTGTTTGATGCTTAACACCACGAAGTGCTATTGTGCTACTGTTCACATAATAAACATGATTTTCATGAAATGCTGACATTTACCTCTATGCCAGCCAAAGGTTCATGGTACTTCTTTTCTTGCACTCCTAGCTGGCTGGCTACCATGCTCTGCATGAAGTTGTTCAAAAGACAATCACTTCGCCTTTATCACCATTTGAATACTTTTTTATTTTATTGGCCAGAGAAAAAGATAAACACGACCTCTCACAAGGACTTGCAAAAATAAAAGGAGAGGTAACAACAAGCTACTCTTTGTTGTCTGCCAGCGTGCTTTCACTGTAAGCATGCTTCTATAAAAGGAGAGGTAACAAGCTACTCTTTGTTGTCTGCCAGCGTGCTTTCACTGTAAGCATGCTTCTATGCAAAATTAGTATTAAATTACATAACACAAGAGGCATAGGAGCAGTGTTAATTTCTCATTTATCAGAAGACCTCACTTTCCTAGTTAATCAACAAACACCACCACTTTTCAGACTATCAATTGAAGACAGGAATGGTTGAAATACAGTGTAAACACTGGCAGAAACTTGAGTTTTGAAAAGCCAGGACATATGTACAGTATAGAAGATAAGCTATGAGTTCAGACAATTTCCTCACCAGATCAAATTTGATAGACTCAAAAGCCTCCGCCAAAGGTAAAATCTGTGCACAGATAAAGCAGGAAATAAGAGAACTTGCTGCTAGCATTATGTTCAAAGCAGAAATCAAAGCTAGCCGCAGCCTCCTGCGATCAACGAGCCGCTGGGCAAAAAAAAAAGGCAAAAGACAACAACGGATGGGTTACCAGTAGTGCCCGCGCTGGCGGCGGAGATGGGTTTGACGCTTCGCTCCCGCGCTGATCTCTTCTTCCTTCGTGTGCGGTGCAGCCCAAACGGACCCAAAAATTCCATATATATACTTATACTGCTACAATGACAGTAGACTCTAGTTTGCCACCTTATCAGTCTTTTTGTCTAATAGGTTCGTGCCCATGCGTTGCTACGGAAAGGAAACAAAATTATAGAAATGATAAAATTGGTGTGAGAAAAAAACCATGCTTATGTAGATTACCAAATATAAGTGAAAGGACGCTCGTAGACACATATATTGTATAATTCAAATGAATACAAAAAATATGAATGAATTAGATATGTGATTCAAACAAATCACCACCATTGACTTTCCCACTATAATCCATCGTTTGCAACAGTTTGACCGCTTGCTTTGATGCCCATGAGCTAAAACAAAAACACATGGCACAGGGCCTGCTATGCATATGAACTCCAGCTCGATCGTTTCAAAATTGGAGTCATATACATGCATGCATGAGACGTGTGTGTATACATATATACACATATATATACTATTTGTATATATCATATATATATATATATATGTGTGTGTGTGTGTGTGTGTGTGTGTGTAGCGCCTATATATGCAAATATATTAAAAAGAAAACCAATAAAAATAAAACCAAACGACGACAATGCAATTATGTATTAATAATTTATTGATCGAGTGAAGCTAGACAAAATGAGGCACGCATATGCCAGCCAATGAAATACAGTATATCAAACCTGGAGAAAATTGGTGGCGGCGTTCCAGAGCGTGGGGAGGGCGCGGGCGGCGGTGATGACGTCCGCCTCCACCGTCAGCTGCTCGTAGCGAACCTCGATGGTCGGGAGCTCGATGCCCACCCTGCATGCGCATATGGATGGATGGATCGACCATCAGCTTCAGCTAGCGGCCGCGGCCGGCGACATACTATATGACGAACTCGCCGACGTCGGCGTTAATTACATGTCGATGCGGTCCCTGAGTCGGCGCAGGAAGGGCTCGCTGTCGTCCTGGAAGAGGCGCTCCAGGAGGGCGCGGCCCTCGTCGCCGCCGGCCAGCTTCTGGATGTCGACGACCTCGACGCCGCCGCCGCTCTGGCCTTGCTGGTCGAGCGCCCTCCGGAGGATGCCCTGGCGCATGCGGTCGTAGGTGGGCAGCTTGCAAAAATAAAAGGAAGGATGGAGAGAGGTCGTAGGTGTGCGACGGCGTGCGGAGGTGGAGGCGGAGGCGAATCAAAGATTTCGGCGTTTGGGGAGAGGTCGAATGGGGAGGCAACGGGAGAGAGAGGGGCATGGGAAGGAAAGGGATGGGTTCGAGGGGGTGAGAGAGCAGGTGCTATGAACCGTATCGCACGAGGAAACCGATCAGGAAAGTAAAAATCTATTGATTTGGAAGGGGCGAGATTAGAGGGAGGCGGTTTGTTTTGACAGGACGCCGTCCAGGATGGAGAAACACGGAAACAAACAATCACCGCGTGATAGCAGTAAATAGAAAAGGTTTATATGGTAATGCCGAAAATTTAGAGAGGCGGATCGGGGCGAGTGGAAATATTTATGGCAATGCCTGCGTGATTTATGGCAAGGGGGGAGGCAGACGCTCGACTGGAACAGAAGCGGCGCGGATGGATAGGAAAGGAAGGATGGGATGGTTGCGACAGGGAAGGAAAGCGTGGGAGGAAAGACACGAGATTGACGGGCGGGATTGGATGGGTACACGCGGGCGGGTAAGACCGGAGCCGCGGTAACAAAAACAATCAAAAAACACTGAAACTATTTTCCTTCCTCCAACTTTTCAATCTCCCCCCCTCCCCTGTCAAGCTTTTGGTCTGTCAGGTGGGACCTCTTGTGAGGGGTAAGGGTGTTTAACTTTGGGTGAAAAATGTTTTCAAAAGTTATTCTCTTTATAGTATAGATAATTGTGTCTGATGAAACACAGTAAACAACCAATTCAAGGGAGTTGGGGAAAAAGTTCCAGCAACATTATCGGTACGAAAATGAGGGAGAGACAGGTGGTAGGCCCGTGGCCGTGTGATGGCGACGGCAAACGAGGGGCCCTGATTCTGGTATGGGCGGCTGCTCCCATCCAACGGTACGGCGAGCGACGGGGCGTCCTGCGGGGTTGTGGACGCGAGACGCTCTACGACACGCGACGGGCGTGGCGTCCGAGCTGGGTGCGCTCCACTTTTCCCATTGGTTGATCAGTCGATTAGTTAATCAATCTATCTGTCTGATCTGATGGAGCCAACATGTGGCCGGACAGCACGCTGGAGAAGGAGATATCTGGATTTTCAGATAGTGCACGCGGTCCAATCCTAATGGGCGGGAACGCAATAATGCTCGAGGGCTGCCCAAAAAGGTGTCCGTCTCTGGCAAGTGGCCAGGTCGAACCCGCCGGCAAGTCGGCAAACCCGTATGCAGACTGCATGCTTGGCACGGCGCTGGATGTCTCGACGGAAGGCGCGATCAGATTAGAGATGGGCATCAGGGCAGCGCAGCTAGCTCCGGTTATTAGCATAGCAGCACAGGTAAAAGACAGTGTGCTATCTCCTTCATACAGTAGTAATTTACTAGTGGTAAGGATTCTACTTCATATTTACTGTGCTATGGATTCTAGTAAAACGGCGACGAGGCTGTGATCTGTGAATGTGCCGCTTTGTCTGAACGCTCCTGAGGCATCACGAGCCGCACAGCGCCTTGCGTCACGTAGCGAAACGGCGCGGGCCGGCACGTGACGCGTCAGCGTTTCAGCAAGGGCGTCAGTCAGGTAGAGCGCACGGCCGGCCGGCGTGCCGACGTATTGCTTCGGTTAAGATTCGGTGATGCCAGCGTAAAACCACGCGTGTGCGCGTCACGCACGCACGCACGCACCGTATCTGTGAGTACGTCTCTACCCTGTGGGCCTCTCCCTCTCTTGCCTTGTTATTTTCTCGGCGACCTGATCGCCGGATTGTAGCGTTGGATTCTTCGAACGAATACGAGTATATATTTTCCTATCATCTGGGCGTATCTTTGCCGAAGCATCGGTTGCGGGCTCCGGTAGTCCGGTCGGGATGCTGGCTTCATAAATGCAGGTGCCCCCAAAGGCTCCACCGCAGCAACAGAAAAGCGTAGATTTGGCACTGATATACTGTTCCATACGAGATGCTGTTTGTATTCAATGTCCTCCGACTACGAGAAGGCACCAAGCAGGATGGAAACGGATCGAATACGCATGGAAACGGATTCGGATAGCACTTTTTATCACATTTTTACTCGAATACGAATACGAATTTGGATGCTCTCGAATACGAATACAAAACGAATGGTCGGATGCGGATACGCATTCGGATATTTACTCGATTTAGAAGATAACATTTATTTATTTTATTCATTGATGGTTTTTAAATAACAAAATCATTATATAAGTAAATACTAAAGTATAAGTATATAACAAGTGTAGACAAAGACTGCTCGTTAATAATGTCACATTTATCCATAATTATTTCAGTAATTAATTATATAAAAATTAAATAAAACTATAGATAAATATATATTTAATAAATAAATATACACATTTATCATGAAATAATAAAAAAATATAAAAATATTTTCATCAGTAAATAAATAAACTATAGTATTAAATTAAATTTAATATTCATATATCTTTATTATTTTAAATTAATTACATTAGTTATTACAATTAGAGATAAGTTTTAAATAGTTATATGGGTATAATAATAGTAATATAAAATTGATATCATAATCATTAGTAATGGAGATAACATTTTTTAAATAATTTTGATTATACACTATCATTACTAACATCCAAATAAACACTTTAAATGTTATCTTCATATGGTCGGATACGAATAGTGTCGGATATTGCCGAATACGAATGTGGAACCGGATAGAGAAAATCGACGAAAAACAAATTCGGATGTATCCATTTTAGTACCACATTAAATTTGAATACGAATACAGATATCCATATTTGTATTTTAACGGATACAGATATCGGATAATTCGAATTCTACTTTCATATTTCCATCCGTAGCACCAAGGATGAAGGGAGGCAAATTCTCGTCTGCCGTCATCTCAGGCGGCATCCCCATCTGCCGCCTGCTGACCGATGCAGGCTCCACACACGATCCCTTCACAGAAACAGCCCCGCGGGCCCCACCACCCTGCCCTACTGACTCTCCGTACCGAGCCGGGAGCACCAGGGCCCGCCCGGCCCGTGTGGCGGTGAGTCGGTGACGCTGGAATAGTGGACTGGACGGCCGCCACGGAGCGAGCGTCCCACCCACGTCCCTGGCCCTGGGCGGGCGGGCGCGCTAGGGGCGTGGCCCGCGTGGAGGATAATGTGGACGGGATCTCCGTGTCGGGCGCGCGGGAGAGTCTCTGACCTGTGGGGTCGGTTAGTTACGGGTGGACCCCAACCTGCCCCTGGCGGCTGTTCGGGTGTGGTGGGGTACCGAAAAGGTGGTCCCAGACGGTGGCCGTGGTCTGTGTTGGGCCTCCACGTTGACTTTTCGGTTTCATGCTGCTCGAGGTCAGATCAACGGCGTGGTTCAGACAGGCGAGGAGCGGCGGGCGGCGGCCCACGCGCGCCGTGCCCGTCACGCGCAACCCCAGCCGAACGGAATTTCACCGGACCACCGAACGGCAGCGCTGGTCTCTCCGTCTCTGGAGTACTCCGTACATCGTGGTGGTCACACCGAACGGCAATCAACGAGTCGTCCTACAACTTCAACAGAAATATGGAACGGGCAAAGCACTGGGTTTAACGGCAACAACACGGGCCGTGCTGGTACAGTGGTACCAGTAACAGTTGTACTCGTACGCAAGCGCACCGTGCGCACGCACCGCTGCCGGGCCGTGGGGACGCAGACGGTTTAATGAACCCCAAACTTGCCGACACGTGAGAAGCTTCTTCCATTAAACCCGAACAGCAGGTGGGTGCGTACTGTGCTTGCTCCGGTCCCGTTAAATAAATGAACGAATTGTTTAGTTTCAGCGAGTTGGTCGAATTTTTCTGTAGAAAAAATACATTGGAAAGCGTGTTGTAGAGAGAGAAGGCACGTTTTTCAATACGTGACTTTTTGATTGAATTGCACCTATTTGCTCCAATTAAACAAGGCCTGAGCTGGTTCGGCAACCAATATATCCTTTGCTGACGCGCGCGCTTGTGCAAGGCGAACTAAGGCCACGATTGTTCGTGGAGGAGCTTTCGCGTTTTGACCTTGCAGTCAGCAATGGCGCACCCAGGGGGACCTAGAGCAATTTTTGAGTGAGGGCACACACTAGGATCGGACCAATCAAATTTTATATGTTTAAACATTGTGAAATTTTACTAATTACTTTAGTTTTAAAATTTTGAGTGCACCTCTACTTGGGTCCGTCCCAGGGCGCACCAATACGGCTAGCCCGTCGGTTCGGCTCAAGATTGATCTGACCTCGCTCGTCGAAAATACTTCCGATTCCCAACACAGCCCAAAGAAAAAGAAGATTACAGCACACGATGACATCAGTGCCAAAATCGGGGAGCGATGGGGATTAATCGTTGCCGCGGGATGGTGATGCTGACAAGTCAAAGAGGAGAGACCAGTTCCGAGCCTCCGATTCTGGTATGGGCTCCTTCTATCCAACGCTACGGCTAGCGACAGGGGCGTTGTCAGTCCTGTGGATACGAGATACCACACGCGACCTCGTGGCGAGCGAGTTGTCCACGCACGCTCTACTTTTTTATAGTAATTATTATTAGCTAAAGCACTGACATATATTTTCGGGAGAGAAAACAGCGACAGAATATGTGGCTGGACATGAGCACCCTCCAGAGTCAGATCAATATCTTCTGAATATCTAGGGCCTGTTTAATTCCAGTGAAAGTTAAAAAGTGATGAAAACTTTTTGCATTGGGAAACGTGTTCTGTGAGAGGGTACACAGTTGTCAGTGTGAAAACTTTTTGATAACTTTAAAAAATTGCTAGAATTGAACAGGCCCCTAGTAGGCTCGCTGCAAATAATGCCAAGGAGCTTCGGCAAAGACACGTCCAGACTTGACGAAGAGGAGCTAGTGAGCCTTGGGTCGGGTCCATATATGTCACGTGTCTGCCCTGGCGTCGGGTGCGTTGCCTTGTTTAAATTCCCTGTTGACGATGGCGAGCGGACTCTGGTGACGTGTTGTCTGATGCCAGGGATTCTTCAAAGAGCAGTGCTCATCTTCGTCAAATTTGGGTGTGTCTTTGGGGTGTTTAAATCCTCAAAGTCACCAAAAGTTTTTCACACTGACAACCGTGTCCCCTCTCACAAGACACACTTCTCAGTGTCAAAACTTTTCACTACTTTTCACCAATTCACTGGATTTAAACACCCCCTTTTCCAAAGCTTCAAACAAGCTGACGAACCCTGCTTTTTGAGCTCTGGCGTCCCCGAATGGAATGCTGGCTTCATAAATGCAGGTGTTGAACGCAACTTCACCCTCCCATGCGCAGTGCACTGCCTGGATTTGTACGTCTGACTCTAACACTCAGGGACGAGGCTAGAGTAAAATTTAGAGTGGTGCATACTAGTATAATTATGAAGAAATTTACTAATTTTGCTTATCAAAATAAGATTTTTACAAAGAATTTTTTTTTTGGGTGGTGCATGTGCACCACCTAAGTTGAACGTGGCTTCGCCACTGCTAACACCGGTTGCACCGGATCTGACGAGCATCCCACTCGTCTGCAGCTGCGGGCTCCACCAGGCGATGCAGATGCACCATGATGAGGGCCCAGGTATCATCCCACTTGACGCCAACGTCCAAGTTGTCCAACCCAAGTCCCCCGTATGGGAGAGCGGGTCCCTCCAGTGTGGCGTAACGCCGTATGGTACGGATCCGTCTGCGCCACGCGGGCATGCATGCAGCGCATGGTGGCGCCAGCCGGCTGCGAGCGTCCCACGTGTCGTGCTGCCCGGCCTCGGGGACGACGGGGAGGCGCACGGGGCGTGAGTGAGTGTGGATAGAATCTCCTTGTCAGGAGTGCGGTGGAATCTCTCCTCTGACGCCGGGGGGCCGAGCTGCAAGCCTGCAACACGGCCCGGACGGCAGCGGCCTTGTTGTGGTCTTGTGGAGCGACTTGTCCAAAGACTATCCATGGTCTTCTTCTCTCTTCTTCAACCAAGCCACCTCTAGCATAACTCATGAAAAATCAGGAACCTAAAGATGGTAAAAATCATGAGACCAACACAAAACGAAACAAACTACGACATACCTCTTGCGATGACATCTGTGAGTGAGAGTGAAAGCACACTTGATAACCATCTAATGAATTGCCATGACACACTAGACCATGCGGTGCGTTTGGAGACACAATTGTCATGAGACTTTATTTTTTTCCTTCGACATGAACTTTTGCACACAGTTAAATAAACTTTTGCTACGACATGCAAAACTTGTCATGTTTATACCTTACAGTGTCGGTGATGAGCCCAATGAGGATCCAATGGGGGCATATGCCCCTTCTCTGGTTATAGGTATCAAAGCATTGCGTCATATTACCCCATGTTCTAGTAAAATTTTGACAGTTTTAACCCTGAGGGGCATTATGTCCTATTTTTACCGCATGTTCTATTAAAAACTTTGATGGTTTTAACCTTGAGGGGTATTTGGGTTGTATGCTTCATGTAAGGGGGGGGGGTTGGTCATTCACCAAACGCCTATGTACAATATATATGGGGGTCGCAGTTTCGGCAGGAACCTCTTGAACATCTCTTTGGTGGTGGTTTTCTCATTTGTGTGGGTGAGGGACCTTTGTTATGGTTAGATAGGGAGGGAGAGGGGAGACGCTCTTATTCTTGAGCTTTTTTTCATTCTAGTTTGGATTGTGTCTGGGGGTGCCCTATAATAAGATATCTTATAGTTATCCAAAGATCAATTTTCGTGACTTTTTCCCTCGTCCTTCAACCTAATTTTTCTCCTTTTTTGTGATTTTTTGAACTATTTTTGGGTATTTTTGGTGTTCATGTTTGGCTCCAAATTCTTTGAAGTTTGCTGAGGGTCCTTGTGAGCAACTTTTGTGTGACCCACCTCAAATCCCACACAATTAGTCGCGCTAAAAGAAATTTCAGGAGTACTTTCTACATTCATAAACATTTACTACGATATGAAAAATTTTCGCATGCTTATACCTCACACTATCGGTGATGAGCCCAATGAGAGTCTAATAGGGGTACATGCACCTGCTCAAGTCACTCCCTCCGTCCAAAAAATGATGCAACTGTACATAGTAGCAAGTCGATCTACATCAATATTGACTAAGTATACACAATTTGTGCGTTTGTTGCCCACATAGTCCTTTTACATGGGGATACACTATTTTGTTATTTTCCTTGTTCATTCATGGCTATAAGCACATGTTCAAAAGCTTCCTTCTATGTCTCTTCTCATGCGACACCTTTCCATCTCTTAATTAGTTTGGCACGAGCACTGAGTGCCATATCTCCGCATCAACTTGTGATGGCGAAACTGTATTGTGTCATGTGACGGCCTACAGGTGCATGTCGTCGACCGTGTGTTATTATGCCGGTTTGGATATTGGGTTTCAATAGAGGAATATAGTAGACTTCAATGTGCATTCGCAAATGTTGCAAAAGGTGAAGAGAGAAATAGCTTCGAGTATCGAAAGACGAGCGAGGCCCCAATCTTGCAAGAATTAAGATGATCGATCGAGTAGATGCATGATCATTATGGCCAAATGAAGTTTTATTGTCCATGAAAATCTTCTCTCAAACCCTAGCCATGACTAGGCCTACAGGTATAGCTACCATATGTGGCACAAACTAGCTAGTGTAAGGGCGCTTTGGTCATTCACCATGCCCCTATATAATACATATGTATATGAGGATGGCCTGTTGCGGCAGCCACCTCTTAAATACCTATTTGGTGGTGGCGCTCTCATTTGCGTGGGCGAAAGGCTTTGTTAGGGTTAGAGAGAGAGAGAGAGAGAGAGAGAGAGAGAGGAGATATGAGATGCGTTCTTGAGCTTTTGACATTGTAGTTTTGCAAATTTGTCACATGCTTATACCTCACACTATTGGTGATGGGCCCAATGAGGGTCTAATGGAGAAACATGCCCCTGTTCAAGTCACTTCCTTCGTCCCAAAAAAATGCAACTCTACAACGATACCAAGTCAAGCTTTCTCAATTTTGACTAAGCATATATAAAAAAGATATTATTTAGTACCAAATAATCATAATTAGATTGACCATAAAACATAGGTCCGGTTTGTTTTTGCCTATAATCAATTTATTGGTGAAAATAAGTGAGAATCCCACCAAACACCCTGCTTATTTTTACTTATTCTCGCTTCTGTGATAATCCATTTCAGGGATTTGAACTACAATAATGAAAATTGATAATCGAGAAAATTTTTGCCTACCATAAAATCCAAGCGTGGCTGAGAGAAGCGGAAACATAAGGAAGTTTGACTCGGACTAGATCTAGAATTGCATTGTTTTTGGGATGGAGGTAGTACAAGCTTCAGAGCATTGTGTCCTTTTTTGAGCAGCAATAACGGTCCACACTCGCTAGAAGGTCCTTAACTTTTAGGCTAGATCACTACAACCAGTTGTAGTCCAAACATTGCTATGCGATAACCGAATGTATTGTTTGAACAAACTCTCGTCACCACTGGTAGTAGACCATAGTGGAGGCGAAGCTAGGCTCCGCCCCCCTTTATTCGCGCGTTGGCAGCCACATGTCTGCGTCAATGCTTGTCAGCTGGATTGTTTGCATGACGCCACTGTGTACAATGTGCATGCAGTTATAGCTGAACTGCCCCCTTGATTTGGCTCCACATTCCGCCATTGCTCGTCAAAGGAATGTGCGTAAGCATTTGTTGCTAGCTTTTTTTTTTTGAACCAGGGAGCAGTGTCCTCATTCCCACTCACTGAGTCAGTGAGCGGAAATACGTGGGCACGGGTTCTCGAACCCGGGTGGCCGAGCTCCCTGTGGGAGTCACTGACCAAGTGAGCTACCGCTCACTCCCAAGCATTTGTTGCTAGCTGATGCGAGCAATGTCGTCGAGTGTCTATACATCCCATTGCGTGGAATGTATTGGTTCGATGCGTGTTTTGTTCGTCAGTATATGTGCATGGGCACACGTATATATACGCTAAGAGAAATGAGTGTGACTTTACAAAGTTGGCACGGGCAAAGTGCGTCACCAAGAAACTCAAATAGATAACCAAAACTAGACCTAAGCATATCTCGGGCGGGGCCGGGCCGAAGAAAAGCCGGAGTCTTCGGGCTTGAAAAATCTTGCCCACGCCCACCCATTAAACTGATCGGGCCAGGCCCCATGACGATTTATGGGATCCCATGTCCATCCCAAAAGCCCGGATGTACTCTGACACATGCATGATCGCACATGCATACTCGGTAGGTATACCGTATACAAATTAAACATAATTAGCCTCCTGCTTGCTTTGTTGGCTCTTCACACATGCACTCTGACATGATTACAATTGACGAGAGAAAAACAAATAGGACAAATGAATAGTATAGTACAACAGAACATCCAATTGGCAAATTATAGTTCACTGGACGATGACATAAAAGAGAATACTATGGTCCCATGACTTCACTTGATTGCTTCTCATCTGACTTCTTTATATACGAGTAGGAGCACTGCAGCAAGGAGACTATTGGGCCACGTCGGCCAGCACAAATCGAGCAGGCCGAGTTGCTCTGTGTGCGAGGTATTGTCGGGCCACGGGATATCGGGCTTTTCTCGGGCCGGGCCGGACCGGCCTGGTTTTTTTACGGGCCAAAAAATTCAGTGCCACGCCCGGCCCTAAAGGAATCTCGGGCCGGGCCTAGCCCGGCGGGCTCGGGCCAGGCTACCGGGCTGGGTCGGGCCAGGCTAGACTTGCTCAGGTCTAACCAAAACCAAGAAAGAAAGGGATAAAAAAAAGTGACCTGTAGCCTAGAAAGGTTAACTGCCCATGGCAAGTGAACAGTTGCAAGGGTCGCAAAAAAAAAAAAAGAACAGTCGCAAGAAGGGGTTCATCCATTGCCTACAGACTACAATGAAGCAGGCCTTGGCCCATTCCTTGGTCCTGATTGGCTATAGCCTATAGGACCTACAGTACCGACCGAGGACTCTGTTGTTTATTTCGTTCGACAGCATGGCCCAGTCAGGGTCCTGAATGCCATTCAGCCATTGCCACCATCGAATCCAAGCTTCGTGTCAGGTGCATTGGGATCGTGTCTTCGTCGCCGGGAGGAAATCAGGAAACCAAACCACCGATTCTATCTGCTATGGAAGTGGTTAGCTGCTGCTAGTTCGTGCCTGCTGGCCAGGCCGCGCCAATGTTACATGGTTAATGGTCTTTGTTTGCCCCTGCTCCACTGTTCTCCGACAAAATACTAGAATTGATGAATGTGTTTCCAGAAGAACAGAACGGAAGGGCACAATAAACGAATGTTGAGTGGCCGGCCGTTAGCCGTTTTGTCCCGGAACGCAGACGCAGCTTGTAGTTGCTGATTCGTTGAAGCAGATAACTGACAGGGAGTCCAATACGGATATCCCCGACGGATCCGCACGCAGGGGCTCGAGCTGGCAGGCGTGACGCCCCACCCGTCGTGGTGGCGTGGCGTCGCGCGCGTGACCCTCCTCTGTCTCCCCCTCCCGGGCCGGAACTGCCGGACGCGCGTGCCTGGCGCTATCCCCGCCACATACGCAAGCTACTAGCTTCGTCCCACGTGCCAGGCCGGGCCGGCCGCGCGGGCGGTACGGTGCATGCTCTGCTCGCGTCGTGTCGTGTGCACGGAATAATCTTCGTGTCCGTGCGCGCGGGACGCGTGGGGCCGAGATCGACGCGCCTCTGTTCGGGGCGGCGCGAACGGCCATCGTCGACTCGTGGCTGTGGCCAGCCTGTGGGCGTTACCGGCGTCGACGGCGCGCGTGTCGACGTGGGCGGCTCACTCTAGCCCGTTGAGGCGCTAGCGGTCGTCGCGAGAGTAACGAATGAGAATCGATGAACCGCGGCCCCGCATGCAGAAATAGAGGTAGACCGCGTACAGTAGTGTGCCCGGAACACGCCGACGGCAAGAAGACGCACGCCGGCGCAGCCAGCTGCAGCAGGCTTCGCCGCGCCGGACAACGCGCGCATGCTGTGCCTGTGCGTGGCCGGCGCGGCAGAACGCGGCACGCCATGGAGCAGGCTATAGAGGCAGCTGGGTCTGCCGGCCTGGGACTCTGCGGCTCTCTGCCACGCAGCGCGGCACTTGCGGTCGCCCTCGCTCGCTCGTCTCCGTATGTCTCTGTCCCAGTCCGGCAGTCCCAGTGAGGTGACGAGCGAGGCGCCGTGTACGGTGTACCTTTCTCTGTCTGTCCGCCTGCCTATCCCTGACTCCACAAGTTGTCCCACACGGCCAAACCCTGTACGTACGTATCGAACTACCAACTCTGTACGTACTGGTGCGTTCGTGGCTGGTCAGATCCAGACCATTCTCGATCGGTGCACACACTGCTACTCCACAGAGCATACAGACTCTGTCTAGATTCATCAAATTCGACCAATTCAATCAAAAGTAACCCATTGAAAAACATGCCTCCTCTTTTTACTTTTACGTTTCTCAATGTACTTTTTCTATGAGAAATCCGACCAACTTTTTCAATCTAAATAAGGCCACAGTAGAGTGATAGACTATGCTTGGATCTCGACGCGAATATCCGCCGGATCAGGCCAATAGCCAGCCATCAGGGTGACCACGTACGCCGACTCCGGCCGGGTTCACAATCACAAAACACAGTTTCATAAAAAAAGCATGCTTTCGCTGTAAAACACTTGTGACAAAAATACATGTGAATGCTTTGTTTTTAAGACAGTGTCTAACGTGTTCCAAACGTCACCGATTTATTTGGCCAGGCCACCACATATACGGCTCGCGTGCATTTCCTTTTCCAGCACGTGTGCGCGCTGACCAAATTGCAGGTGTCCTTTCGAACTTTCAAGATCAGTGGATTTAATACAGGTCAAATTCGGCGAGACACATCAAGACTTGAATGAGCCATAAACACTAGCTAAACACGCAAGCAAGCGTGTGGCTAATATGTGACTCTGTTTTTCTCTCTTCTTAAATGATTAGCCCCAAATTCAAAAAAAGGTCATGTGGCTATAAACTCCTTACAAATAGAGTATATGTTCACAATATCTTTTTTTTGGGTAAGCCTGGTTTTCTCGAAAAAAATAAAAAAGAAGATACTCCTACAGTCCTACTACTGTACTGCTTGCGTGCGTGAAACGGAAACACCACCAAATGAGATAAGCTTCGCATTTATTTGAAAAAAATGATACGAGTATATTGATCACAAACACAGTTTCATAAAATTAACATGCTTTTGCAATTAGTAGTGTATGTTTTCCAAGTACTCCCTCCATCACAAAATAAGTGTTCGTTTAGAGATTTTCAGACACATTAGTAGTCATAGGAAATGGCTATGTTACCCTTAATTACTCATGGTAGTTGTGATTAAAAATTTTGCTCTCAATAAATGCACATATATTGGAACAAAAAATAGCATCAATCAAGCATTTGATTGGCTCCATGCGCTTCTCTATACATTTTTTTGAGTATTTGGGATTGATTTAATTAGATGGTCCTTACTACAAGTTAAATGAACACTCTGTGGGACAAAATTTGAATGCTAAATGAACACTTATTTTGGGACAGAAGTAGTAGTTTGTAATAAAAATACATGTGAATATTTTGTTTTGAAGAAGATGTTAACGTACTCCAACTTGACAAAAAAATCAATTTTGGCTATAAACATAGATAAATGTTTGTCTAGATTTATAGCTAGAATTGCATTCTTTCTAGGACCGGAATTAAGAGAGTACTCAAAAGTCAATATCACTGATTTGTAAATAGATACTACTCCATGCAATAATTATGTTCGTCGCACTAATTGGGCCAGGCCACCACCTACGGCTTGCGCGAATTTCCTTTTGAAACATGGGTGCCCTGACCAAATTGCAGGCATCTTTCAACTTTCAATATCAGTTAAACACACAAGCAGTCGTGTGGCTATATGTGATTATGTATTTATCAAGTAAAATTCGGCACACACACATATCAAGACTTAAATGAACTATAAACACTAGTTAAACACGCAAGCAGTCGTGTGTGGCTATATGTGATTATGTATTTATCAAGTCAAATTCGGCACACACACATATCAAGACTTAAATGAACTATAAACACTAGTTAAACACGCAAGCAGTCGTGTGGCTATATGTGACCGGTTTTTTCTCTTCTTAAATGATTGGACAATGCTCCAGCTCCAAATTTTTTAGAAAACTGTCGTGTAGCTAAAGCTCCACACAAATAAGAGTATATGTTCACAAATTCTTTTGGGGGGTAAGCCTGATTTTTCAGAAAAATAAAAATAAAAGAAACAATGATTTAATTTGCATGGTGGATACTACTGTACTTCTTGCGTGCATGAAATGGAAACACCACCAAATGAGATAAGATGTTGGTCCTGTCATGCTAAAAGTCATGCAGTATTCCACAGTTCAACAGTTACTGACAGGCACAGTAATGGAGTGGACATATGTAGCCCAACAGGACGTGTGGGCTTTTAGGTTACTATTTGAAGAATTGAAGGATTAGTTGCATCTTCTTTTTATCACCGGAAGATCGAGAAAAATACGCGCTGAAACTTCTCCGTTCCTTGGGTCGTTTCCCCTGCCCTTCATCATGCATGGGCTCATAGCCTCGCTTGATTGATGAATAAAAGAACCACAAAGAGAAACACTACTACAGAATTGCTTTTTCTAATCACTATTTTCACAGCCAGTTTTCAAAAAGTGGCACTAATACATTTTCACAGCCGGTTAGTAAGTAGACCGGCTGTGAAAATGATTTTCACAGCCGGTTTGTGGCTTGAACCGGCTGTGAAAATCAAATCTATTTTCACAGCCGGTTCTAGCCATGAGCCGGCTGGATCGTGGCACGAACCGCCTGCCGGTTCTAAGCTACAGTACATAAATTTTTTTATTTTTATTTTATTTTTTTGATATTTTTTTTGGTCTAGGAGCACACAAGGAACAACAAAAAAAAATTCAACTCAATCGGATCTAAGGTGTGGTCTCTAGAAAATCATAAAGTATTCGAAGCGTTTAATATTAAAGAAGTGCAACATTGCTTAGATTGCACTCCTTAAAATGTTATTTTTGCTCATATTACAAGAACATAATTTTTATATGTTATATACAACTTATATGTTGCCTTGCAGCAGTTTTGGATTTTTTTTTGAAATGATTTGCTATTTTCTAACTATTAAATGAATTTCTAGGTACTTATTCTTAGTATTTACTCCTGCACTTAAAACAATAACAATATCAAAAAATTGTCCAAAAATTATAAAAGTTGTCATAGAGTCCTTTTATAGGTGTATAACCTTCTCATAAAAAATTCAATGCATTTCAAGAAAATTAGATTATACATTGTTCATAAACTATACATTTCACATACTTCATATACATCTTAAGGCAAACTTTGATATTTGTACATCATAAAACTTATTTTTTTCTCAAATGAGATATAAATATTTTTTTACATGTTTTATACTGCATATAAGTTTCCATGGAGGAGTTTAGGAAGTTTTGGAAATGATTTGCTATTTTCTATGAATTAAATGAATTTTCAGCACTTAAAAATCAATTTTTATACAACTATTTTTTATTTTTATATTATTTTTTTGATATTTTTCCTGGAAACTAGTGAATGTAAGAAACTACCACAACAATTTTCATCCTAATTAGATCAAAGGTGTGGTCTATAGAATTTTTTGAACATTCGGCACAATTAATATAAGAGGAGCGCATTAGTCCTTTAGCCACAAGCGGTAGTATGGTGCAGCGGTAACGGGAGTTACATGCGAAGCCAGAGGTCACGAGTTCGAATCACAAAAAATGCAACAAGTGCAAAAAATTGTGTAGTTGGAGATGATGGTGCCTGGTTCATGGGGGTGGCCTCCCATGTGGTTAAAATTTTTTTTGCACCCGTTTAACATTTTTATTTAATTTTTGAATTTCGGTTTTTGAATTTTTTTCACAGCCGGTTTATGTAAAAAACCGGCCGTGAAAATGATTTTCACAGCCGGTTAAAAACCGGCTGTGAAAAGTCGATTTTCAGCGCCACTTTTGAAAACCGGCTGTGATAGGCCCAACCGAACCGGCTGTGATAGGCCCTGTGTAGTAGTGAAACCAAATGCTTGACGTACGGAAGTTACTAGGAGTATTCCCTCCGTCATGAAATAAAGGGTAATTTGGCTTGTCCTGAGTCAAACTGGTCTAAGTTTGACCATTTTTATGGAGAAAAATATTAATATCTAACACATCAAATAAATAAATTATAAAAATTAGCTTCATATCACAAATATTATTACTCTCTTCTATAAAATTGGTCAAAGTTAGACTAACTTGACCTAGGACAAAGCAAAGTGTTTTATATTTTAGGATGGAAAGAGTATCTCACAAGCAGCGTTGTTTCTCACGCTTTGTTCTCGCATCTGCATGTGTTTGACGAACACTGACCTCACTGAAAATGGACTCAACGTGTCCAAGTGCAGCAATCAGTGGTGGAAGAATGCTTCGCAAGGTCTTGGTTCTTTCCATTTGTTTTCCTACCATCAGTCACGGCCTCGTGTGGAAAAAAAAGGAAGTTACATGTGCTGGACAGGAAGGTTAGCCGTTGCCTGTTGGAGCGCGGTAATGGACATAATTTGGCTGTAGCCGAATGGAGTAGAGTCCTCTTTTACAAGGGAAAATGAGCTTTATTTAGGGCCTGTTTGGAAGCCCAGTTTTAAACTCAAAACCGGTGTAAATTACAGGCTTGGAAACTTTTACATGCCGAAATACAAAATGCTGTATGGAAAGGTTGTGAGGCCACTATCTTTACACCCGGTTTGGGCCAAAACCAGCGGAAATAAAATGTCACGTGGGGAGGTCTGGAAAAATAAACGACAAGTATCGGGGCCGGGGCATCCCCTTGCCGAACTCGCCGAGACGCCGCTCTTGCAGTGGAGGCGCCGAGCCATCCCGGCGGCGGGGGCAAAGCCGATCCATCGGTGATTAGCGAGCATGGAGACCCATAGTGAGCACATCAGAGGGGCCCCTCGTGAGCGAATCTGAGATAACAACGGCAGGCGCGTTGACGGCACATGTGAGCGCCTCTCCGGTAGCGACGACCGCATCCATGGCCATGGCAAGTGAACTTGGGTCAATGTCAAGCAAATCCATGACGAAAGATGAAGCTGTGTGGCCGGTTTTACGCATATCCTGAATTTGCTCCCGACTCCCGCCAAGCTTTCGACTATTATCCATCTGTCGCATTCATCTGATCCCCATGCCTCCTTCGTAGCGAGGAATGAGCATAGAGTTACCTGACACCTGTTGATTTGCATCTGAATTTTCTAAGCCTCCATTTGAGCTCTGGTCTGAAATTTTCCCAATCTATTGCTCTCCTGTGTTCTGATCTATGTTCAGTGATCTAAATTTTCCTATCTGTTGCTCTCCTGTGATCTGATCTATGTTCAGTGTTCGGCTCCAATTTCGTGCTTTGTTCTGAAATTTCATTGATTGACGCAATGATGGTTCTCACTGACGCACTGGTGAAATCACTTTTACTCCTTGAACATGGTATACAAGATGAGAATTTTGAAAGCATCGAAGATGATTTCAGAATGCTTGCAAAACGTTGACCATTTGGAACGGCAACTGAAGCAATGGGTGCATACTTGCGGAATGCTATCTGCACTTGGTATTCAGCATATTTGCATGTCTATTTTTTTTCCCATACCCAAACAGCAGAGCTTACCGTTGAAAAAATATACCTCTGGATCCTTGTGCACAGCAAATTACATGCGGAATGCGTTTACAGGTGATTAATAATACAGTAGTTCCAAACAGAGCCTTGAGTTTGATCAGCTCTACCATACCAGTCTAGCTAATTGAGCAGAGTACTCCATTATTGAAGTCAAACCCGGCAGCACATCACGGTTTAATGAACGGCAACGTATCAGGTGCAAACCAACCTCCCCGTGCAAACTATGCAAACCTCAATCTGGACCACATGATCTTGATCCAAGGGGGCGCGTAGAGAGAGAGGGTGGCCTTAGTGAACCCCCTAAATCAGGCTACGTGCACGCAATCAAGCAAGCGACTCTTTTGCTCGGTCCCCCTGTTGGCCTGGTCCTCTTGATTGAGAACAGACACTTGGAGTCAGGAAAAAAAGGCGCCTTCTTTTTCAGAAACAGTGAACTCATTCAATTCAAATTCGTTCGGCAAGCAGCAGAGTCCAGCGATCGTCTCTACTAAATGACTATTATTCTGAATTTGCAAATCAACTGTGTGGTAGTGCGTGCGTCGTCGTCTACGGCTCGTGGTCCTCTGCTGCACAGTTTTTTTTTTCCCCCTCTTGGAAAAGATCCTCTGCTTCATTCATTCGTAGTTACCAGCTGCTTCCTGATCTCCAGACCTAGAGTCCCATGGTGAGCATGCATGCATTCATGCATCCTCTCAGGGGATACACGAGAACCGGGGTCATCACCGTTACATACCGGGGTCATTAGCATAGCGAAACAGTGCAGAGCACTGATTTCTCACCGATTTTGAAAAAAGGGCTGACCCCGACAAAAGGGCCTGGCTCCGGCCCATGAAAGTGCCATTACTTCCAGGCCAATTCGAGTGCAACGGCACCGATGAGCCCATGACAGCTATTTGGGCCCATCGCTTCCCCAAGTGGGCTGAGCTTGATCCACACCTTCACATGTAACAAAGTGGCGTTGCCACAGGGTAAACTCATGCCATGATCTGTATGAAGAAAATTTTTAGAAGATGCATTTTTCCACAGGCAGTGCTATTTTGTCGCTGACGTTTGGATAGCTTCTTGTTTCTGAGCGGTAATGTTTGTTTACCATTGCTCTTCTTTTTTTGTCCACTAATTGGACCGAAACACATGAGACATCCATGCGAGTCGCAAACCAGTTACTGTGTATGAGTATTATTACAATCAGCGAGGATCGAAGGCATATGAAGATACAACTGTACCTGACGGCCGATATACTCGATCACTAGGTAGTTTGAATGCCATCTGCCACCGACCACCGTCGCGAGGATTATTCTAGAACAAAATGTTATGGTTCGCTGTTATGTAATAGACATGACATAAATACCGAGACAAATCAACCAGTGTCGTTTCAGAAAAAAAATATTTAATGAGCACAGGGCTTATGCCCCCCCCTTCCCCCACTGAGTCTGTCAGGGCTGCTACGACGTAGGAAGTACTCGTGAGTCGGGGGCGGCCGGGGACTCGGCTCCCTGCGGCGGCGAGAGTGCGACGCCGTCCTGACGGCCGGCAGCGAGCGTGTTCTTGGGCGAGAGCAGAGCGTGAGCGAGAGAGCGAGAGCGTGGAGACAGCGATCGAGAGATAGAAACAGACACCAAAGATCGTAATGATCTTAAGCATAACCATCACAGTGGGATTACAGGGTTTTAAACTATGATGTTTACAATTGCAACTACACAAATTCGAATTCCTAATGTAACTCCCGCCGAATGGTGCCGCGGTGCGTTCGTGGCGCGTCTGCGGCGCGGCAACTGCTGTCGCGATGGCCACCGCGCGTTCAGCCACGGTTTTTCTAGCAGACCCGGCCGACCATCACAGAGTCGATCTCAGTCCTTAGGTGCCATTGTGACAGCTTTGATTATCTATTTGTTGTTAATTGCTCCCCAATGGTAGGTTTTTAGGATCCTTTGCTCATTTTGTCCTTTGCTCATGTTTTTATTATGTTTTTATTATTGCAATTACGAAAAGGTAAACCCCCGGTAACCGAGAGAACAAAATAGAAGGATAGATAATCTACCTGTTGGTCTATGCTTCAAAACAACGCCTTTTGTTTCTTTATTAACTCAAACAAATTGCATACATGCTTTTCAAAATCCGACTCGTCTTTATCTGATTCTAGAAATCAAGGGTGACTCATTTTGCTTGGATTTAGACATCAAAGGTAATGTAGGTTTGAGATGAACGTTCTTCCCGCATCACTATATTTGAATTTGACCTAGGCTGTTTAGCCCTAAAGCGAGCTCCTAAAATCCAGAAAAATTACTTAAATTAGTTCTGAAAGTAGTATTTTACAAAGTTAATTTCCAGCATATACGCTATAGTGGAACTCTAGTTGCTTAACAAGCATGCATTTAAATTCGAACCTTTAATTTGAATTGAAATTTAAGTGCACGCAAAAGATGCCCAGAGTTTTTGAAGATGCTAAATTAGATACGCATGAACTATCCATATCGCGCTTAGGGTGTATGGGTCATGACAGCAATGATAAACAATATAGCTTACTTACAAGTTACAAGCTCTGAATTTATACGGAAACCTTTATCCATATACTTTAAAATTATTACTAGCACACGTACAGAAGTAGAGGTTGATGCACTATTTTACTTGATTTTCCATTATTGATGTACTACATCTAAGGTATGTTTTGTACATCAGTCCAAGACCTGAGCGAGCCCTCGATCTTGTCAGATGCACGCACAACCCGTAGCTTCAGCAGGTCTCTGGCTACCTGCTTCCATTGCTCTGACCTTTTGTCCTGCATATGTGCCCTTCTGTTGTTATTTGCCTGTCTGGTGGCTCTACTCCGACGAGCACTTTGCATTTTGATTCTCATATTCTCCACACAAAGATGTGCAGTGCCATGTCTGGTCTTCAAGCACATTTGATACATCTTGGATTCAGCATTCTGATACAGATAGTTTATCGCCTTCGGAAGCAATTTCTCATCTAGGTCTTGAAGGGATGCGTCCATGTGTACTGTATCATGCTCCTTTTCATCAATAACCTCTAGAGCATAGCTCTCTATTGCAGGATCGATATCCTCCGGTGAGTCATGAGGTAAGAACAGAATTCCCAGCTTCAGAGGGTGCATATCTGGATTCAGAGAACTTCCTCCTCCAAGATCAGTAGATGTAGCTGAGTTCTGACTGTTCTTATGGTGATCAGGTAGCGAGATATGACACTGCAAAAGAACCATGATAACCTCCTCTGGAAATGCACCACACAACAGCCTTGGTGAGGATGACGATGATGATCCAATTATTTTTTTTTGCGAACGTGCCTTAGCACGTATTTCATTAAGAAGAAAGCAGTTACAAACATTACTTGGCATAGGCCAAACAGAGGTTGACCTCTCCAAGCACACAAAGGACTAAAAGAAGAGAAAAAACCGAAAAGGGGCCGACAAAACAAACGGCCAGCAAACTAACAGAGCAACGACCACGACCACTAAGAAGCGATGATGATCCAATTATGTTGCTTGTGCTAGAACTTGGTGTCAAATTATGCTCATTGCAGCACAATGGGTTTGGACGGCACCATTGGGTCATAGTGCTGTGGACACTGACCCAGTAGTCACTCTGTAAGTAAGGCGAGTGGAGCAGAAAGGAAAAATCCTGGGTGGGCAGCTGAGTGAGCTCTCTTTTGACATGTTCAGCTACAAACTTGTACTGAGGCATAACATACTGCATACACTTGATCATGACGCCAATTATGTCAGTACTATCAGAAAGGCGTAGCATGAAGCTGAATATCAAAGTTTTCAGAGGATCCTTGAAATCCATGACAAGAAAACCCACCATTGCCTCTACTCCACGCTCCGGAAAGTTCATGGGCCGAATGCCAAAATATGAGAACTTGCTACCTTGCAACACCTGATACCTCACAGCCTTCCCTGCAAGAAGATTTCCAATAAGCGGATTTGAAAACATGTACTGTCGCGGAGTCCCACCGAATTCTGCAAACTTCAAGAATTCGCTTGCGCCATCTGCAAACCTCTCGAATCTTCGGATATTTGCAGAGCTCATTGCTGTGGACTCGTCTCTGCCGAAGGGAAGAACCAAAGAGGAGACCAGTGACTTGGTAGCATGAGCAATCCGTTTGGGGAAGGAGGACTGGTTTATGTGCCGTCTGATATCTTCCTCTTCAGTGGCACGTTGCTTGCACCGGCGCAGTGTGGTGTCACACTCCTGGGAAGCATGCTTCAGCTTGCTCCGCCACCGTAGAAGTGGCATGTTGGAGATCTGCCATTTGTTGGACATGTCTAGGGCAGCCTCGATCTTGATCTGCGCTATCTCTAGCCTTTCAATGTTTTCCATTAGGTCAGTCTTCTCTTCAGCATTTCTGCTAAGACTCGACATGATTGTTGTCACGGTTTCCCCAATTACAGCAGAACCTAGAATCTCAGCCATGGCGTCTCAAAATATAGTCCACAAGTCTGAACAGGAAAGAGATTTAACGTCAGAATCTTGCACAAGTCAAAGTGGAGTAGTATATTTGTCGATATAGAAAGACTACTTACTATAATCGTGCTATATCTTTTTTGATTGAAAAGTCAGGCTTATCAAGGTTCGATTTTGTTAATAACGAAACAAGCGTAAAATACATAAACGGTCCTCAAACTTGTCTCAAAGTGTCATCCAGGTCTCTAAACTGTCAAAATGCATATTTAGGTTCCCAAACTTTCCAAATGTGTCATTTGGGTCCATAAACTCTCCAGATGCATCTCCAGGTCCTCGAACTTGCGTCAATGTGTCATTTTGGTATCTAAACTCTCAAGATGAAGTTCCATATCCCTGCAAGTCACCATTAATTAATTGTATTTGAAATGGACTGTTTATTGAGCTATTTTTTTTCATGCATTTTAATTCTAAATTAGTTGTTTATTAATCATACTCAACCTGGGTTAATCAAGACAATTGTATCATTAAAAAATCAGCGATGAATATTATAGTTTTCTTATTTAACATGGCAGTATCTATGCTAATCTTGTGTGTTTCTGACTAACTAATTATATTTTGAATGAGTTTTGTATAACTTTACTAAGGTAATTTGTTTCCATTCTCAATAAAAATCCAAATAGCATTTTTATTAAATTTAAAGTAGTAGAAGCATTTTCATTAACATAAAGTAGCAAAATAACATTTTTATTAAATTTAAAATAATATATTAAGAGTTTAGAGACCTGCATGACACCACGAGACAATTTATGGACCTAAAAATTCACTTTTAGAGTTTAGGGACCTATATGACACATTGGAAAAAGTTTGGATCTAAGAATGCATTTTGAAAGTTCAGTGACCGCTGTGTGTACTTTACTCATGAAACAAAACCAACATTAATTAACCAACGGAAAAATAAAACTGCAAGGGAAATAATTTCTGATGGCCTTTAGCATTTTCCTGCCGGTTTGAAGCCATCAGTTTTTCTTTTTTTTTGGTGCAATGAAGCCATCAGTTTTTCGAGAAGCTCCCTAACCACCAAATCAATGATCCTTAGAAGGAAGTACTATCATAGAGTACCTTGTTATATTTTGGCAGCGCCAAGACCAAAGGTGCCTAAGGAGTGTCACAAGGAAACCATTTCATAAACTAAACCATACTATATTCTATCACACGGTAGAAGTTGTCTCAGTAAAGTCATCCTAAAATTACATGTCAATGCATAAGCTACATATAAAACAACGCCCTAACCCCAATCAAAAGAAGCTCCTATAACTACCAAATTTTTGATCCATAGAAGGAACTATTATCATAGAGTACCTGCTAGCAAGACCAAAAACGCCGGAGAGGATGGAAGCACTCTCAACCCTTCAGTACGCGCGGAGAGCAGCAATGTCCACCCTGTGGGAGCCTTGGGAGAGGAGGATACATGGGCAACCATTTAACACTGTCAAGGGCTCTCAAGCCGTCAACGTCTTCGTCGCCTGGCCATGGGATTGCTTCTGCCCTTCAAGGCAGGCAGAGAGGCACAGGCGTTCACCTGGCGTTTTGTGCGCCACCACTGATGAGGTCTGCTTTTTGTGCCTGGACCAGCACCATTGGCCGGCCGACTCTAGCTGCAAGACCGACCCGGGGTCTCAGCTGGTGCCCTGAATGATCGGAGAAGCTAATTGTCAGAAATTATTGCAATAACAGCGGTCTGATATCTATTGATGATGTCCTCCGATCCGTCGGTTCCGTTTGACGTCCAGTCGCTCACAGACGACCATTTTCACTGTCCAACAGCCAATGTTGACACAGATTCCATGCCGTGCACTACGAGCTCTTTTACGGTACTCTATACCACTCTTGAGTGGTACTCCTTCTGTCTCAAAAAAAATACAACTACGTGTTGCGTGCCACTTAAAGTGGTTCACGTTTGACCAAGTTTCTAGCAAGTTATATTCATATTCATGGCTCTAAAAAATTTTATTATGAAAATACATTTTGTAACTAATCTAATGATGTTTATTCCATATTATAAATATTGATATTTTTTAATCTATAATTGGGCAAACTTAAGATACTAAAACGTGACACTGTGCTAGAATTGCATTCTTTTTTACGGAGGGAATTGGATTCTTTTTTACGGAGGGAGTATATAGTATGCCTAAAGGGTAGCACAGTAATTTTAAGTGAATCATGTTTTTTTTTCTCTCTCCAAGGCCATGTCGTGGGCTTTCTCCGTCGCCAAGGCCGCGTCTTGGGCTTTCTCACCAGTTCCACCGTTCCCACTCTGATTTTCTTAATCTGGCGGTTGTGTTGGCCGTGACCCACCGCCGCGGCACTTCGGCGGACACCCCCTTCCTGTGCTGTCGCGCTAGCTGGGAGATGTTGGCCCTTCGTTTGTTTATTTGATGCTTTCTTCGTTTGTTGGGGTGGCCGAACCTGGATTTTTCATGCACGATGTACTTTTTTCAAGAGATGTTTAAATCCTCAAAGTCACCAAAAGTCACTAAAAGTTTTCACACTGACACCGTGCCCCTCTCACAGGACACGCTTCAGTGCAAAATTTTTCATCACTTTCCACCAATTCACCGGATTTAAACACCCCCTCAGTCTAGTTTTGGTTTCTAGACACTTGCAGATTGTACTTGATTGCTTGATGAGGCTTGGTTCTTTTAAACGTAGCAGATTGTTTAGTCTGCATATTTGTGTCATGGCTAGTGTATCGTTTCAATTTATGAATTTAATGCTACCATACTTGGCAAGTTGGCATCTTCAGGAGCTTATTTTTGCTGATTGCAGTATTCCTGGTAAAATGTGTGTTCAGTAACCCCATTTGAGATGGTATTCCTGGTAAAATGGAATACTAGGAGTCTAGGAAGGGCATGGAAAACATGAGGGCGTCTCATCTGTATTGTAAATAAATAAGGACAGGCAATGTGAGGTACTTGTAATGTTGTAGCAGGAGGTGACTTCTTCTCTGTCTGTATCCTCTCCCTTGGCTTTGCTTTGCTTCCGCCACCCCCATCCTGTTCTGTTCGTGTAAATGTGATGTAATCAACACTCGGTGTTCATGTCCTTATGTAGTATACAGAAGCCATACGTGTTCTTCACTTGCTGCTCTGTGTACATGTGCGATCCTTTTATGCGTAGGAAGTTGTGATGGATTTCTCAGAACATGGAAATCAACATCTAGCGTAAAGAATTGAAACTCTGTCCATTCATCAGCAGTTCTTGTTTTTTTTTTAGTCATTGATATTGGGTTAGTCAGTTTGATTGTCTACTGAACACAATTGAAAAAATACAGGTGCTGATTGATTTCAAACAAAATGTATACGAGTATTTACTTTCAAAAAAAAATGTATACGAGGGAATTCCAGCTCGTGTGCAGCATTCAGTGTTGTATGTAACCAGAGCTGGCATTCAGATGGCACATAAATAATAAACGAGCTTGCACATGCAAGCTATAAATTCAAGATGGCCTCAACCAAAGTTGCATGGAATAAATATACCAACTGAATATCGTAACAAAGGAAATGTCCTAATTACTCCATTATCGTAACAAAAATGTTGGACAGACTACTGTAACTGAAGGATAGTAATAAGACAAGCTACTATGCGTCATCCTCCTCCTCCTGATGCATGAGTGCTTGAACTCCTTTCACCATCTGAGCCTCATTAGCCTCTACAAGTATAAGGTCACCGACCATTAGTTTCCTTAAACTTTCTATATCCGCCTGTATTTCATATTACACACAAAATTAGATGGTAGCAAGAACAAGGTATGCATCAAGAAACTGATTCAATACACGAACCTGTATAAACTTCCTTAGTAATTTTGAACCATTCCAAAGTTCCATGTATTTAAGAATATAAAGTCCACATGAAAAACTGCATATTAAAATACATGAGACAAGAATAATGTGGAAGCAAGCAGTCAAAAAATGTCCATCAAAACTAATTAGTTAAAAATAATACATTCACATACCAGCTTCTTAATTTGACAGTGTGGCAGCAATGTACACTTTTCGCGCCACGAAAGTACATCAGGAGAGTGTGGCGTCCTCCGCAAACTAACTGTGCCATCTTAGTTCCTGCACAAAATCCATGTGGAAAATTCACTCCACAACAGATGTATTTGAGGCCATCAGCCAGCTGCTATTACAGTATGACTGCATGAGCAAATTTTCAGAAAACCACGAAGCTTCAAAGGGCAAAAAAAGTAGACCCTTGATCTGTCTAAACTATCCTGAAACCTGCAACTAGAGCTCTGTATGGAATAAAACTTTCATCTCCTATATCTATACAGTTTGTAAGATGCAAAGTTTTATGGATTCAACAAATGGCACTTCTTACCCTGATAAAAAAAGAGCAGCAATAATGGACAATATTGACACTAATTCTACAAAACTGCAGCTCAATGTTCAGACCAAAATAAAAGGGTGCAGACAAGCTGGCTTTGGGCCCCTGAAAATTGCAGGGCAGAAGACCCTTTGGTTTAGGAATTTAAAGCTACCCAAAAATCGAAATCTCTGTTTCAAAAAGGCCCCTTTCATACATTGCAACATCCAAGCCAGCAGATAAACCTCCATA
The DNA here is from genome assembly GCA_004135705.1 of Alloteropsis semialata. NCBI lineage: Eukaryota > Viridiplantae > Streptophyta > Magnoliopsida > Poales > Poaceae > Alloteropsis > Alloteropsis semialata. Next base: position 14,202,796 of record CM014277.1, read on the forward strand.
GTTCATTCTGGCAGTTACTTTTGTTCCATATTTACAGAATAAAATCACAAAGCATAAGGAACTGCTGCAAGTTCTGAACTAGGAATTGCAGATTCTAGCCCAAAATCAAACAGCATATCAACTCTATGATATACATGCCTTTTCATAGAGTCCAACATTTCTATGGTACACAACCACCTTTCTGACATGGAAAAAAAATATCTTGCTATTGCTAACAGCCTTTCTGACATGGAAAAAAATATCTTGGAGTATATCTGCAGTGGTAATTGGGGGTTGGGGGGGTGGGGGGTGGCGGGGGAAGGAGGAGGATTTACCATGGGCCGGTGTCAATGCCAACGGGGCAAGAGGAACCGGCATTGCCGTACTGACTGCCTTATCCAACGATGCTGCTCGTGGAGACCAGGCAGATTCTGGCAGCTGTTAGGCGGAGGAAACCGCTTCCTTTGCCCTGCATCAAACCCTGGGCACAGTGCAGGAGCTCGCCTGGTGGGCCGGTGACACCGCGGCCGCCTTCCCGTCCCACTGTCCCATCGTATTTATCGACCATGCAGATCCGGCCATCCACCCTCGGATCCGGCCGCTCTCCTCAGCCGCCGCCACTTGTCTTCCCCGCAGCCGTTCTTCCCCACTAACCGGACTGAGGAGAGCTGAATCCCCGCAATTCCCAACGGTGCCCGCCCTCGCTGCTGGTGCAGTGGTACCGCACGCTCCGATCCATGTCTTCCGGGCCGCCGGCCAGCCGCCGGTCACCTCTTCGAACGGGAGCGCGAGTGAGCAACGGGAAGGGAATGAAATGGGACATTAGATAGTAGAAGGAAATGAAATGGGACATTACATAGGTAAAAAATATATCAAAGTCAGCAAATTATAAAATAAAAATAGAGCTCTTTTATGGTACTCCATACCACAGTATACTGATGTGTAAAATGGACTAGTATGAAAGGATCCAACGGTTGATATTTATTGTATACTACTGGAGACTTTAAATATTGTATGAATAGTATATAATGAGTAGTATAATAGTATAGAGTCATTTTGGGAAAAAAAAGTAGGTGGCATAATTGTAATATTTTTAGAGCTATTCGCCTAAACGCCGTGTAAACGCTACATACTAGATAACCGTGCCGGTTTAATCATCCGTTTAGCCCGTTTAATGACCGTTTAACCTGTTTAAATTGCCGTTTAGCCCAAATAAAAAGCTAAACTGCAAGTGACCGACTGTTTAGCGTTTAACGTTTAGGCTAACATTGATATCGTGTGGGTTGCTCATAGACTGCCATATGTATTGGGGTTGCTTTACCTCTAAATCTTGTACTCTCATATATACTATACTGTCCGAGGCCTCAATGCAATACAATATATCTATTCATTATATGCAATCTATTCTTATTATATAGTATCACGAGTTCTTTCTGTATGTAATGTATCTATTCATTATATGTAATCTATTCTTTCTATATCGTACCAATTCATTATATCCAATCTATTCTTTCTATATGGACCAGTACCAGCGCAATCCCGGTTGGCTTTTGCCAGGCACGCTGCTCGAGGTCAACGGCGTGCGAGTGAGGCCAGCGAGCGGCGGCGGCGGCACACCAGCGCCGTGCCCGTAGGCCCGTAGCACACGGCCACACGCCCAGGCGGATAGGGGTGGAAATGACGCTGGTACGGATAGAATTTGGATATTTTTAGTCGGATATCCACATCTTTAGACGAATACGAATTCGAATTTGAATATACTCGAATGCGAATGTAAAACGGATAGTTCGAATTCGAATTCGCATTCGGATATCTACTCGATTTGCACGATAGCAATTCTCTATTTGTTTATGGATGGTTTTAGAAGAACAAAATCATTAAAAGGGTAGGGATTAAAGTATGACCATGCATACAAAGATAGCTGGTCAAAAATAACATATTTATCCATATTTATTTTAATAAATAAATATATAAATAATAAAATAAATTAGAAATAAATAATATTTTAAATAAATCCATTGATATTTAGCAAGAAATAAATAAAACTGAGGTATATAAATAATTTACATCAATGAATAAATAAAATAAAGTATTTAAAAATAATTTACTTCAACAATGTCGGGGTTCTCTACCGTCGGCAAGTAAATTTCTACGATCGCGTGTCGGGGCCCGGATGGTGACTCAAGAGACAGGGGGTTTAGACTGGTTCGGGCCTCCGGAGAGTAACACCCTACGTCCAGTGTGTGCCGATGTTCTCAAGTCCAAGTCTGTAGTAGGGGGTACAAACTAGTCGGGAGAGGGAGAGGGTCCCAAGTCCCTGTGCTGTGCGAGTGAGTGTGCTGTTCGTGTGTTCGAATGTTCGTCTGTTGTCCGTCCCCCCACTGGTGTCCCCTTGTCCCCTTTTATAGTCTCAAGGAGAGATGGCGCATGATCGCCTTGCCTGCACCTTCACTGGTGAAACTGACCTGAACAGGATGAAACCCGAAGGTAAATTGTATTTCCTTTGTTCGATTTATTTTCTGAAAGTGTTCGGTTTCTTTTCTGAAAGTGTTCGGTCATTCTGAAATATTGTGACACTTGTTCAGTAGTCATCCCTGAATCTGAAGTGGTTGCTTGCCTGAAAAAGATGCTAAATGCCG
>CM014277.1:14212692-14243799 GCA_004135705.1 Alloteropsis semialata
CTTGAGCTTGAAAGTCCCCGGGCGAAGGACTTGGTCGACGATGTAGGGGCCTTCCCATGGCGGCGACAGCTTGTGGCGGCCGCGGTTGCTCTGAACTCGTCGGAGGACGAGGTCGCCGACTTGGAAGGCCCGGCTTCGAATGTTGCGGTCGTGGTATCGCCGTAGGGCCTGCTGGTACTTGGCAGAGTGGAGTAGCGCGATGCTGCGTGCTTCATCCAGCTGGTCGATGGCGTCCTCCAGGGAGGCTTGATTTCCTTCGTCGTCGTAGGCGCGAACTCTTGGGCTGCCATAGTCGAGGTCCGTCGGGAGGACCGCCTCGGATCCGTGGATCATGAAGAATGGCGTGCAGCCGGTAGCCCGACTTGGAGTAGTCCGCAAGCTCCAAAGGACCGACGGGAGCTCTGCGACCCATCTTGCGCGGAACTTCTCGAGGCGCTTGAAGATTCGCGGCTTTAGTCCCTGCAGGATCATGCCGTTGGCCCTCTCTACCTGTCCATTGGTTTTCAGGTGGCTGACGGCGGCCCAATCCACTCGGATGTTGTTGTCGTCGCAGAAATTGAGGAACTTCTTGCCCGTGAACTGAGTGCCGTTGTCGGTGATGATCACGTTTGGGACCCCGAAGCGGTAGATGATGTCGGTGAAGAATTGGACGGCTTCCTGTGACCGGACTCGCCTAATGGGTCTTGCCTCGATCCACTTGGAAAACTTGTCGACGGCGACGAGGAGATGCGTGAAGCCCCCGGGCGTTCTCTTCAGGGGCCCGACTAGATCCAACCCCCACACGGCAAAGGGCCAGGTGATGGGGATGGTCTGCAGGGCTTGCGCCGGGAGGTGAGTCTGCCTTGCGTAGAACTGACAGCCTTCACAGCTGCGCACGATGTCCTTGGCGTTGGCGATCGCGGTCGGCCAGTAGAATCCTTGTCGGAAAGCTTTCCCGACAAGTGTTTTTGGCGCGGCATGATGCCCGCATGCCCCTGCATGGATGTCCCTTAGCAATTCTTTGCCTTGGTCGATCGGGATGCAGCGCATCAAGACGCCGAAGGTGCCCCGTCGGTAGAGTTCTCCCTCGATGAGCGTGAAAGTTTTGGCCCAGCGCGCGATCCGCCGAGCCTCGGTCGTGTCGGGAGGGAGCTTGCCCTGCACGATCCACTCGAGTAGCGGGATCCTCCAGTCGGGATCCTCGAGGTTAGGTTCGGGCGCCGCGTCAATCTCCATCACTTCCGCCTCCTCCTGCGCTGGAGGCTCGGGTGGCTCGTCGTCGAGTCGGATGGAGGGGGCGTGCTGGTCCTTGGCGAACACTCCATGAGGGACGGGCTTCCGGTTGGAAGCCGCCTTGGCGAGGGTGTCGGCTGCCTCGTTGTATCGTCGTTGGACGTGCTTGAGCTCGAGGCCGAGAAACTTGTCTTCCAGCTCGCGGACCGCCCGGCAGTAGGCGGCCATCTTGGGGCTGACGCAGCTCGACTCCTTCATTACTTGATCCACGACCAACTCCGAGTCCCCTCGAATCTCGAGACGTCGTATGCCAAGTTCAAGGGCGATACGGAGCCCGCTGATGAGGGCCGCGTACTCGGCGGCGTTGTTGGAGGCCGGGAAATGCAGTCGAACCATGTACTCCATGCGCACGCCTAGAGGCGAGACAAAGACAAGGCCGACGCCAGCTCCCTCTTTCATTAGCGATACGTCGAAGTACATGACCCAGGTCTCGTGCTCGATGGAGGTCGGGGGAGTCTGGGCCTCGGTCCACTCGGCGACGAAGTCGACCAGCGCTTGTGACTTGATGGCATCCCGAGGGGCATAGGTGACGTTCTTCCCCATCAACTCGAGCGCCCACTTGGCTATCCTCCCCTCGGCCTCGGGGTTCTGGATCACTTCGCCGAGTGGATACTTCGACACCACCGTGATGGGGTGGGCGTCGAAGTAATGCCGGAGCTTCCGCTTGGTGATGAGGACGGCGTAGACAAGTTTTTGGATTTGGGGATATCGTACCTTGGTGTCCGACAGGACCTCGCTGATGAAGTAAACGGGGCGTTGCACCTTTTGGATCTTCTCGGGCTCGTTTCGCTCGACGACGAGGACGGTGCTTACCACATGGGTGGTCGCCGCAATGTAGAGCAGCATGGGCTCCCCTTCCGCCGGGGCGGTCAGGATCGGTGGATTTTTGAGCGATGTCTTAAGCGAGTCGAGGGCCTGCTGCGCCTCGGCGTTCCAGACGAATTGATCCGACTTCTTGAGCAGTCGGTACAAGGGCAGGCTCCGTTCCCCGAGTCGGGCGATGAAACGGCAGAGTGTGGCCAAGCATCCCGTGACGCGTTGGACCCCCTTCACGTTCTGGATCGGCCCCATGTCGGTGATGGCGGTTATCTTCTCGGGATTGGCCTCGATGCCTCGTTCCGATACGATAAAGCCGAGGAGCATGCCTCTCGGAACCCCGAAAACGCATTTCTCGAGGTTGAGCTTTACTTTGTTCAGCCGGAGCTTCTCAAAGACAGCCGCGAGGTCGGAGACCAAGTCGCCGGTGCGTTTGGATTTTACTACTATATCGTCAACGTACGCCTCGACCAGTCGGCCGATTAAGTCGCCAAAGACGCGTCGCATGCATCTTTGGAACGTGGCGCCCGCGTTTTTCAGCCCGAATGGCATAGACGAATAGCAGAAGGTACCGTAAGGCGTGATAAACGATGTTGCGAGCTGGTCGGCCAAGCTCATCGCGATCTGATGGTACCCGGAGTACGCATCGAGAAAGCAGAGGGTTTCGCACCCCGCGGTGGAGTCGACCACCTGATCTATGCGCGGAAGAGGGAAGGAGTCTTTTGGACATGCCTTGTTAAGGCCAGTATAGTCAACGCACATCCTCCATTTCCCATTCTTCTTTTTTACAAGGACGGGGTTAGCCAACCACTCGGGGTGGTATACCTCCCTAATGAAGCCGGCGCTGAGGAGCTTTTTGAGCTCTTCGCCGATGGCTTTGTACTTGTCCTCGTCGTAACGTCGAAGCCTCTGTTTGACGGGTCGAGCGCCAGGCTTAATATCAAGTTTGTGCTCGGTGACTTCCATCCCCGGCATGTCCGAGGGCTTCCATGCAAACACATCGAGGTTTGCGCGGAGAAAGTCGACGAGCGCGCTTTCCTATAGAGGATCGAGCGCCGTCCCGACACGGAGGGTGCGACCATCGTTGGCCACGGCAACCTCCTTGACGTCCTTGGCTGGCTCAAAGGAGCACGCAGCACGCTTGGAGGTCTCGGGGATATCTAGGTCCCTGGGCGAAGGCTCAGCGGCGAGCTTCTTAGACTGGACGAGCGCCTCCGCGAATTGGAAGCACTCGGTTTCACAGGCGAACGCATGCTCGAACGAAGTCCCCACTGTGATGACACCTTTGGGTCCGGGGATCTTCAGTTTGAGGTACGTATAGTTCGGGACAGCCATGAACTTTGCGTATGCAGGCCTCCCGAGGATGGCGTGATACGTCCCAGAAAATCCCACCACTTCGAAAGTGAGGGTTTCTCTGCGGAAGTTCCGTGGAGTCCCGAACGTGACGGGCAGATCGATCTGCCCGAGCGGCATTGCGTCCGCCCCGGGGACAACCCCGTGGAACGGCGCCGCGGATGGCCGAAGCCGGGACCACGAGATCCCCATCTCATCGAGGGTTTCGGCGTAGAGAATGTTGAGGCCGCTCCCGCCATCCATCAGCACCTTGTGGACGCGTTTCGTCCCGAAGAGAGGAGCAACCACGAGGGGGTACCTTTCACCTTGTGGTCGGGATGATCGGAGCGATCAAAAGTGATCGGGGCCTCGGACCACCTTAGGTAGGAGGGCACCACGGGCTCCGTGTGGCAAACTTCTCGTCGGATCAGCTTCTCGTCGCGCCTCGAGGGGCAGGCCGCCGATCCCCCAACGATCATCAGGACTGCGCCGTCCTCCCTGGGGTAGCCGTCGTCGTCGTTCGGGCCTCCGGCCCCATCTTTGGTGCCCTCATGGGGTCTCTTCTTCAGGGTACCGGCGAGGAAGCTTTTCATGAGCTTGCAGTCCTTCAGAGCGTGCTTGACAGGGCCCTCGTGGTTGGTGCAAGGCGCCTCGAGGAGCTTCTCGAAGTGGTCCCTCGGTGCCGGGTTCCCTTTGGGTTTAGCGGTCTTCCGCTCGGCCGCCGCCACCATGCCGCCATCGCGCCTCCGCTTGTCCTTCCTTTTCTTCTTGTCGGGTCGAGCGGAGGTGCCCTCGCCGACCGCCTCTGACTGCTTGCCCTTGCCCTGAGGCCGATCAAGGGTTGCAGCGACGGCGTCCTCCCCATCGGCGTAGTCGGTGGCGATGTCGAGGAGGTCTCGGATGGTTCGCGGCTTTTTGCGCCCTAGCTCATGAATGAGGGTCGCGCAAGTCGTCCCGAACCGGAATGCCGCGACGACGTCGGTGTCGGCGGTGTTCGGCAGCTCGGTGCACCGCTTGGAGAAGCGCTTGATGTAGTCGCGCAGGGTCTCGTCTTCCCTCTGGAGGCAGTTGCGCAGATCCCACGGGTTCCCGGGGCGTGTGTAGGTGCCCTGGAAGTTGCCGATGAACGCGTCACGCAGCTGCGCCCAGCTGTCGATCTTGCCGTCGGGGAGGTGCTCCAGCCACGTTCGCGCCGAGTCGGCGAGGTAGAGGGAGAGGCTTTTGATGATGAAGTAGTCGTCTTGTGCTCCCCCCGCGTGACACGCTCTAGCCACACGCTGGGGTTTGTGTCCCCGTCGTATTTGGGCACCGTCGTGGGAGCTCGAAAGCGCGGAGGGACCTGAGCGCCAAGGACGCGGGGTCCAAAGGCGCGCGGCCCCCTGGGGTCGGGAGACGCACTCCTGCTCCGGTCCTCGCCGCTGTCGTAACGGCCACCGCGCCGCCTGTTGTAAGCTCGGTGTGGGCGGTGCTCGTGGTGCTCATCGCGTCGCCTGGCATCTATATTTGCCACGGCCCCATGATGGTGCGCAGAGTGTTCCCGGTCGGGCTCCCTGGGAGCCCGCTGGCGTGAGGCGGAGCTTTCCGCTTGTTGAACCGCCGCGGTCTCCAGGAGCGCGCGAAGTTGCTGGTGGAGCCTCCGCTCTTCGGGGTCTGCTGGTTCAGGATGCCCTCGGAGTAGAACAGCGGCTGCCGCGAGGTTCTGGGACGCGCGTCCGAAGATCGGCGCGTTGTCGGCGTTGCCACCGTCATTGATGATGCGCTGTTGCACGTCCCGGGCCCGTGCGCGGGCGGCTCCTCCATCCGCGTTTCTCCCGAGCTCGCGGTTGAGCTGCTGGCGTTCTGCCTCGATCTGACGCCGGGCCTCGTCGAGCTCCTGCAGCCTGACCCGCCGGGCATCGCCCGCCGGGGCGTTGGGAGGTGGTGCCGCAGGGGCGTTGGCAGGCGGAGCCGCAGGGGCGTTGGGAGGTGGTGCTGCGGGGGCGCCGTCCCTCGTCGAGCTGCTGGCGGACTGCACATCCCCGTCGGGGGTGTGACACATGAAGCACTCCCGAGAAGGGTCGAAGTTCGGCGGAGCCCACCTCAACCGCGGGTACGAGCTTTGCTCGCCCACCGCGCTTTTGGTGGTTGGCTGGACGCAGGGGTCGGACTCCGTCGGTGTCGGGGTGGCCGCCGGGTCACGCGGCAGGCCTGGCTGTCCCTCCGGGTACATGGCGTTGTAGCAGTCGATGAACTCGTCCCAGGGGAGCTGCTCTTCCCCTCCAACTTGGAGGGCGAGGTTGGTGATCATGTAGGAGACGTTGCGGAAGCGTTCCTGGGACGGGCTCCGTCCCAGGGCGGCCGCCAGGTCCCCACCGAGCAGGTCGAGGACGTAGGCGGTGGCTCCCGTCGTGGCGTGGGAGGGCTTGGGCCCCTCGTCGTGGAACGTCTTGCCACCGTTGTCGCAGGCGGGCTTGGGGCGCACGAAAGTGGCCCCGATGATGGGCTCCACCGACTTGCTGAAGACGAAGTCGAGGGAGCCGAACCGCAGGTGAGCGCCCGGCGCCAGTGAGACGCCGCCGTGGGCCATCCGGGCCCTGGTGAAATGTCGTGACACGCGAAAAGGCCCCTACCTGGCGCGCCAACTGTCGGGGTTCTCTACCGCCGGCAAGTAAATTTCTACGATCGCGTGTCAGGGTCCGGATGGTGACTCAAGAGACAGGGGGTTTAGACTGGTTCGGGCCTCCGGAGAGTAATACCCTACGTCCAGTGAGTGCCGATGTTCTCAAGTCCAAGTCTGTAGTAGGGGGTACAAACTAGTCGGGAGAGGGAGAGGGTCCCAAGTCCCTGTGCTGTGTGAGCGGGTGTGCTGTTCGTTCTGTGTTCGAATGTTCGTCTGTTGTCCGTGTCCCCCCTCACTGGTGTCCCCTTGTCCCCTTTTATAGTCTCAAAGGGAGAAGGGAGTGAGGAGGTAAAAAGGAGAAAATTACAATGGGAGTTACAGTCCCGAGTACTTCGACTTGCGCCGCCCGTCGAGCCGTACCGGGAGCAGGTGTTGACGGAGTGGGCGCCCCGCCTGACCCGGGACCGTACACCCCGGGTGGTTGGTGAAGAAGACTTCTCGAGTAAGCCTCCGGGTAGTTCCTGGGTCGTGGTTGACTCGCCCGAGGCCTTTGGGAATTCCAGGTGTCCTCCTCGGGCTCCAGGTGTCGTCCTTCGGCGCCTGGGGTCGTCCATGGGCGCGTGATGTTGCGCATGCGTTTCTCCCAGGACTGTAGCGTTCCTGTTCGGATGAGACGGGCACCACTGTGGCTGCCGTGGCGTAGGACGGACGCCCATCATGCTCTGGCACGGCGGGTACCAAGTGGGTACGGCACCGGATGGGCCGGGACGGACGCCCATCATTTGTAATATTGAAATTAATATTAATAGTCATTAGTCATAAGCTAACTTTACGTTATTCTTCACGGATACAGATAATTGTCAAATATCCATATTTATTTCGAATACGGATATGGATTCGGATAGAGAAAAATAGTGAAAAACGAATTCGGGTAGATCCATTTAGTATCCATATTAGCAATCTGACACGAATACGGATAACCACATTAATATTTTTACGGATACGAATTCAGATATTTCAGCTATCCACATACCACTTTCTATCCCTACACGCGGACAAACAGAATCTCACGGGGCGTCTCTGCTCTGGAGGGCGCCTGTGCTCACGCCGTCACGCGAGATTAATGATAAGTGAGCTAGAAAAATGGAACGGAAGGGACGCCGCGCCGGCTTAACGAACGGTACTCGGTACAGACGTACAGTGGTACCTACGTATAGCAGTTGTACTCGTACGCGCGCGGCCCGGCCCTGACGAGACATTGTACACCCGGTAGCCTCGCGATCCGCGCGCGGCGCGTGCGTCCGGACACTGGCGGCTGGAGGCTGCCTCGTTCGGCGCGGCGTGCGGTCGGTGCAGCTTTTCTGACGAAAGGGTCTCCGGCTGCAGTGATGGAGCACCGTCACACACAGGCAGCCTCCTGTAGCACACCCGTCCCGTACTACTAGCTACTGTGCAGTGGCCCTGCTCTACCTCTACTGCAGTACAGAGGTCGCACGTGACACGCACGTACTCTCCTTCCTCGTCCATCGTCTCCCCTTCCATACTGTGGCAGAGGCTTTTGGCTGGACCATGATGCATACGAGAGGGGCTTGCTATATAGGGAGGGCTTTGGCCTCTGGTGGAGACCCGCCCAAGCCACGAAGTAAAAAGGAAAAGTCTATATGACTCCCTGAAGAATCAAGAGGCGTCTACTCCACACTCCAACATTTGAAACCGGTTGTTTTGCACCCTAAAATTCCTAAAACCAGTCACAGAGCCCCCTGTAGCGGTTTTGGTGCCTGGTTTTGACGTGCTGGCTGTCCACACTGGCGCCGGTGCCACATTGACGCCTTGGCGGTGGGTCAGGAAGGGAAATGGTGTGAATGGGTCGTATATCTGGCGCCAAAATGGGAGACAGCAGGAGGGAAGGCCAGTCACAGAACTTGTTCTAGAATGGAAGTTCAACTTTGTTCCCTGGTGTTCATGAATTGAACATGTTTAAAACATGAGTAAATATGAACATGTAGAGAGGTTAAAATATCAACAAGTGATCTGTTACTGCAGTCACAAAGTATTAGGTTCAGCTGGAACATATATTACACCAAAAGAGATGTTTGGAACATATAAACTGTCCTAGATGCTTACACAAGTGCAGTACGCACTAATCAGCCAGTATAGCTGCCTGCACAAGTGCATATATGCACTCATCAGATGTCCTGGGTGCATTAACAAGTGCATTGTGCACTCATCAGCTGTTACATGTATCTGTAACTCAAAATACAAAATACTCCTTTCTATATTCAACCAAAGGAATTCCTTCAACCAAAAGACTATGACCCATGACTAGTAGGTCAGTAGTTGCCCCCAAAGAGCAGGTGTTTTGTCCCCCCTGCGCCTTGTAGATCTTTGGCTTGCCTGCTGAGTTATGGAACTCTGCTGTGTGCGCTGTGAAACTGATGCTACCTGACTCTGTTGCGTGCCAACAGCAGCCTGCAGTTAGAAGGAAACATATTAATAACTTCCAGTTCCAGGTTAACTTTGGTCAATAATCAATGAAAGCATGCATAAGTAATTTACCATTGCCTCCATCTGATTTCTCTTCCTTCCTCTAGATGTAGAAGCCTTCTTTGCCTTACTTTGCCTAGCTATAGATGTAGAAGGTTTATCTTGCTTCTTCTTCCTTATAGCATCCCTCTTGATGTGAGCATGCTTCTTGTTGCCTGCTTCTGGATTTCTTGGGCACCTTCTTGCATTGTGATCATTTTTACCACATAGTCTGCATGTCATTTTGGTGCCAACCTTGCTTAGCTTTGTGCCCTTAGGTGCTTCTCCCTGCTCCCTTCTTCTTTGGGTCTTTGGCCTCCCTGGCATTTTCACATAAGCTGGTGGTTCTGGCCGTGGCATGTCTGAAATAGGCCAATTGGCTGGTCCTTCAACTGGCTGCAAGACATGGTCATAAGTCTTGATGTACTCTGACTGATTGAAACAAGGTGCTATGAACTCATCCAACAACTTGGAAGCTTTGTATATGCAGCTAATGGCATGGCAACAAGGCAAACCTGACAGTTGCCAATATCTGCATGTACAAGTTCTCTGCTCTAAATTAACTATGTACCTCCTATATTCTTTCTCCTGCACCTCAAAGCCATCTTTTGCATTCCACAACACAACACACTTGGCAGATCTTATGATGTTGATCTTTAGCTTCTTGAATATATTAGGACAAATTCCTCCTGACCATTTCTCTGCCCTTGCTCTGTTCTCTTGAATCCTCACCATGATTTTCTTCCTGATAGCTTCATTCATAGAAATAACAGGATAAAATCTTGCATCCATGATGGAATTATTGAAGCTCTCACACATGTTGTTGTCCACTGAATCACAGTTGGACCCTAACTTGAAGAATGCCCTGCTCCAGTGCTCAGGAGATGTTCTCATCATGTCTGCGGCTCCTTCAGGTGTGTCCTGAGCAAGAATGGCTCTGTTGTAGTTGAATAAAATTCTGCAAGGTGCCTTTGCACAAGCCCACCATTTTTTCTGTAGCTCCTTGTCTGTGTGCTTCTTCCTCCAATTTGCATAGATATGCCTTGCACACATCCTGTGCTCGGCATTTGGAATCAAATTTGACACTGCCTTTAACAGACCCTTCTGTTGGTCAGATATCACAACCCATCCTTCCCCTCCATTACAGATATTAAGGTCTTTTTGGAGCAAACCAAGAAACCAGTACCATGAATCATATGTTTCAGTAGCCACTGCTACCCATGCAATAGGATACATCTGGTTATTAGCATCTCTACCTATGGCACAAAGTAGGTTCCCATTATTGCCACCCTTGAACCAGCAGCCATCTAATCCTATGACTCTTCTACATCCAGCAAGGAACCCCCTTTTGCAAGCATGAAAACACACATAAAATCTCTCAAACACCTTTCTATCTTTGAATTCAGGGTTCAAACATACCACAACTGTAGAACCAGGGTTGCTCCTTAGTAGCTCAGCTTGGTAGTCATACACTCTTGTGTATTCTCCTTTCATAGAGTCTAGTGCTGCCTTTAGAACTCAGGACTTGGCTCTCTTACATTTGGAGATAGATACATCAACAAGGAAGTCCTTGAGGACTGCATTCTTTATTAGTTCAACTTTCCATGTGGGATAGTCCTTGATCTGATTGTAGTAGTACTTTGCAATCATATTTGATGTCACCAACTTATTATCCCTCCTTGGTGGGCAGGTGTGCTCATCTACATATGTCACAACCTTGAACCATTCTGACCTGCTTGTTTTGGATCCATAGATGAGCCAGTTGCATCCTTTCAAAGAACAGACAGCCCTGACCTTTTTCTGCTCATCCTTCACAAATATGATGTGTCTATGTGTTTTGAGGCCATATTTCACAACAGATTTCTTGAACTGTCTACTGCACCTGAAGGCCATCCCAAGGGAAAACAAAGGGACTGGGGCTTTATTGTCATACCTATTCTCCAGGCTCTTCCATCTCTCTGTTTCCCCATCACTATTCTCTTCATATGAGTAGTCCTCACTAGAATCATAGTATGGACTGCCAAGGTCATCTAAGTTAGGAACTTCAGACACTAAAGATTCTAGTTCTATTTCTCCAAGCTGGCTGCAATGAACTCCAAGCTTTTCTGCCTTTATATTCCTCTTAATCTCCTTAGCAAATTTCTTTAGCTGCTGAACTTCTTCATCCTCACCAGAACTATCCTCCTCTGCTGGCTGCTGATACTCTTCATCTTCATATGATGTCTCACTCTCTAAATCTTGTTGCTCGTTGTCGTCTTCTTCTTCGACTTGAACAATACCTTCAGAGTCTTTGCTGCACTGAAAATGCTCAAAAGGAGACTTAGAGGATTGCATTAACTGAACCAATCCATATCATCTGTGATCCAATCCATATCATCTGCTTCCTTCTTTTCTGCTTCATGATTCATTGCATTCATCTCTACATCAACAGCTCCACATATATGTCAGCTACACCACCATTAGTAATATGACTTGCCATAAATTGACATGATCCATCATCAATCAGTAACATGAGCCCTTCTGACACCTCCTTCCCAGGAGCCAACCAATGCATACGCAAAGTACTTGATGTGCTGAAATGATCACTTAGGTGCCCTTTTATCTCAGGCAATGATAACTTGTCCAACTCCACATCAGAGATTGCGCTTTTTCCTTCCACGTACTCCAACTCGCCTCCTGTCATGACAAATGACCCACCAAAGTGAAATCTAACCACAAGATGGTCTGATTCATCCATCCTGACAGTGAAAACACATACACATCAGTCACATTTAGTCAAGAAAATCCAATCTTGGAGGACTACTCTAGATCACAAAGCATGTTATTTCAGTTCATAGTTCAGTAACTTAGATTCAGCTCAGTTCAGCACATTCAACAGAGAACAAACTCAAAGCTTGCACCGAACTTATTATTCTTTTGAGAAAAAAAATAACTATGATTGGGGTATCATAAATCCCCTCCCAAAACCCATATCCCCCTGACTCCAGTCGAATCGCATCCCCTATTGGGCAAAATAGATGGACCATACAGAAGATGGGACTCACTTGGACCTCCTGCAGCAATCCGCTCAACCAACCGAGCTCATGAGCATCAGCCTCACCGTCCACTTCGACGAACAGGGAGCCGTCCGTCGCAGAGTGAACAAGAGCATCAGAGTTTCGAGTGGAAGGGGTGGAATGGCCTTCCGTCCAGCTGTCTCCCATTTTGGCGCCAGATATACCACCCATTCCCGCCCTTTCCCCCTCCTGGCCCACCACCAAGGCGCTAAAATGTGGCACCGGCGCCAGCATGGACAGCCAGCACGTCAAAACCAGGCACCAAAACCGCTACATGGGGCTCTGTGACTGGTTTTAGGAATTTTAGGGTGCAAAACAACCGGTTTCAAAGGTTGGGGTGTGGAGTAGACGCCTCTTGATACTTCAGGGGGTCATATAGACTTTTTCCAAGCAAAAACCACGCCCCACAATGCTTGCATCGTTGCTTTGAGCAGGAGTAGTGTAGTGGCTACTTCCTGCCTAATCTTGTGACGAGTGGCTACTTCGTGCTTACTCCGGTCCCGTCGATAAATGAATGAGCTGGATCGGCAACCAATATATCCTTTGCTGACGCGCGCGCATGGGCAAGGCGAACTGAGGCCGTGATTGTTCGTCGACTAGCTTTGGCGTTCTGTCCTTGCAGCCAGCAATGGCGCAGCACTAGCACCAATACTGTAGCCCGTCGCCTCAGCTGGAGATTGATCTGACCTCGCTCGTCGAAAACACTCCCAATTCCCAACACAGTCCAAAGAAAAAGAAGATTACAGCGCACGATGACATCAGTGCCAAAATCGGGGAGCGATAGGGATTAATCGTTGCCGCGTGATGGTGATGCTGACAATGCAAAGAGGAGAGACCAGCTCGGAGCCTCTGATTCTGGTATGGGCTCCTTCTATCCAACGCTACGGCTAGCGACAGGGGCGTTGTCAGTCCTGTGGGGTGCAATTGTGCGCGCGCGCTCAACTTTTTTTTATCTTACTATTACTAATTGGAGACTCCTTTTGAAGCTTCCAGATGAAGCCAAGCCACCTAGGATTCTAAGTGGACACTCTAGAAAAAGAGAGAAATCCTAGAAATTCTCACAAAAAAGCAAAACATCTGGCCATCCATTAGAATACTCAAATCATCATAGCCATTAGATCTATTATATTTTCTAAAAAAATTACCCACCTATGCCATTATAAAAATAGCTTAAAGTAACCCCCTAAATCTATATCAAAATTACCCACCTCTGCCATTATATAAAATAAACCAAAGTAGCCCCCTAATCTTCATCACAATTACCCACTATACCATTATAAACAATATTTAAAATAACCTCATAAATTTGTAACTAAATTACCCACTACTAATACCTAAAAAAACTTAAATTAACTATTTTACATCTATATTACCCACATATGTCACTATTAAAAATAACATGAGGTAATCCTACATTGGAGTTCAAATCACCTTAATTAAAAATATACACCAATATAAGATTCTAAATCATATATTTCATACACTATTGGTATATTATATAGGCATTAAGATATATATGCATAATGTGCGTTGTCATTTATAAATATATAAGGGAAGTGACGACAATATAGAATTCTACGTTAAAATTATAGTTCAAACTTAGGGTTCATTAAATAAATTCAAGGCATACATGTGATGCAAAGTGAAAATTTAAAGATTATAATTGTGTATGAAAATATTATAGAGTAATTACTAACAAAGATCTATCACAATCAGATGAAAATAATAAGTATATAGCTATATAGGTATTGTGTTTGAATATTTAAACAAATGAGAGATAGCTTATAATAGTTTGGTAGAAATGTAGCCTTAATTTTTTATTTGGAGACTCCGCATTAGTTATCATGANAAGTGGACACTCTAGAAAAAGAGAGAAATCCTAGAAATTCTCACAAAAAAGCAAAACATCTGGCCATCAATTGGAATACTCAAATCATCATAGCCATTAGATCTATTATATTTTCTAAAAAAATTACCCACCTATGCCATTATAAAAATAGCTTAAAGTAACCCCCTAAATCTATATCAAAATTACCCACCTCTGCCATTATATAAAATAAACCAAAGTAACCCCTAATCTTCATCAAAATTACCCACTATGCCATTATAAACAATATTTAAAATAACCTCATAAATTTGTAACTAAATTACCCACTACTAATACCTAAAAAAACTTAAATTAACTATTTTACATCTATATTACCCACATATGTCACTATTAAAAATAACATGAGGTAATCCTACATTGGAGTTCAAATCACCTTAATTAAAAATATACACCAATATAAGATTCTAAATCATATATTTCATACACTATTGGTATATTATATAGGCATTAAGATATATATGCATAATGTGCGTTGTCATTTATAAATATATAAGGGAAGTGACGACAATATAGAATTCTACGTTAAAATTATAGTTCAAACTTAGGGTTCATTAAATAAATTCAAGGCATACATGTGATGCAAAGTGAAAATTTAAAGATTATAATTGTGTATGAAAATATTATAGAGTAATTACTAACAAAGATCTATCACAATCAGATGAAAATAATAAGTATATAGCTATATAGGTATTGTGTTTGAATATTTAAACAAATGAGAGATAGCTTATAATAGTTTGGTAGAAATGTAGCCTTAATTTTTTATTTGGAGACTCCACATTAGTTATCATGAGACATGCTAGAAAAAAAAACAAATCCTAGAAATTCTCACAAAAATCAGAAACGTCAATCATATAAACTCTAATAACCATAGACATTGGTCTATTCTTTTTGAAAAAAGTTACCCACCACTATCATTATAAAAGTATTCTAAAATAAATTCTAAAAATTTATCTAAATTATCAAGCTATGCCATTATAAAAAAATAATTTAAATTAACCCCATAATTTTTATCTAATTTATTCATGTATATCATTATAAAGGATAACTTAAAATGACATTTAAAATTTGTATCTAAGTTACCCATGTACGTTGTTATTAAAGATAACCTAAACTAAACACCTAAATCTTAATCCAATTGTCTTAATGTGTATTCTACCAAAAAGTCCAAAAGTAAAATGATATATGATTCTAATTTACGGTAATTTAGCAACCTTGCCCGTGTGTTGCTACGTATACGGATGAAGACCGTTATATCATTTTTTCTAAGCAAGTTAAAGTAATTAACTTGCTTTTTCTAATCTGATTGCGGTATACAATGGACTACTCCTAATCCGATCAGAGGACAAGATGAAGCATGTCTAATCCGATCGTGAGACGTATATGACAGACCGCTGAAATGTTCCTTCCTTTAGAAATAGGTAAAGATATATATAGATAGAGATAGAGATGTAGGAGATAAAGATTGATGGGTTCAATTATGACTCTAATTCAATTAGAAAACCGATGCTGACAGTTAGAACCATGGTTACAGTTCGTCGCAATAGGAGGGACCCATCTGTCAGGACGGACAAAAAAAAAAAGAAAGAAGCAATCCTCTCTTTAGAAATAGGTAAAGATATGTGAGGAAGTAATGAAAAATATTGATTTTTATGTTAAATATAATGTATGGAGGCGCGATACAAAGTGTAAGAATTGTGAATATGATGAAAAAATGTATAGAGTAATTACTAATTAAAAATCAATTTCAAATAGAAAATGATAAGTACATATCTTTATGAGCATTATGTTGAAGTATTGACAAAAATGAAAGAGTAGTATGTAAACAATTTTGATTATTAGGTAGAAGTTTATTTTTTGAATAATTTTAAATATAATAATTTTTAAAAATATAAACCCGTGCAGAAGCATGGGTTGATGGACCGGTATTGTTAATCGAAGTCCTGACATATATTTTCGAGAGAGAAAAGCCTGACAATATGTGGCTGGACATGTGCACGGCAGCACGGTGCACCCTCAACCTCCAGAATTAGATCGATATCTTCTGAATATCTAGTGGGCTCGCTGCAATAATACCAAGGATTGCATGAAGGGATAATTGCAAAACTGCCCTCGTTTTCAACTCGAACTGCACGCTTGCCACTATTTTTTTAACTTTGCAGGTTTGCCCCGTTTTTAGAAGGCAACGTATCAGGTGCAAACCAACCTCCCCGTGCAAACTATGCAAACCTCAATCTGGACCACATGATCTTGATCCAAGGGGGCACGTAGAGAGAGGTGGGAGGGGGGATTTGCAAAATCACCGCCCACCCTTAATCACAGCAATATCACTTTTGCAAATCCCCCCTCCCACCTCTCTCTACGCGCCTCCTTGGATCAAGATCATGTGGTCCAGATTGAGGTTTGCATAGTTTGCACGGAGAGGTTGGTTTGCAGCTGATATGTTGCCTTTTTAGAATCCGGATCGCCCGTCTACCCTCATTTCTCGACGCCGTGAGCTGAACTGCCTTTTGACTGATTGAACTGAGAAAAAAAATGATTGGAAAAAAAGAAAAGAAGGGGAATCGACGTTTTTGCCCATGAGCACGCCCTATCCATTCCTCTTCCTCGTGGCGGCGGGTGAAGGCATAGCGGCGGCGCGGAGGGCAAGCCGCAGGCTCGTGGAGGCGCGGAGGGCGCGCAGGCTCGCGGAGGGTCCATTGGTCGGCTTCGGCGTTGGCCCACGGAGGCGCGTGGGTCGCGGCCTGCCGAGGCCACCGCGGAGGGCGCGTGGTTCGCGTCAGGCCCGTGCAGGCGTGCGGAAGCGCGCGGGTTGGGGCCTGTCGAGGCCGCTGCGCCGTCGAGACCGCACGGGATGGGGCCCGTCGACTCCGTCGCAAGGGGCGCGTAGGTCAGTGCCGCGGACGCCTTCGTCGCGAAGGGCGCGTGGGTCGGGGCCGCCGGCTCGCGTCCGGAGGCACGAAAAGCGCGGAGCTGGGCTCGCGTGCCCTGACGCGGCCTAAGGCAGCCTGTCACAGCTGTATGGGCCTGTGTGTGCCGTTATTTACCTATTGGGCCTGCGTGCCGTTTAATGGGCCGAGAGCCCGTGTAAGTGTTAGGGCTGAGAAGCCGTAAGTACTCTGGACTGGAGAAGGAACAGGCATGAATGAACAGTAAACCTAATTCCTCGTCCCCTTCTCTTTCCTCTCGTTCTGCTTGAGGCGGCGCCGCCGTCCTCGCCGCCGTGCGTTCCGCCGGCAACCATCCCTCTGTCACGGCTCGTGACATTCTGGTATCAAAGCCTGTCGTGTGGTGACCTGAGTCCCGCCGTGGGGGTGTAAGATCGAGCGCGAATCGGGGAAAATTTTCCTCCAAATCGCCGCGTGATCCTGCAATCCCAGACGCGGAGACCGCGAGCCGCCGGCGAGTTGATCCTGGCGACCTTACCCACAAGCCCCACACCACCACCACAAAACCCAAATCCACCCGCCAAGTCCCCATCCCCAAGCCCGCCGCCGCCACCGCCTCCGCCGCCCCCACTACAAAAACATCGACAACGCGGCCGCAAACCACCAACCCTGACCTTTCGCATGGCAACCGCTGAGGAGAAGCTCGACCTCTTGTTCAAGGAAGTGAAGGCTCTGCAAGCGGGCCAGCTCAACCTCGCGACCACCGTGGACTCCATCAACAGCTGGAGCATCAAAGCCGACAAGTTCTCCGTCGAGCTGAGCAAGGAAATGAAAGATCTCACATCGCGCATGTTGGTGTTGGAGGCAGCTACATCATCTGCTCCGCCACCAGTCCCGTCGCGCGAGGAAGAGGGACGGGCCAGCGGCCACCGCGTCGAAACCAACCACCAGGGTGCTGATGGGGGGTCTCTGACCATCCATTCCACCCTGGTCAAGGGTGAGAATCAACATCCCAAACCCAGTACTTTTGTTGTTGTTGATACACCTGAGTCCAGTCATAGGAAAAACAATTTTGTCTTACCTCACTATGATAACAAGGAGTACAAATTACCTAAGGTAGATTTTCCCAAATTCACTGGTGAACACCCAAGGGTGTGGAAGGAAAAATGTGAGAAATATTTTTCCATGTTTCATGTGCCTGTCCATTTATGGGCACCATTTGCTACAATTAGTTTTAAAGGAAATGCTAGTTTGTGGTTACAAACATATGAGGCACAACACACCATAGATAGTTGGCCTGAGCTATGCATAGCAGTAGAGCAAAACCCACAGATGTCCAAAGCAAGTACCATTGCATATTCTTGAAGAGTTCTTAGATGTCATGAACTTGGAGGACAGCACTGATCACCAAGAGGACAAGGACAGTGACACAAGTGAGGAAGAAATACTCACCCTTTCACTTTCAGCAACAGAAGGGATTCAAGGCAGAAAAACCATCAGATTGCAAGGTATGATAAACAAGCAAGAAATCCTCATTCTGGTAGATTCTGGCAGTTCAGCAACATTTGTCAATGCTGCAACTGCACAGAAATTACAATTCCCACAAGAAGAGGCTCCTGAAGTGGCTGTAACATTGGCTGATGGCAGTAAAGTGCTGAGCAACAAGGTAATCAACAATGTAACCTGGTGGACTCAAGGCCACACATTTTCAACAACAGCAAGAATTTTGGACCTCAAATTCTATGATATGGTGCTGGGCATGGATTGGCTAGAGCAATACAGTCCCATGTGGGTTGACTGGAAAAAGAAGAAGCTGAGGTTCACACACAAAAGCAATAGAATAACCCTGTGTGGTGTTAAGGATTGCACATCAAAGTGTCCACGGCTAGAAGCCAAGAAGCTGAAAGGGCTCATAAGAAAAGGAGGCATAGCACAACTAGTGTGCCTATCAACTGTCAGTGACAAGCCAATATCAAGCACAACACCAGCTGCAGTTCAACAGTTGGTGAATCAGTATGCTGAACTTTTCAAGGAACCAGCCAATCTGCCACCAAGCAGACCTCAGGACCATCAAATACCACTATTGCCAGGGGTAAAACCTGTGAATGTCAAACCTTACAGGTACTCCCCATCTCAAAAGGATGAGATTGAACGACAAGTAAAGGAGATGCTGTTGAACGGGGTCATCCAACAAAGCAGCAGTCCGTTCTCGTCACCTGTGCTCTTGGTCAAGAAAAAGGATGGCTCATGGCGTTTCTGCATCGATTATAGGCAGCTCAACGCAATCACGGTGAAGAACAAGTACCCCCTTCCTATTGTTGATGAGTTATTGGATGAACTTCAAGGAGCTGCCTGGTTTACAAAACTAGATATGCGCTCAGGTTACCATCAGGTAAGGGTGAGCACAGATGACATTCCAAAAACTGCATTCAAAACCCACCACGGCCACTGGGAGTTCAAGGTAATGCCTTTTGGGCTCACAAACGCTCCTGCCACCTTCCAGGACATCATGAACACCATATTCGCACCATTTCTACGCAAGTACGTACTGGTGTTTGTGGATGACATCCTCATCTATAGCAAGACCCTTCAAGAGCACGTTATTCACTTACAAGAGGTGTTTCAACTATTAAGGCAGCATCAATTTCTACTTAAACAATCCAAATGTTCATTTGCTCAGCAGTCACTGGAGTACTTGGGGCACATCATTAGTGCTGAGGGAGTGGCCACAGACCCTGCCAAGATAAAATCAGTGGCAGAATGGCCAGTGCCGACTGATGTGAAACAACTTAGAGGATTTCTGGGCCTATCTGGATACTACAGGAAGTTCATAAAGAACTATGGAGCAATCAGTAGACCACTAACAGATTTATTGAAGAAAAACACTATTTTTAGTTGGACATCTCAACATCAAGAGTGCTTTGACAATCTGAAAACAGCCCTCATCACTGCCCCAGTTCTGGCATTGCCTGATTTTACAAAAAGTTTCACCATTGAAACTGATGCATCTAATACAGGCATTGGTGCAGTCCTAATGCAAAGCAATCACCCTGTGGCATACCTCAGCAAAGCACTTGGACAAAAAGCTCAAGCCCTATCAACATATGAAAAGGAATGTTTAGCATTGATCATGGCTGTGAACAAGTGGAAGCCATACCTGCTGCACAAGGAATTCACAATCCTAACTGACCAGAAGAGTTTAATCCATTTAGATGAGCAGAAAATTCAGCAACCCATGCAACAAAAGGCATTCCTCAAACTACTGGGTCTACAATACAAGTTGGTGTATAAAAGAGGGCAAGACAACAAGGCAGCTGATGCGTTGTCCAGGCAACAGCATGAGGAACTGGCAGCAGTATCAATGAGTGTTCCTAAGTGGATGGAAACAGTTGTAGAAGGTTACCAACAGGACCCCGCAACAAAGCAACTGCTGTCTGAATTGAGCATAACTGGATCCAATGACAAAGGGTACACTCTAGTAGATGGCATAATCAAATACCAGGATAGAATATGGTTGGGCAACCATATAGAAGCGCACCAGGCTGTCATGCAAGCACTACATTCCAGCGGATTAGGGGGCCACAGTGGGATCACAGCTACATACAACAAGATCAGATCAATGTTTGCCTGGCCAAACATGAAACATGACATCAAGGAGTACATCAATGCTTGTCAAATCTGCAGTCAAGCTAAGCCTGAGCACTGCCGTCTGCCGGGGCTACTCCAACCACTTCCTGTTCCACCCCAAGCATGGCACACAGTCAGCTTGGATTTCATAGAGGGCCTACCAAAATCCAAACACTATGACACCATACTTGTGGTTATAGATAAATTCTCAAAGTATGGTCACTTCATTCCTCTCTCTCACCCATATACAGCACTGTCCATAGCCAAACTCTACCTCGACAATGTGTATAAGCTGCATGGTCTGCCACAGATGATCATATCTGACAGGGACCGAGTTTTCACCAGTGCTGTTTGGCAAGAACTCTTCCGGATATCAGAGACCACATTAAACATGAGCTCTTCTTATCACCCACAAACTGACGGTCAGACAGAGAGGTTAAACCAATGCCTGGAGACATATCTAAGATGTCTGGTACAGGCATGTCCTACAAAATGGTCTCAATGGATTTCACTGGCCGAATATTGGTACAACACGGCGTATCACTCAGCACTGGGAAAAACACCATTTGAGGTGCTGTATGGGTTTCCACCCCGTCACTTTGGAATTGTTCCTTCTGATGCTTCATCAGTTACAGATTTGCAAGAGTGGCTAAATGAAAGATCTGCAATGACTAAAGCAATTCAACAACATCTGCTGCGAGCTCAGCAGCGCATGAAGTCACAGGCAGATAAACACAGACAAGAACGGGAGTTCGCAGTGGGTGACTGGGTGTTCTTGAAATTACAACCTCACATTCAACAATCAGTACATCGGAGGGCTAATCACAAGCTGTCGTTTAAATACTTTGGTCCTTATCTTATACTTCAGCGAGTTGGCAAAGTAGCCTACAAACTTCAATTACCTGATACTGCTCACATTCATCCTGTGGTACATGTTTCACAGCTGAAGAAGTCTGTGCATCCAGGCACTGAGATCGCCAATGACACACAACTGTCATGTCTTTCTATGCAACTGCACTGCTCATCACCTCAGGTAATTGATGTCTGTCTTAAGAAAATTGGAAACTCTGCTACTCCTCATGCATTGATTCAGTGGGACACCTGGCCTACATCATGGAGCACCTGGGAGAACATGAATCTGCTGCAGTCTCTCTGTTCTACATCATTTTCATCGCCTGCACCTTGAGGGCAAGCTGCAGCTTAAGCAGGGGGAGATGTCACAGCTGTATGGGCCTGTGTGTGCCGTTATTTACCTATTGGGCCTGCGTGCCGTTTAATGGGCCGAGAGCCCGTGTAAGTGTTAGGGCTGAGAAGCCGTAAGTACTCTGGACTGGAGAAGGAACAGGCATGAATGAACAGTAAACCTAATTCCTCGTCCCCTTCTCTTTCCTCTCGTTCCGCTTGAGGCGGCGCTGCCGTCCTCGCCGCCGTGCGTTCCGCCGGCAACCATCCCTCTGTCACGGCTCGTGACACAGCCGGCGCGCAGCCTTCCTCCACATCCAGAGCAGCGTAGGG
Organism: Alloteropsis semialata; assembly: GCA_004135705.1. Lineage (NCBI taxonomy): Eukaryota > Viridiplantae > Streptophyta > Magnoliopsida > Poales > Poaceae > Alloteropsis > Alloteropsis semialata. The sequence goes on from CM014277.1 coordinate 14,234,206, forward strand.
GCCAAGTACAGTCATGGAATCAATTGGGTAAGCTCTTGAACATCAAGCCCTTTGCATTGAATCGATTCTGTTTGTAGAGCGTTTTAGACACAAGCTCAGGTTGGTAACTAGGTTTGGGAGCTTACTGTAAATCAAATCATGTGATTGATCTGTAGGCTGAATCACAGTGAACTAAAACTCATTATTAAGATTCGATCACATTGGAGCTTACAGGATGGGGAGCCAAAGACTTACAGGAGGGAAGAACTAACCACCAACTGGGAGGGGCAGAGGAAGAGGAAGAGGTGTTTCAAGGCTTGCTTCATTCTTTAATGCTTAGAAATTACATTATTTTGGTGCTCAAATGTGAACTGGGCATGTAATCTAATACTTTTGAGTGCTGAAATGTGATCTGGGCATTACTTTAGAGCTCTAGAAATGATGTGGACATGTGATGTTTTTTGTGATGTGAATTATTATATTTAAATGTGATGAGGATATTTGATCTCTCCGTGATAATGATATTTGCAAAATATGATGCTTGTGATCTGTACATGTGTGTCATCTTTACACGTCAGTGCTCTGTTCTGGTTTGCACCATGTGATGCTTGTAAAATTTCATATTTTATATTCTGTTGTTAATTTGAGATATATGATGCCATTTGCTTGATATATTTTCAAAATGGGTCTGAATATGCAAATTCCTTTCAATTATATGGTTAATCATGCCCAGGGCATATATGTATTTTTACCCTTCTATTACCTCCGTTAGTTGCACTTCACAGAATAGGGGTAGAGTGATTGCTCGAATTCAAAAAATAGGGGCAAACTTGCAAACTCTAAAAAAGAGGGGCAAACGTGCAGTTAGAGTCGAAAACGAGGGCAGTCTCATCAGCCGCTGGCGGCGCCGAGCGGACTCCGGTGACATGTTGTCTGGTGCCGGGGATTCTTCAAAGAGTAGTGCCGCTACATCTTTCGTCAAGTCTGGACGTGTCTTTGCTGAAGCTTCAAACAAGCTGACGAACCCTGCTTTTTGAGCTCCGGCGTACCTGAGTGGAATGTTGGCTTAAGTGCACGTGCCGAACTCCCTTCCCCGTGCGCCGGCCGGATTCATACGTGTGACGCCGGTAGCAGCAGATCTGACGAGCGTCCCACCCGTCTGCGGCTGCGGGCTCCACCAGGCGAGGCTCGACGACGAGGGCCCAGGGGTCCTACCTGACGCCAACGTCCAACCCGTATGGGAGAGCGGGTCCCTCAAGCCCCAGTGTGGCGTGCGTGACGCCGTATGGTACGGATCCGTCTGTGCCGCGTGGGCATGCTTCCTGGGCCTCCTGGCAAGCCAGCCGGGCGCGAGCGTCCCACGTGCCATGCCGCCCGTCCTCGAGGAGGCGCACGGGGCGTGTGTGAGTGTGGACAGAATCTTTTTGTCGGGACCGCGGGGGAATCTCTCCTCTGACGCATGGGGCTGAGCTGCAACGTGGCCCCGAACGACGGCCGCGGGCTGCGCTGGCCTGCGTGTCAGCGTGCGCCGCCGCCCAGGCCGACGGTCTCCGACTCTCGTTCGTTGGTGCGGTGCAGTGCGGCGTGGGGATGGTGGTCGGCCGGCTTCAACGGTGCGGCAAGAGGCGAGGAGGAGGCGCCATATGTATGCATGTCCATCGCGCCGGAGCGCCAGCCAAAATTGATTGGTTCAATTGGTTGGTCAGCCGATTCATAACGTTCAAATATATTAATGCCATGTTTGTATCCGTGAAGATTTTGTGAATCTGGAATAGAAAATCTGGATGGCTTCCAAATGGCCAGAATTTTGGTGAGGATTCCAGATGGTAGATTTTAGGATTCTGGAAATCCTGGAAACCAGCGGAACGCACCTTCCACCAGCTACTGAATCAAGAAATTACATTTTTGCCCTCACTACTTCACTTAAAACTTGCCTATCTGCCATCCTGGCCCAATCGTCAATCTCAGGAACTCATCCCACCTCCGCTGGTGGAAACTGCTGCAATTGGCAGCATCAAAAAAAATTAGGAAGGGCATAAAAGGAATGCATGTAGCAAACATCATAAAATCAGCTATCAGAATCCATGGATTCAAATAGCAGCATCTAGATTTTGTCTAGAGTCTAGATTTTAAGAATCCACCCACAATTTAGATTTTCAAAATCTAGAATCTGATCCAAACGGTGCCTAAGTTCCCTAAATAGTCAGCAACGCACCCCTAACTAGTGGTGGAAAACTTGCTTCCGGAGCTGTTGGTCACGTGTTCAACACCTCGCGGCGCCCATTTTTCGCGATTTTTTGCTCGTGCTGCATTCCACGTGTGCCCAGCGGCCCCTCCCGTCCAGCGTGCGGTTCCTTGCCGGCTCTGAAGACCGGTTTTCAAAAAATCGGGCGGTCAGACCCTGTTCAAGCGGTCCAACAGCGGTTCGTTTGCTTACCCGTGTTTTACACGGACCGAACTGGCAAAGTCTCACACGGACCGAACTGGCAGAGTCTCCGGTTCACAGTCGGACCGGCCGGTCCAGTCCCAATAACTAGAGTGGTTTTGCACCATTTATTGTTGAGATATTTCTGTTCATTAGTAAAAGAGCATATGTTAGTAAATTTCAGTTCCCATAAAAGAATAGCTGCTTAGAACTTTGTGATTCTAGATCTGTTTCTGTTACCTAGAATTTTTCCAAGATTTTTTCTTTACAATATGCTTGTATTCTTGTGAGTATCTACAATTTATACAGCAGAGCCAGGTTAAATTGTTGAATACCTGAGTTCATTGGTGTCCTTGGACTGTCAGCAGTTTGTTACTAATCTGAATTCATTAATGTATCTTCATTTATATCTTTTATGCAGATTACCCAAACACATCTGAATATTTCAGTACCTCCACTAGTGTTGGCACTGCAAACTGCAATATGTCATTAGGTTTGTACAATTTAAACCATTGATTGCAATTCAAACTCCACTACTCTCGTTTGCATTCTCAAAAAGAAGTCAGGAGCATCCAAGATTGCCTAGTCTGGGCCTTTGAATACCTTCACATCTGCAAAAGAACCAAAAGGAAATGATCATTCTTAAAATTGACTTTGAGAAGGCCTTTGACAAGATTGAACACCAGACAATTCTTGAAATCCTCAAGCATAAAGGTTTTGGTGAAAAATGGAGAGGATGGATCTCAGACATCCTTGACTCGGGAACCTCATCAGTCATACTCAATGGTGTCCCTGGGAAAACTTTCCACTGCAGAAGAGGAGTCAGGCAAGGGGACCCCCTCTCACCATTACTCTTTGTCCTAGCAGCTGACCTACTACAGACCTTAGTCAATCAGGCAAAAAATCAAGGGCTCCTCAGGTTACCCATTCCTGAAAAAGCAGGAAGTGACTTCCCCATCATTCAGTATGCTGATGACACTCTTTTAGTAATGGAAGCATGCCCAATACAGCTCACAGTTCTCAAGGATATTCTCAACTCCTTTGCAATGTCTATTGGCCTTAAGGTGAAACTTTAGTAAAACCATCATGACCCCTTTGAACCTTTCTGAGGAGAAGCTAGAGGAGCTCACAAATATATTTCTTTGTCAAAAAGGGAGTCTGCCTTTCACATATCTGGGCCTCCCCCTAGGCACCAGTCGACCTGGTATTGAAGATTATCTGCCACTGGTTCAGAGAGTGGAAAGAAGGCTAGTATGCACATCTTCCATGCTATCCCAGGGGAGAAAGCTAGAACTAGTCAACTTAGTACTCTCCTCCTGTGCAATTTTCCACATGTCCACTCTCAAGCTGCCTAAAGGAGTAATTAAGCAATTGGACAAGTACAGAAAACACTGCCTTTGGTCAGGATCTGCCACTCAGACTAAGAAGTCGGCCAAAGCTGCATGGCCCATGGTATGCCTCCCAAAAAAAGAAGGAGGCTTGGGGGTCACAAATGCTGCCACCCACAATGATGCCTTACTAATGAAATTTCTACATAAGTTTTATTCAAAAGCCGATCTGCCTTGAGTTCATCTGGTTTTGGGAAAATTATTATACCTCTGGTGATCTGCCTGGTGCAACGAAGAAGGGGTCGTTTTGGTGGAAAGACATCCTGGCTCTACTGGATTATTACAAAGGAATTGCCAATGTGGTGGTAGGAGATGGCTCGACGGTACTCTTCTGGGCAGATTTGTGGAATGGGATGGTGCCCTCAATAACTTTCCCTGAACTCTTCTCTTTTGCAAGAAACAAGCTCATAACGGTCAAAAAGTTTGCTGACACAACGCCATCTACCCTGAGTTTTCACTTGCCTTTATCACACCAGGCTCACCAACAATTTCTGGCTAGACACAATTATTCAGAATGCTCGGCTATCAGAGGAAAATGATATCTGGCAGTATATTTGGGGCAGTGTCACCTTTTCTGCATCCAAAACCTATAAGTCTCTTGTGGGACATAGACCCACACATCCGGTTTTCAGATGGACCTGGACTTTCAAATGTCAGATGGAACATAAAGTCTTTTTCTGGCTGCTGCTTAAGGATAGACTTAGCACAAGAGATATTCTGCGCAGAAGGAACATGGCATTGGACTCTTATACTTGTGAGCTCTGCGTCCTGCAGCGAATTGAAACTTCAGCACATCTGTTCTTAAGATGCAGCTTTGCCAAAGCTTGTTGGGCTTCCATTGGGGTGTCTGTCCCTACTACAAGATCTCCTGTCCAGATTTTCAACCTCATCAAAAGCAAGTTGGCAGTCCCATTCTTCATGAAAATCATCATCACAATGACTTGGAGTATCTGGACTGAGAGGAATAATTGGTTGTTCAACAATGTGGATCCATCCATCAGCTCTTGCAGACGCAAATTCTTATCAGAACTATACTTAGTCACCCTCAGAGCCAAACCGTCGCTAGCGAACGCTATTATGTCTTGGATCCAGTCCTTGTAATCTTGCTTTCTGTTGCCTGTTTTCTCCTTTTGACTTTTCCTTTCTGTACTCTTTAACTTTAAACTCTTTCTATTAATATAATTAGTAGGGGCTTGCCCCTCCTGTTTCCTCAAAAAAAAAATTAAGGGCGCATCCGTAGGATCAAACACAGGTCCTGCGGTTAAGGCTGCAACCTGTGCTGCTGCTGGAGAGGCTGCACAAGTGAAGTGACCTCCGTATGAAACTCATATAGACGAGTCCATCCTGATCAGGCCAATGAAATTTATTCTAACACTTACTCTTTTTGTTGGTCGATCTGTGGCCTTTTTGTTTTTGTCTTTTGAACATGTAAAAACATGTTGCCTGTCAATAGTTGTTCTGGATGTTTAATGCATGTTAATTTGGACCATGGCATGTTGGCTGTTGGAAATGGAGTATAAATTCACGTGCTGATATGTTATTTGATTGTCATTTGTTTCCCCTTAGAAAATGATTGTTAAATGCATTTACAAATACAATTCTTTAAGAGCATCTCCAAGAGATTAGCCAAAAATACTAGCCAAATTTATTGATTTAGTTACTCTCAAAAATAGATTTGTCAAATAAACAATAGAGTAATCCAACAGACTAACAATTGCTAGTGAGGTAGGCTCTCCAAAAATAGAGAGCGAATGAGGTGGGATGAAGAGCCACTAAATTTGGAGAGTCATATACAGAGTCTGTTGTAGACGTTTTTTCTTCAATAATAGCTAAATTTATGTTTACAAAAAGATTTGGCTAATCTCTTGGAGATGCTCTAATGTGTCCAGTTACTAAAACTATTGGGAGGCCCATCAGTTCCGGAGTGTCTGACACACGGGAAACAACTCCGTTAGCATGGCAGTGGCAGAGAACCGTGAGATTAGCATATCTGTACTCTCGGGAAATATTTATGTCCCGAGTGTTTCGGCACAGACACTCGGGAAAGCGGAAGTTTCCTGACCTAACGCCGCCGAGTGCTATTTCCCGAGTGTTTACTCTCGGGGGTCTTTCTGAGTGTAATTTCTAAAGTTTCTGAGTGTTTTTGACGCTAGGGAGCTTCGTAGATTTTGGTAGTCTCTCAACATATTTTTTTTTGGATCTATTTGGATGGGAGAAAAAAAAATCTGTTGAAAATGGCCCACCGTTCAGTCATCATCAAGAGATAAAGAGTATAGTTTCAATCTAGAATGGAACGATGTTTGAAGCCACGCCGTCTTCAGGGATACTTCACGCCATCCTGGCCTGGAGTCCGGGGGGATACAATCATACAACCCGGATGTTGGTGCAAAGATAGTTCCTATCGCAGTTACTTTGTAGCAGTGCCTAAAGTGTACAATCATGAGATGGGGGTGCATCAGTGCATGAGCATGCCGGGATCAGCCACGTGCAAGTGAAAAGAAATCCATAACATTTCTACTCATAATTATGTAACATGTAATTCTGATGGTTTTTTTTCCCGAATTTCATAACTATAATCAGATATTTCTGGTTTCATTAATGGATTGTTAGCTGAGATTGCACTTAGAACATGCTCCAACGTGCTTTTGGAGCATGTTTGAGTAAATTTAGTTATTCTATTGTTCAATGGTTTAAACTGCTTAATTACAGTTTTTACAAATGAATATGCGAGGAAAATTCCAAAATTTCATGATTGGTATTGATCCTACCAAAGCAATGTATATCATGTCATTCTAAATGTTTAATATGATGAAACTGGTGCATATAGACATAACTTATCATGTAAACATTAGGCAATATGTCAAATTATCATGGAAATGTAATCTTGTAACTATTTGGGTAACGTTTAATGGTCGGTGAAAATGATACCTATGTGACTATGTCCATGGGAGATGCAAAATAGCTTTCGGCCTGTGAAGTTTTGTCATTTTATTTTTTTTAGTGATTTAGTGAGTTATACGTCCAATCAGCATACTATATGATCCGCAAAAAAAATTAGCATACTATATCGATGGCAAAATATGTCAATGAGAAGCATAAAGTAAAAGCATGCGTGAAACCTTGATATTCAAAACTGTTCAGGTTTATAATCAAAATATGACATCTTATCTTACTATTACTAATTGGAGGCTCCTTTTGAAGTCTTCAGATGAACCACCTAGGATCCTAGGTGGACACTCTAGAAAAAGAGAGAAATCCCAGAAATTCTCACAAAAAAGCAAAACATCTGGCCATCAATTGGACCACTCAAATCATCATAGCCATTAGATCTATTATATTTTTTTAAAAAATTACCCACATATGCCATTATGAAAATAGCTTAAAGTAACCTCCTAAATCTATATCAAAATTACCCACCTCTGCCATTATATAAAATAAATCAAAATAACCCCTTAATCTTCATCAAAATTACCCACTATGTCATTTTAAATAATATTTAAAATAACCTCATAAATTTGTAACTAAATTACCCCGCCAAACATCGGCTTAAAAGATGTCACCGGAATACCTAAAAATAACTTAAATTAACGGTTTTACATCTATATTACCCACATATGTCCCTATTAAAAATAACATGAGGTAATCCTACATTGGAATCCAAATCACCTAAATTAAAAATATACACCAATATAAGATTCTAAATCGTGTATTTCATACACTATTGATATATTATATAGTGATTAAGATATATACACATAATGTGGATTGTCATTTATAAATATATAGGAAAAGTGACGACAATATAGAATTCTATATTAAAATTATAGTTCAGACTTAGGGTTCATTAAATTAATTCAGGGCATACATGTGATGTAAAGTAAAAATTTAAAGCTTATAATTGTGTATGAAAATATTATAGAGTAATTACTAACAAAGATCTATCACAATCAGATGAAAATAATAAGTAAATACCTATAAAGGTATTGTGTTCGAATATTTAAATAAATGAGAGATAGCTCAATATAGTTTTGTAGAAATGTAGCCTTAATTTTTTATTTAGAGACTCCGCATTAGTTATCACGAGACACGCTAGAAAAAAAAGACAAATCCTAGAAATTCTCACAAAAATCATAAACGTCAATCATGTAAACTCTAATAACCATAGTTATTGGTCTATTATATTTTTTTAAAAAGTTACCCACCACTAACATTATAAAAGTATTCTAAATAAATCCTAAAAATATATCTAAATTATCGACCTGTGCTATTATCAAAAATAATTTAAATTAACCCCATAATTTTTATCTAATTTACTCATGCATATCATTATAAAGGATAACTTAAAATGACATTCAAAATTTGTATCTAAGTTACCCATGTATGTTGTTATTAAAGATAACATAAACTAAACACCTAAATCTTAATATAATTATCTTCATGTGTATTCTACCGAAAAGTCCAAAAGTAAACTGCTACATGATTCTAAATTATGATAATTTATTATTGTTAACATAGAAATAATAAATTAAGGTATATACGCATCATGAGTGTCACCATGTAGACCATTTATACATGTACTAGCAACCTTCCGTGCGTTGCTACGGATGAAGACCGTTATATCATTTTTCTAAGCAAGTTAAAGTAATTAACTTGCTTTTACTAATCTGATTGTGGTATACAATGAACTACTCCTAATCCAATCAGAGGACAAGATGAAGCATGGCTAATCCGATCGTGAGACGTATATGACAGACCTTTGGGACATTTCTTTCTTTAGAAATAGGTAAAGATATATATAGATAGAGATAGAGAGGTAGGAAATAAAGATTGATGGATTCAGTTAGGACTCTAATCCAATTAAAAAACCGACATCGACAGTTAGAACCGTGATTACAGTTCGTCGCAATAGGTGAGACCCACCTGTCAGGATGGATAAAAAAAAGAAAGAACCAATCCTCTCTTTAGAAATATGTAAAGATATGTGAGGAAGTAATGAAAAATATTGATTTTTATGTTAAATATAATGTATGGAGATGCAATACAAAGTGTAAGAATTGTGACTGTGGATGAAAAGGTGTATAGAATAATTACTAATTAAAAGTCAATTTCAAATAGAAAATAATAAGTACATATCTTTATGAGCATTATGTTGAAGTATTGAAAAAAATGAAAGAGTAGTATGTAACCAATTTTGATTATTAGGTAGAAGTTTAATTTTGAATAATTTCAAATATAATAGCGTTTAAAAATATTAACCCGTGCGGGAGCACGGGTTGATGAACTAGTTATCGTGCCATGACAAGGTGTAAAAAAACATAAGAGTGCCCAGTTAGCCCGAAAAAACTAGGGTTTTGCTAAATATTTGCCTTCTTGTTGGTTAATTTTATACTTTTGTTATTGAGATGGTGCAGTTATAATTATGTAAGGCCGTAAAAAAAATTATAAATCACTGAATCGTTCATCTTATAATCGTGGGTGTATGTGCGGAATCCAACGGGATGGAGGGTTTATACATACGGCGCTTGCGTACGAGGACAGTCGAGGTCTTGTATTAATGATGGTGGAGCGCGCATGCGTACGATACGAACATGCAATGCTCAGCAGAGACAGTGGCAATGGGCAAGGACGAAGCCCCCCACGTTCCGCCGGCCCTTGACTCTGCCCGGGTGGTCGCTGTACTCAGTGGCGAAGTCAGAAATGGCATTTCTTCATTTTTAGGGGGGACAAACAATAGAATTTTTTTCAAATTTTCAGAGATTTTAGAAATTTTCAATGGACATTTCATGCCTCGGGGACATTGCC
>CM014277.1:14244799-14264186 GCA_004135705.1 Alloteropsis semialata
GAAGGAAAGGTGCAACGAGTACAGCGACCAGTCTACTACGTAAGCAAAGTGCTCAGCGAGTCCAAGTCTCGCTATCCCCAGGTGCAGAAGCTACTCTACGCACTGCTGATCACGTCAAGAAAACTCCGACATTACTTCCAAGCGCATCGCATCAAGGTGGTCACGCAATTTCCACTCGGGGAAATCCTCCACAACAGAGACGTCACGGGGCGAATCATCAAGTGGTCCGTCGAGCTCGCCTCCTTCATCATAGACTTCGTCCCGCGCACCGCCATCAGGTCACAGATCCTCGCCGACTTCGTCGCCGAATGGACCGAGAGCCAGTACGCGAAAGAAGACACCAGTAGCGAACACTGGAAGATGTACTTTGACGGCTCCCTCATGATCGACGGAGGAGGGGCCGGGGTACTCTTCATCTCGCCGAAAGGGGAACAGCTCCGATACGTCCTCCAAATTCGTTTCCCCGTCACCAACAACGTCGCCGAGTACGAAGCAATTCTCCACGGACTCCGCATCGCCACTTCACTAGGCATAAAGAGGCTCCTGGTCTATGGCGACTCTGCTGTCGTCATAAACCAAGTGAACAAAGAGTGGGATCGCCACAGCGAGCGGATGAACGCCTATTACGAGGCAGTGCATAAGCAGGAGGGGAAATTCTACGGAGTTGAGTACCACCACGTCCCACGGGAAAACAACCTCGCCGTTGATGCACTCGCCAAGCTGGGATCCACCCGGGAAGTTGTGGAAGCCACGCCGCCGCAGGGACACTAGTCGGGAAAGCATATCGAGCAGGGTTCTTTTGGCCCACCGCCGTCTCCGACGCCAAAGCACTCGTCCGCCGATGCCAGGGGTGCCAATTCTTCGCCAAGCAGAAACACCTCCCGGCCCAAGCTCTGCGCACCATCCCGCCTTCGTGGCCATTCGCCTGTTGGGGATTGGACATGGTGGGACCATTCAGAGCAGCCCCGGGAGGTTACACACACATCCTCGTCGCCATCGATAAATTCTCCAAATGGATAGAGTACAAGGCCATCGTCGGAACTCCAACATCAAAGCAGGCCGCCGCCTTCGTCGAAGAAATCACACACCGGTTCGGAGTCCCTAACAAGATCATCACCGACTTGGGGACACAGTTCACCGGATCCGCCTTCTGGGACTTTTGCGAGAACAGCTGTATCGGTGTATACTACGCCTCCGTCGCCCATCCCAGATGCAACGGGCAGGTGGAACGAGCCAACGCCATGATACTCCAAGGATTAAAAGCAAGGGTCTTCGACCCATTGAAGAAATTCGCCGGACGGTGGCACCAGGAGCTACCACAAGTCATTTGGGGACTCAGAACTCAGCCGAGTCGTGCAACAGGTCATACTCCATTCTTCCTCGTCTACGGCTCCGAGGCGATCCTCCCCACCGACATTGCTTTCGGATCTCCGCGCATCGATAACTACGACGAAGGTGAAGCAGAGGTAGCTCGCGAGGTGGACCTAGTCTCCATCGAAGAACACCGAGTTAACGCGCTCATACAGCACGCGCGCTATCAGCAACAACTCCGACGCTACCACGACAAGAACGTCCAGGAAAGGGACTTCAACATTGGTGACCTCGTCCTACGCCGAGTGCAATCCACTGCAGGGGTTCACAAACTCTCCGCCCCATGGGAAGGCCCGTTCATCGTGACTCAGGTCATATGTCTGGGTACTTTTCGTCTCCAATATGAGGATGGCACCGAGGTCCCACACCCGTGGAACATAGAACACTTACGCCGATTCTACCCATGAAAAGCTATGTATCACAAAGTTCAATAATACTATATGCTTTTTCGTATATTTGTTCTCCTTGCAAAACTTCTCGGAATCACTCCGTTCCCGAGTAGCTCTCAACTAAATGCTGTGTAACCGGGCCCGGAACGACGCCTAAGCCTTCTACACGTGCACGGGATCTGCTCTCGACGTTATGAACTTAGGATAAGTGAAGCAAAGGGAAAAGCACATTTCAGCCAAAAGCTACTCGGGCAACAATAAAATACGAAACAAAGTCTCCAACACTCTTGTTTTACTTGTTTCTAATTACTTGTATATACAAAGGTTTACACTACTCTGCTACAGAATACAGGACTCTACTCAAACTTGAGAGCCTCGCCAACTTTCTCGGCGATCAGGCGAGTTTCCGCCATCGCCGCATTAACCTGCTCCGCCGTGGCGTCCGCCGCCACACCATCTCCGACCGGCGCAAGGTCAATCCGCGGGTACAGTGTCCGAACACGCGCCAAGGCGTCGTTCGCGCACACAACGGCCGATTCCTTGATCAACTCGGCGATGCGGATTGGCGCGGCTTGAAGACGCGGGACCAAGGCAGTCGGCTCACCCTCCTCCGGGGCCACGGAGTCCAGCAGGTCCCTCGCCGCCTCGTTGACCTCCGTCAGGGCCAGATGCGCCGATGAGAGATCTTGCTCCAAGCCTGTTATGATTTGAGAGTTATTCTGGATTGTATACATGGCTTGGGGCATCGTCATGTCCGCACCTTTCCGGAAGTCCTGCTCCTGCTTCAACTTGCCCGCCATCACCTCCTCCGACTGCTGCAGAGTTGCGTTCGCAAATCGCAGCTCCTTCAGCTCGGTGACGTGACGCTCCCTCTCCATCTCCTTCTCTGAAAAGGCAAGAAAGCACTCGGTCAGGATGAAGACAACACGGCACAGTCCTACAGTTCAGCAACTACTCGGAAATCACAAGGAGAAGGCCTTACGATGAAGAATGTGCCGATGCTCCACGATGGCGTCATTCAAGCTCTTCTTGGCAGCGTCGCGTTGACGCTTGACCCGTTTGAGCTCTGCTTCCGCCTTTGCCGCACGACGGAGCGCCGACTCCGCGTCCTGAGACTGCGCAAGGCGCGACTGCCGGAGTGTAGCCAGTTTCTACAACCGTCCGAAAAGGCAAAGGACTCAGAAAACCAATAGAGAAGAAGAAAGGATCAACAAGACAGGGGAGGAATCTTACTGCTGCAAGACGCTGGGCGTGGTCGACGGCAATCTGAAGTTCGGCGATCACCGACCCTTCCTTCTCCGCCATGGCATCCACCCCGGGGACAGTGATAGTCCCCGAGGTGTCCGACTCCTTCGGCAGATCCTCCTCCTGGGCTTCCCGCCGAGTAACGTCACCAGCGCCGACAGGCGAAGACTGGATCACCGTATCCACGACAGTATCTCCAGCGACGCTTGGAGTAATCGCCGTATCGCCGGCCGCCGGCACCTCCACTATCAGGTCCGGGTCAGGCCTGATCGGGACCTCCGCCGTCTGCGCCGCTCCCGGTCCATCGGCCGAGTTCGTCACCTCGGGCGCAGCACCCGAAGATGACTGGCCGGCAGGTGCGGCCGGGGGAGCACTCGGGCCTCGCGCGGCGTCACTTGATGGAGCCCTCCCACTCGCCGCCTCACCGTCCAGATCGGAGGCATTGCTGAAAAAAGCACTCGGAAGTTGATACAAGAACTCGGAGATAAATGATAACAAGGAGAAACGCGAAGACCAACAACTCACCGAGTACTCTTCATCACCGCAACTCGGGGCCGAATGACGGGGAGCTTGGGACGCCGCTGCGCCGGAGCCGCCATGAGGATCGGCCTGGTCCCCAATTCGGAGACCGGCCTTGCATCCGCCGTGGCCTGCACAAGCGTCTCCGCCACCAGCCGCCGCCTCTCCTCCACGGAAACGCCCATGGCCCGGGCGTGCTCCTGCTCTTGGAACACCTCGTCGGGCATTGCCTCGTCCTTCTCCTCTTCCTCCATGACGGCCGGGGAACGACGTCCCGGCTCGTCAATATCGGCGTCCGAACCCGCAGACGGCCGCTGAGCCGGCTGCGCGTCCGGTTTCTTCGCCGCCACCTTCTTCGCCAACACCTTCTTCGTACGCCTCCGCTTGGGAGGCGGCGGCGCCGTACCCGCCACCGCGTCCCGGACGGAGGGCGCTTCGTCTGACAACGTGGCCGAGTCGTCGGCCGCCCCGTCGTCAACCTCCACCGCCCGCTTGGAAACGCCGCCCCCACGGTTGTTCCTCTTCGCCACAGCCGCCCGGCGCTTCCGCGGACGGTCCTCCACCACCTCCTCATCCGAAGGACTCAGGGAGCCCTCCGTGTCACTCGGCGCCCATATACGGGGAGCAGGCGGCTCAACCGCCCCCTCTGCCCGAGTGCCGGCCTGAGCAGCCGGAGGCGCGTCCTCGAGAATCACCTTCCTCGGAAAGTCCTCCGGAAGTGGGGCAGCAGAGAAGAATTCGAAGACTCGATCCTGCGCACGAAAAGGCGCAAAATCAGAACGGCCAACGGACGCAACCAGAAATTACGTCAAGAGAAAACACTCAAAAGGACTCGGAAAGGTAACTTACCGGTGGTGGAGGCCTCTTCAGCGAAAAAGGGCGCGGCTGGTCCTTCTCTGACACACGGCCGAGGAAGAACCCGCCGACGCGCGCCTTCATCTCCTCCTTCCCCACCGTGCGGTTAGCAGCCCGAGTGGGGTCATCTCGCCCCGAGTACTCGTAGCCCGGGTGCTTCCGCTCCTGGATGGGTTGGATCAGCCGCCTGCTGAAGTTGCAGGCGATGCCAATCGCCGTCAAACCTTGATCCTTCAACTCCTTGATCAGCACAAGGAGCTCGTCAACCTGATCCATCTCGGAGGCGTCAGGAAGCTCGTTCCAGCAATCCTTAACCTGTGGCCGCTCTCCGGTATGGCAGGGGATCGCCGGCTCGTGGTTCCCGACGTAGAACCACTCGGCTTTCCATCCTTTGTTGGAGGTGTTGAGGGCGATGTCGAAGTAGTCGTCCTTCCGCCCTTGGCGCAGCATAAACCCAGCGCCTCCAACGACCACCATCTTCTCCTCGCTCGGCTGAGGCTTCAACCAGTACAGATACCTCCACAAGTTGAAGTGGGGAGAGATCCCCAGATATGCCTCGCAGAGGTGGATGAAGACCGAGATCGCCATAATCGAGTTGGGGTTGAGGTTGATGGCCTCGATCCCGTAGAAGTGCAGCAACCCGCGGAAGAACGGCCCCGTGGGCAAGCCGAGTCCCGCCTCGAAGAAAGGCTTGAAAAGGACCAGCTCGCCGGAGTTCTCCGACGGGAACACCTCCCCTGCGCTCGGCCGCCATTCCGCCACGGCCTGAGGCGGCAGGACACTCCGCTCCACCATCTCCTCCAGTGCCTCCGTGGTCACCTTCCCCCGCGTCCACGCGAGGACAGGGGAAGGGATCTTGTCAGACTTCGGGACGCCAGTCAGCTTCTTCCTCCCCGCCATGGACCTAACAGCAGGGGTCTTCGATCGCATCAGCGAGGCTGCGCTCCCCGTGGTGGCTGAGATCGCACGACGAACTCGCGAGCAATGGGAGCTTTGGTGGCGGCGGGGTGAAGAGCGAAGAGCGGGGAGAACAGATCTGGAAATGGGAAGATTTCCCTCCGGGGTTAACCCTCGCCTTTTATAGCGCGCCTTCACGCCCGAAATTACCGCGAGATAACGCGATTAGCGGGGGCGGGCGAAACGGTACAAAGAGCCGTTGGGCGCTTCACCTTCCGTTACACGCCAGGCGTCAACGGTAAAAAACGGCTCCAGAGCACTCGAGCAAGACAAAGCAGTCGGCGTGCCGCTAAGGCTCGAACAGCTCCCACGCTCGGGGGCTGGCGCCACGATCAAGCCAGTGTGCCTCTCGGGCTCGATTGGCCCCGAACCACTCGGGAGCCAACACTGCAAACCCAGTGGTGTGCCGCTAAGGCTCGAACAGCTCCCACGCTCGGGGGCTGGCGCCACGATCAAGCCAGTGTGCCTCTCGGGCTCGATTGGCCCCGAACCACTCGGGAGCCAACACTGCAAACCCAGTGGTGTGCCGCTAAGGCTCGAACAGCTCCCACGCTCGGGGGCTGGCGCCACGATCAAGCCAGTGTGCCTCTCGGGCTCGATTGGCCCCGAACCACTCGGGAGCCAACACTGCAAACCCAGTGGTGTGCCGCTAAGGCTCGAACAGCTCCCACGCTCGGGGGCTGGCGCCACGATCAAGCCAGTGTGCCTCTCGGGCTCGATTGGCCCCGAACCACTCGGGAGCCAACACTGCAAACCCAGTGGTGTGCCGCTAAGGCTCGAACAGCTCCCACGCTCGAGGGCTGGCGCCACGATCAAGCCAGTGTGCCTCTCGGGCTCGATTGGCCCCGAACCACTCGGGAGCCAACACTGCAAACCTAGTGGTGTGCCGCTAAGGCTCGAACAGCTCCCACGCTCGGGGGCTGGCGCCACGATCAAGCCAGTGTGCCTCTCGGGCTCGATTGGCTCCGAACCACTCGGAGGCCAACACTGCGGAAATGAAGGTGTACCGCTAAGGTTCGACCGGCACTCGGACTCGGGGGCTGGCGCCATATCAGAAGCAGCGTGCCGTGCGGGCTCGATCAGCCCCGAAACGCTCGGGAACTGACGCTGCGAACAAATCGCGACAGGTAATGCAATCCTTTTGCAGGAAGTACAGTTACAACGGAGCCGGACTTGCGCAGGTTACAAACATCAAACACATCAGCCGCCAAGATGACGGCCTGGGGCACTCGTCCTTGCGCCTAGTGCTACATCCGGAGCAAGCTTGGTTCACATGAGCTCCTCGCAAGCTCTCTTGTAGCACCACTGCAGCCGTCGACGGGACAGCACCGGTGGAGGGTTGATAGCGGATGCCTTCGGCTGTTCCTTGCTCTACAAAGCATTTCACCCCACATGGCCCTCATCACATGGGAATGCGGGGGTGAACGGGGCAGCATCTACACGCCGATCAACGCCTCAGATCCCTCGCAAGCACTCTTCTAGCACCGTGCCAAGATGACTCCATGAACTTTCCCCGGTGGATGAACCCAGCAATAAGTCTCCGGCATATTGACTACAAGGATCCTATATCTATTCGCTCTTGGGTAGCGGCTCAGGCTCCCCGGTGGGTATTTATAGCCCCTGGTCGCCGGAGGACGAAAGGTTTTTCTCCACAATGACGAGCGCGGACTCCGCGCCACGCGTCTCTCCTCCAGCCTGAAATGCACAGGTCACCCTTATCTCCTTTGGCTCCACTCGACCACGGGAGCGCCCTGTGCAATCACGGGAATTCTATTCCTGACGCCGCATCACGGATACGACGCCGCCTTGCCTGCCTCTCCCTGGCATACCCTACAGAAAAGGAATCCTCCGGGACTCGAACCTTTCGCCAAGATAAGTTTCAATTGATTAACTTTGTCAATTCCGCGAGCTTTAAAACAAGTTGCTAAAGTACTCGGGGAGCACACGCCTTAATCCGTGAAACCTCGGCTCTTCCGTACGCCTACGCTCCTACGCGTGCACGTGGCCCAGCTCCCTGCGCTATGGACTACGGCTATCGGGGATCAGGTGCATAAACGTAACAGGCTAACTGCCCGGGGAAATTAAAAGACTTAAAAGCAGGAAGCGGAGTTCATTAATCTTTATATCGCCGAATGCTTTCTCCTCGAATTTTTACTTTGTTGCAGGGTACCGGCAACCTCTCGGCGTGCTCAGCCCTCACGCTCGGGGGCTGGCGCCGGGACAACCACTCGGCGTGCTCAGCCCTCACGCTCGGGGGCTGGCGCCGGGACGACTACTCGGCGTGCTCAGCCCTCACACTCGGGGGCTGGCGCCGGGACAACCACTCGGCGTGCTCGGCCCTCACGCTCGGGGGCTGGCGCCGGGGCGACGAGTACTCGGCGTGCTCAGCCCTCACGCTCGGGGGCTGGCGCCGGGACGACTACTCGGCGTGCTCAGCCCTCACGCTCGGGGGCTGGCGCCGGGGCGACTACTCGGCGTGCTCAGCCCTCACGCTCGGGGGCTGGCGCCGGGACGACTACTCGGCGTGCTCAGCCCTCACGCTCGGGGGCTGGCGCCGGGGCGACGAGTACTCGGCGTGCTCAGCCCTCACGCTCGGGGGCTGGCGCCGGGGCGACGACTGCTCGGCGTGTCTCGCAGGACTCCGCTGGCCCTCACACTCGGGGGCTGGACGCCGAAATTAACGACGGATGGTTTAGCCAGATGCTCCTTGACTAACCCTTGGACCGATTCCTTCGGAATCGCTTCAAGGCTCGGGGGCTACGGCCAACGGACGCACCTCGCGGCGCATCCGTTGATCATTCGGTGACCTCAGAAGAAGGCTACTAACCCTTGGACCGATTCCTTCAGAATCGCTTCAAGGCTCGGGGGCTACGGCCAACGGACGCACCTCGCGGCGCATCCATTGGAAGACGGCTCTTTTCTCTCCAGTATCACGCGGTTTCGCTTCCAACTGCAGCAGGCTCGACGCTCATCGGACAGCACGACCTCGCCGACTTGTCTCTCAACCACGTACTACTCGGGGGCTTGTCGGGGGTAGACCCCCAGGGGTACCCAGAAGGTGGATTGGCCCAACCAGCAAGGGGCGGCCCAATCCGAGTGCAACTGGATCGGTTTGTCAGACTGGGTGGCCCACCAGTCGGGAGGCCCACCAGTCGGACGAGCCGGATGGGCGCGACGGCGCGCGCGTCAAGGAAGAAGACGGCGTATCCCGCAAGAAGCTCGGAGATCAAGATAAACTAGCCGGAATTATAGGGAAAGATATCTGTAATCGTTATAGGATCGAATCCTTGTATTTCGGGTAGGTTACGATCTCTAGCCGACTTGTAACTCAAGGCAACCGGACTATATAAGGCGCCTTGAGACCCCCCTCCAGAACAACAATTAGCATCTACGAAACCTAGGACAGAACCCAACTACGGAGATCCTTCCAGGAACTTCATACACAGCAATACAATCACCCCCAACACAGGACGTAGGGTATTACGTCATCTCGACGGCCCGAACCTGTTCAATCCTTGCGTCTTGTGTTACCATCGACTTCTGATCCTCGATCTGTCCCTCAACAAATCAACCACGTAGGCTACCCTGTGTGGACTGCCGGGTCCAAACATCCGACAAGCAGGGATTCTAGAATCAGTTTCCAGGCCAATAAAAGACACCAGAACTTCCACAAGTGCAGGTATAGGGGCTGGAGGCGCCTGTACACTCGCCGGGCTAACTGTATGCAATGGGGTGGTTGTGGGAGAAACAGATGGTTATCACTGGGGCCATCAAGTAACGCATGTGAAAGGGGGGCACTGATAGACTGAATGAAAGATTGTACTGTTGGTGTGGTGTGTGGTGACTGCTTCTCATTGTGCTCAACACCAAATAAACTGCCCTGGTGCTCCTCGTTTTGCTCAGTACCACCAGCTAATGCATCAAAAGAAATCAAGTCTACCATTTGTGCCGGAGATGCTACTGTGCTAGTATCAGCAAAGAATTGTGCTTCAAATTCAGCTAGGGACGGCTGGGGGTACCCCCCTGGCACAAGAGCGACAGGTGGGAGGGGTGAGGGTACCTCATGGAGCAACGAGCCCCCCTGCTGCGACTTGGTGGTTCCCTTGCCGGAGTTGGTGCCCCCAAAGCCCATCTCGTAGCGGGCGCCATCAACTGCATGGGACATCGAAGCTTCATGATGCATTGGATCGAAGGTAGTTACAGAAGGTTGGGGGATGTGATGGTACTGAGTAATTGGATCAGTAGGTGGTGCCACAGTACTTCTGCTGGTGCTGAAGAAAGTCGCCACTGGGTTTGCAAAGTGCACCTTGTGGCCCGAGCTTTTGTCTGAACCGCCCTGCAGTGCCACCCTGCTGCGGTGAGGATAGCAGTCGCGGTAGGAGCCGCCGTGCCCACGGTTGCGGACAGTGGAACTATAGCAGTCCTCCACCGCCCCCCTGCAGCGTGAGGAACGGCTCCAGGCAGACGAGCTCCGATGTCGACGAGTGCCGCGGTTGCCTCCACGATCTTCATCATCACTGTCGTTGCGACGCCCTCTGGGGATAACCGCGCCGTGGCGACGTGGGCGCCGTCCTCTTGCTTCACCAAGCGAATCCGGCGCTCTATAGTCCCAAAGGAACTCACGGTGGTGCTTGCGGTTCCTGTGGCCGCCACCGCCACCAAAGCCGCCGCCCTCGCCGATGAAGGTGAGGTCTTCGACGATGTCCAGGTGTATGCGGACGTTGTGGACGAAGGCGTGCTTGGTGCCAGTTGGTTCCTCGCAGTGCAGCTCGACCTGGTTGAATGGTATCTGTGTCGACGGCAGCTCAAGGTCGGGATCAGTGATGGTGAGGCATACCTCTCGAGGGATCTTGCAGGGGTCAGAGCACCAAGCCCACAAGTCGTAGGTGCGCGTCAGCTCCCTGCGCCTGGTGTACTCCTCCATGTGGTGGATGGCACAGGCGCGGCCGATGATCCGGGCCACCAAGTCCTCGCTCCAGGCGTGCACAGGGACGCCCTCGATGCGCAGGTACACCCTGAACTCCAGCTGCGCCTCAGAAGCATACCTTCTCTCATTCCAGGACGCGAAGTGGTACTGGCGGCCTCTGCTGCAGATGGTGCGCTGGTTGGTGGCGTGCTGCTTGGTCTGCTGGTCGGAGAAGATGACCAGATATTGCTCTGGGTAGTGCTTGACGACCTGGAAGGAGCCGAATCCCATCCCCAGCTCGGATCTCATGGCATCCGCCACATGATACACCTCGGTATCGTGGCTGTTGCCCTGCAGCCAACAAACCGCCGTGCGGCCCAGCAGGTTGTCGCGGCGACGCTTGATGTCGCCCGTGGCCGAGACGAAGCACGTCTCCCTCGCCGGCCTGGCATTGGGGTCTCCAGGGTATGCCGCCATCGGCTGCCGGACAGGAGCCGGCGTGCCCTTCGCCGCCTCAAGGTACGACCGGAGACGCCCGGCCGCAGCGGCAGCAGAAGGAGTGGGGGAGTACTGCGGTGGCGTTGAGGCAGGGTGGAAGTTGCTTGGAGCTGGTCGTGAAGGCGGGATATTATCAGCGTGGCGCGGGCAGCTTAATGCTTGGTGGCCTTCTCCCTGGCAGCGCTAGCAACGGGTGGAAAGCCTGCAATCCCTCACGCGGTGGCCGGGGCAGAGGCAGTTGAAGCACTTACCGTCGGCGTGCTTGAAGAACAGATCACTTCTGCGGGTGATGGGCTGTTGCCGAGGTTGGGACTGCAGGTCTGCGGCTTGCCGTTCTTGGCGCCACCAGTAGCGAGGCTTGACCGGCGACCATCCCTCCTCCTCTGAGCTATCTTCCTGCACTGAATGCCGCTTGGGGGCTGCCGGCCGCCAGAGCTGAGACGGTCGCAGTGGAGAGGGAGAGGCCACCCCCCACCCAGAGGAGCAACCCGGCCCGAGGGGCATTGACGACGAGTCGCTTTCCCTTGCAGGTTCCTTTGCCTTCTCTTGCTTGGAGAACCACTGACGCACCTTCGGCTTCGGCGATTGAAGATTTCCACTTCGATCTGTTGCTTGGGGAGACACGTGCCTGCAAGCTGCAGCCGCATCCCGGTCTTCATTACTCAACGGATTTGGAGGAAGCCGACTTGAATGTTGACGATTTCGCGGATCTGAGGCAGCGGGAGGGAGCTCTTGAACGACCGGATCTCCTTGCTTGGGCATTAATTGCTGAATCTCTTCCGCCAGCTGCGGCAAGATCTGCTCCGGCACAGCGTGGAGCTGCCTGCTTACCTCGCGTGCTTGAATCTCTGCTTCTTCCAGGGCCGGATCCAGCACTTCTCGGCTGGTGGAGGAGCTGTGAACCTGCTGGTAGGATAGGTCGGGGATGACGAACCGCCCATGGATCGATAGATCGTCGAACGGAGGGCAGGGATCTGTAGTTTCTGGGTTGGATTGTGGTTGATTGTCGGTGATTTTTGGGGGATTTGGTGTTGGGGCGGGCGGGGTGGCGAGGGGCGCCAGAGCGGGGGGCTCCAGTGGCTCGCTCATGATGATATAGCCTCAGACAAAATAGCAATAACTTTTTTGGCATATGAAGCAGGACCACATTAAATTCAATATATGAGCCTGAAAGTGAGTCTATTTTAGTAATAAAATAAACACAGCCATTCTTGGAAAAGTTACTTTGTATAGTAAAGCTTCACCTGCAGATTTAAACCTCCTCTTAGCCTTAGTTGGTTGAATAGTCTCCTATGAAGTTCCTCTTTCTGATTGGTTGAATAGTCTATTTTAGTAATAAAATAAACACAGCCATTCTTGGAAAAGTTGCTTTGTATAGTAAAGCTTCACCTGCAGATTTAAACCTCCTCTTAGCCTTAGTGTTTCTGATTGGTTGAATAGTCTCCTGTGAAGTTCCTCTTTGTAGAGAATTGGGAAACACCTCTCTCCCAATGAGGGGGGTGACCTTTCATTATATAGGCCGTATAGGCTTGGGGTACAAGAAATACAATACAAGCACATATATAACACTATATGTCAGAAACACCTAGACTGAGCCTAAAATCAGTAAATAACTGTACAGGTAGACCCTTAGTCATAATGTCAGCAAACTGACGCGACGAAGGAACGTGAAGAACACGAACTTGGCCTAAAGCCACCTTCTCGCGGACGAAGTGAATATCAATCTCAATATGCTTCATTCGTCGATGATGAACAGCATTGGCAGCCATGTAAACAGCGCTAACATTGTCACAAAAGACGAGCGTAGCCTTAGGAAGAGGGATATGAAGTTCCTGAAGAAGCTGTCGCAGCCAACAACATTCGGCCACGGCATGTGCGATAGCCCGATATTCTGCCTCAGCACTGGAACGGGACACTGTAGTCTGTCGTTTGGAAGACCAGGAAATCAAAGTATCGCCCAAAAAACACAGTAACCTGAGGTGGAACGTATGGAGTCAGGACAGCCAGCCCAATCAGCATTAGAATAGGCTGTAAGAGAATCAACAGAACCAGTGCCATGCGAAGACCATAGGACAGAGTACCCTTCACATAGCGCAAGATGACTTGAGAAGCGCCAGATGAGACTCGCGAGGATCATGCATGAAGAGACAGACTTGCTGCACGGCATACGCAAGATCAGGGCGAGTGAGAGTCAGATACTGCAGAGCACCAGCCAGACTCCTGTAGGCAGAAGGATCGGCCACAGGCGGACCATCAGAGGCGGACAACTTGGCTTTAGTATCAACAGGCGTCATCGTAGAGTGGCAATCACTCATGCCAGCACACTGTAGAATATCCAAAGCATATTGTCGCTGAGAGAGAAATAGTCCGTCTGAAGAGCGAGTTACCGACATATGCAAGAAGTGATGAAGATCTCCCAAATCTGTCATGGCGAACTCACTGTGAAGCCGACTGATAATATCCTGAAGCAGCATGCTGGAGGAAGCAGTCAACACAATATCATCGACATATAGCAGAAGATATGCAGTCTTGTCACCATCTATGTAGACAAAAAGAGAAGTGTCCGAAACTGATGGAACAAAACCCAACTGTCGAATATATGTGGCAAACCGCTGGTACCAAGCACGAGGAGCTTGCTTCAAGCCATACAGTGATTTCTGAAGAAGACAGACGTAGTCGGGATGAGCTGGATCAACAAAGCCAGGGGGCTGCTGACAATAAACAACTTCATCGAGGTGACCGTGAAGAAAGGCATTCTTGACATCCAATTGATGAATCGGCCATTGGCGAGAAGCTGCAATAGTCAAAACAGTCCGAATAGTCCCTGGTTTGACCACGGGACTGAATGTTTCATCATAGTCGATGCCATGCTGCTGCAAGAAACCACGAACAACCCAACGAGCCTTATGTCGCGCAAGAGATCCATCTGAGTTGAATTTATGCTTATAAATCCACTTCCCAGTAACAATATTAGCACCAGAAGGACGAGGAACCAGTCTCCAAGTGCTGTTGTCCAGCAAAGCCTAATACTCATCAGCCATGGCAGCCCGCCAATTGGGATCAGCAAGAGCACTGCGATAATTAGCCGGAACAGGAGAAGGAGCCGAGTGATCGGCAGACAAATTCTGATAATTAACTGGCGGAATAGTACCAGACTGAAGACGAGTGATCCATCGCAGAGCCTGAGGTGCTAGAGAGTCACTGCGCATAGGACGTCGAGGAGGTGATGGTGACCGAAGCGAGGCGGCGGAGGCTCCATAGTGACAAACGGGAAGTGGACTGTGCACTGCACGTCCAGGAACCGGTCCAGCCATAGGACCAGGAAGCGCCGCAGGGGGGTTCAGTCATGGGCGTAGGAGGCGCCAGGGGCGCTGCAGGTGGCGCCACAGGTGCAGGAGCTGGACGGGGATGCCGGCTGTACACGTAGCTGAAGCGATCAGCAACAGCCGGCCCACCGGAGGCAGCAGCAGGAGCACCGGCGAGTGCGCCAGGAGGGCGGCTGCCCGGGGCAGCAGCAGTCGACGAGAAGAACCTGACGGGGGTTCAGAACCACGCCCATCAGGTGCAGGTCGCGGTTGCTCAACGTCCATGGAGGACGGAGCGACCGCAGGAGAGCGACCAGCTGCAACGTCCATGGAGGACGGAGCGGCCGCAGGAGGACCACCAGCTGCATGATTAGTAGAACAAGGTGCAATATCCAAGTCATCACCGAGTAAAAAAATCAAGGGAGCTAGTGGAAGCAGTAGGGGGTTGGGTCGCGAAAGGAAAATTAAACTCATCGAAGACAACACGTCGAGAGATAAAAATCCGTCGCGTATCCATATCGAGGCAGCGATACCCCTTGTGGGAGGAAGGGTATCCTAAGAAGACACAGGCTGCGGATCGCGGTGCTAGCTTGTGGAGGGGGGTGTCGCTTGCAGGTTCGGATAGCATAAGCAACCGAATACGCGCAAGTGATCATAGGTGGGTGGGGAACCAAAGAGACGTGTGAGGGATCTCGCTGTCAGTGGCAGAGGATGGGCGGCGGTTGAGCAGATAGGTGGCCGCCGACAGAGCCTCTGCCCAGTATTTGGGCGGCATGGATGCATGAAGAAGGAGAGTGCGCACTGAATTGTTAAGCGTACGAAGAACACGTTCAGCCTTACCATTCTGTGGAGAGGTATAGGGTCAGGAGATGTGAAAAACGATGCCGTTAGCAAGAAGAGTACTATGCATAGCGTGATTCACAAACTCGGTCCCGTTATCTGCCTGAAAGCATTTGACAGGAAGGCTGAACTGTGTGCGAACAAATGAGATAAAATCAACAATATGCTGATGAACCTCGGATTTGTGCTTAAGGGGAAACGTCCAACAATAGTGCGTAAAATCGTCCAGTAGAACCAAATAGTAAGAACAGCCAGATATGCTAGAAATCGGAGAGGTCCAGACATCACAATGAACGATCTCAAAAGGAGAAACGGTGCGAGAACTAGAAGTACTAAAGGGAAGGCGCGCGTGTTTGCCAAGCTGACAGGCATCACAAAGCGAGCGATCTGTTTTATTACATGAAATCAATTTGTTCTTCTTAAGGGAATCTAAGACTGCTGGACCAGGATGACCGAGGCGACGGTGCCACAGGGATGAAGAGGCTGCTAGCATGGCGTGGGCGACGACAGGGGCGGCTGTGGTCATGGTGTAGAGATCGCCATCACTATTGGAGCGAAGAATCACGCGTCCCGTCGTGGGTTCCTTGACAGAGAAACCAAAGGCATCAAACTCGATGGAACAACTATTGTCGCGAGTAAATTGACGGACAGAAAGTAAGTTGCGAATGATAGACGGAGCGACAAGGATGTTATTCAAAGCGAATTTAGACGTGGCAGTATGAAGAATAGAGGAACCTCGGGATGTGACAGGGATACGTGCACCATTGCCTACAGTAATCGAAGAATGAGCAGCAGGGAGGCGGGAGAGGAGTATACCGTCCGAGGAGTGCATGTGTGTGGAGGCGCCAGTGTCCATCACCCATGCATTACCTTGAAGTGCCATCTGTTGGAGAGCAGCCACCAGACCGGCCTGATCCCAGGAGGGGGAAGGGGCCGGCGCTGCAGGAGGAGCGCCGAGTGTTGTATGGGCCTGCCGGGGGGGGTGAGGATGCCCTGGCCACCACGCCAGGGCTGCCCGCTCGTAGTCCAGACGCCAGGAGCACCAGCCTGCGCCCCTTGCTGGACGGCCTGTGGATTGAAACAAATCCATGGGCCGCCGGGGAAAGGTGCGCGAGGCTGCTGCTGGCCGCCGCCGTTCCACTTGCCGAAGGTCTTCTTGCGCTTCTGCTGGCCGCCACCGGAGCCCTGCTGCGGCTGCTGGGATTGCTGCTGCGCAGGGCCGGAGGAGCGGCAATCAGGGCCGCAGGAGGAGGAGTCGGTGTAAGCGACGAGAGCGGTGGAGGCGGCGACCTTGGCCTCATTGGCCAGGCGCAGCTCTTTCAGGGCGAGCTGATCGAGGGCCTTGGTGAATGTGATTCAGGAGTGGAGGCGATGATGTCGGCGGTGGTGCTGTAGCGGGGATTGGTGCCATGAAGGAGATTGAGGACGAGGGTGGCGTTGTCGACAGGCTGGCCGACGTCACGGAGTGCACAGGCAGCCTGCTTCATTGCCTTGCCGTAGTCCTCGACGCTTAGGTCGCCTTGGTTGAGGTTGTGGAAGGCGTGGCTGAGGAAGATGGCACGGGGCTCCTTGTTCGCCTGGAAGTGATCAGCGATGGCGGCCCAGAGTTGGTGCGCCGTCTGATCTGCCTCCATGGCGAAATCAAGAATGGCGTCGGAGACAGAGCCGTACAGCCAGTTTCGGACGCAGCAGCCGGCCTGAGTCCAAGCATCTGTACGTGGGTTGGGAGGAGCGGTGCCGTCGATGTGTGCGAGAAGGCCGAACTTCCTGCACATCGCCTCGATGAAGGAGCGCCACCTGGTGTAGTCGGTGGAGCGGAGCTCGAGCTTCAAGGGAACGTGGGACTGAACAGCGACGGTGACGTACGGAGCCGCCATGGGGACGTCAAGCTAATCAGGGACGAGGTCGACGGAGGGAGGAGAGTCGCCTATGGAGGAGGAGGCGCTGTCACCGGTGGTGGATGAGGCGCTGGTGACAGAGGACATCCACAGATGGGATCTGTCGATGGTGCGGCCGGCCAGGGGAGGGCGGCGGCTGAGGGTTAGGGCAGCGGAAGGAGGGGGGGAGGGCGCACGGCAGGCCTAGGGTTTGGCCCGGACTCGTGATACCATGTAGAGAATTGAGAAACACCTCTCTCCCAATGAGGGGGGTGACCTTTCATTATATAGGCCGTATAGGCTTGGGGTACAAGAAATACAATACAAGCACATATACAACACTATATGTCTAACACTCTTTCTGTCTTTCTTAAATTTTTAACCCTGTACTTATTTATTTATTTCCTTTACAATAAAAAACACAGTAGGGGCTTCCCCCTTCTGTATCTCCGACAAAAACATAAGTGCTAAATAATTCCTGCAATGAATCCTGCACCCAAATGAACAACATAAAAAGATACAGTAGAATAAGTGAAGCTTTTGTAGGTAACGATAGCGTAGTTTGCAAATGTGCTGCTATGAAGAGATGATAAAAAGCAGATAGTGTGAGCCATTGTTTTCTCTAGTTGTCAGCAATAAGGACTGGCATCATCAGAATCCTAAAGCAGCTTTAGGCCACATTCTGTTCCTAGCAAACTTGTTCAATGCTATACTTAATGCAATGCAACCCATTTAACATGTCAAGGGGATGTAATAATGATATGCAAAACTGTGGAAATTATGTGGCACAAAAGGTGAGCATTTGTTTCTTCCTCTTCCCTTTCCCGCCTATCCATAACACCAATATATACAGAATTAAATGGAATAAGAAACCACACCGGATTACAGTAACCAGGCTTACCATGCCTCAATCTCTAAGGTGTGGAATCACTCTGGTTTCCCAAACATGTACCTTACACAGGAGGATAACAGATGTAAGATTAATTAGAGAGAAGCACTAAGATGAGGAACCAAAAATTAAGAATAGTGCTACCAGGAGACTACATATTGGATACTCGCAACTGCAAGTGAAATTAAAATAAAAGAGTTATAGACCTCAGGATGAATATAATCACCTAGGCTCTTGGATGTAAATCGGCAGTAACATATCGTATCACGGAGAGGAGAGGCCTGCGCTGATAGCTGTGCATGAAACAACGTCATAACCAAGGCACGATTCATACCATTAGGGAAAAAATAATCTCACCATGAGCATGGCATATTAAATGGAAGTAGAAAATTGAATGGTAACCATCAATCAAACTTGCCTTTTGCCAAATGAACATGTAATACAAGAAGGAAGGAACTGCAAATGAAAGTAAAGATTAGATAGATTTCCTGGAGTGGCAGTGGCCTCTAGCTATGTTTGCAGATAAAATGCAGGTTAGAAAACGATAATAAGCCAGGAGTCCAGGACACATTTCACATGGACATTCCATCGAACACATGATATGCAACTAATGTAATCCGCATGAGAGATGACATATTTATCTGAAAACAAAACAAAGGACTCACAGAGATCGGCCAAGAAAATATAGATTGGAATCCTTCTATGCATGGTGCAATATGGCAGGTCTGTTCAGGAAATTTTTTTTTGCAGACTTACAACTTTACCTTTCCATCGGAGCCCTTCTTGGCCGGTGGAGAATTGCAGCGTTGTGGGATGGCTGTGGAGGCGGTCACTGAGGATGGCTGCTATATCCTGAACAAATGAGCATGCCTTACCAAGGTCAATAGCAGAGGAGATGGAGGAAATATATGACAAAGATTACAACAAAGTGCAATGCAGATGGCACCACGGCACGGGGACCTCGCCTACGATATGGAGGAAGATGGTGGTCCTGAAGCAGATGATGATTTAATGAAAGCCACCATCACAGCAGTTGCTCATGGGCCACGCAAATCGCCCACCGAGCTCGTTGCTGGAGGAGGAAGGAGGTAGGCCGCCATGCAGACACCACCGTGCGACGCAGGGACGAGCGACGGGGCCTGCAACTCAGTTGGGGGAGAAAGAGAGAGTAGCTGGCAGCTGTTGTGTTAAAAATATAGGCAGCATTCGACATATTTTAATTCCGAATAAAAGCATGTAAATCGTAATGACAATTAGTGATCCAGTGAGAACATGATATGTGCATGTGTTCAAGTTTAATCTCATATTAAACAAGAACAAAATAAAGAACCACAGAAGGTTCAGAATGTACCCTGAGACGGGGCCGTACCGGAGGCAGTGGCTGCGCCGTTATCAACTGGATTAGTCATGCTAATCGGTTGACCTTGTTCGGTGTAGCCGTACAAATTCGATGCAGTGACGAGTTGATGCAGTGCAGTCCCTCGAACGGCACCGGGAAGTAGTGGATGTAGTCGTACAGGCCACCAGGAAGAAGACGATGCAGACGAACTTGAGCAGTCGCGTGAAGACGCTCCCAAAAAACCTTATCGCCTGGCTATCCCGAGCAGGATCTCAAGCCAGTCGAGGTTCCGGAGGCTCTGCTCTCGCTAGAACCGTGCGCGCAGTGCTAGCGATGGGGAGGCAAGCGTTGCAGCAGAAACAATGAGGGAGAAGGGAGAGGTCTCCTAAACAGGAAT
>CM014277.1:14265186-14284857 GCA_004135705.1 Alloteropsis semialata
GTCTCGTAGACGATGGACACGTCGTAATCTCATTGTGGCACCACGCTAGTGTCTAAGACCTGCACGAAACAACTCTGGGAACTTACCCCGGTGAGACGCAGAGTGTCGAGCCTGGGGCTCGAACGCTCGTGGGCAGGAGCCAGCAGCCGCTCCCTACCACTAGGCCATCCGCCCGTTCTCATTTCTCTGGCGATTTGGAACTAAACACAACCGGACCGTGAATTTTTTTTAATTTTTTTTCATGATTTTTCAAAAATAACGGTTGGATGACAGAATTTGCAAATCTGTCATCCAACCGCCGTATCATTTGGCTGCCGCCAAATGATACGGCGGTAACAGAAGCTAACCGCCGAATGAAACGGCGGTTAGAGCAACCGCCGTTTGAATTTGCAGTTTGAATTTAAAAATTTAAATTTGAACTGTATGAGGAACCAAACCGCCAAATGGTTTGGCGGTAGGTGTCGGCACGTGGGCCTGAGATCCTAACCGCCAAACCATTTGGCGGTAGGGGGATCCCGCCCCTTGCCGCGCCGTCCGATCCGGCTGGAAGGCTCCCGCCGTCGGATCCACGGCGGGATCCCCTTACCGCCGAACCATTCGGCGGTTCGGGGCCTGGCCTCTATATAAGCTGAAATCACGTTTGAAAATTTATTCTAAATCAGAAAAAAAACTAGGGTTAGAGAGGAGGGTTAGGGAGAGGAAGAATCAGCGGCGAAGCCCTGCCGGATCTGCGCTTCGGTTTGAGGTAAAATCCGATCTCGTAGTTGTAACTTCAATTTGGTAGATTTATGACTTTGTAATTATTTTAGTATTTAGTTTACACAGTATGAAATTGTAGTATTATTTTTGAGTTACTGATATTAGACTTAGTTACTGATATTGAGCTACCAGGAGTTCACAGCACGCACGGCCCCAGCAAGAAGTGGTTGCTTCAGTTCAGCGTAAGTACCTACACCGTTCTGTTTGAGTTTAAATTAGAGTTTAAATTATAGTTCAAATTAGACTTTAAATTAGAGTTTACATTAGAGTTTAAATTAGAGTTTATATTAGAGTTTATATCTTCTTAAATTAGAGTTTAAATTAGAGTTTATATTAGAGTTTATATCTTCTTAAATTAGAGTTTAAATTAGAGTTTATATTAGAGTTTATATCTTCTTATATTAGAGTTTAAATTAGAGTTTATATTAGAGTTTATATCTTCTTAAATTAGAGTTTAAATTAGAGTTTATATCTTCTTATATTAGAGTTTAAATTAGAGTTTATATCTTCTTATATTAGAGTTTAAATTAGAGTTTATATCTTCTTAAATTAGAGTTTAAATTAGAGTTTAAATTAGAGTTTATATCTTCTTATATTAAAGTTTAAATTAGAGTTTATATCTTCTTAAATTAGAGTTTAAATTAGAGTTTATATTAGAGTTTATATCTTCTTATATTAGAGTTTATATTAGAGTTTATATCTTCTTAAATTAGAGTTTAAATTAGAGTTTAATTTTGAGTTTAAATTAGACTTCATATTAGAGTTTAAAATAGAATTTAAATTAGAGTATATATCTTATTGCACTTATTGCAGGCGGACTACATGAGGGCAGACGCTGACGAAGTGACCGTCCAGAGTCACTTGGAGGCGTACCTGCTCTGGCTCTTTGGGTGGGTGATGTTCTGCAGCTCACAGGGGGACTCGTGTCACAGGTTCCTGATCCCTTACGCGGCGGCCATCGCGATGCACCCGCTCGAGCAGATTCCTCAGATCAGCTGGGGCTCTGCGGTTTTGGCCGCCACGTACAGGGGCCTGTGCACGGGCGTGCACAAGATTAAGAAGGGAGACCCTATCTTCGTCGGGTGTCCCTTGCTGCTGCAGCTATGGTCGTACGAGCGGTTCCCAGTGGGCAGACCAGCGATGAGCCCCGAGCCGTACGACGGCCCGGATCCTGGCACGGACCCGCGTGACTACCCCACCATGGGGTCTTTGTGGTGCCTCCGGAAGGTATGTGTTCGAACATTTTTTATTTTTAACATACTTTTGTTGTTGAGACTTGCTATATTATTTGTATTACTTGTGCAGCCGAGCTGGGCGGGCCAGCAGACGAGGAGGTCGTACGCAGACTTCGTCGGCCAGTTCGACGGGCTCGTTGACGCAGACGTGCGTTGGATCCCCTACACGCCTGACATGATCCACACTGTCGTCCTTGTGCCAGCGCGACCAGGACTACTGGATGACGACGAAGCCCCTGGTCTTCGACGTCCACGTGGAGGAGTACGCGGTGCACAGGGTGATGAGGCAGTTCCACCTCTACCAGGAGTCACCGCTCCCGGTCGTCCACTCCGTCGACCCGATCCACCACAGGTACGTGTGTCGTATTTCCGTCCCGCAAGTTTTGTATATTTCTTAACTCACATGGTCGATCTTTGAATAGGTGGACGAGGAGGGGACACACAGCTGGCACACTGTGGCAGCCCGCGGTGGCGCAGTACGTGGTCGGTTGGGCAGACGCGTTGAACCACGTCGTCGCCGAGCACCGCCCGCACTCCGACGAGGCCTTCGCAGCGTACCTGCGGTGGTACTGGCCTAGGACCCGCGTTCGGGTCCTCCGCGTTCCGCCCCAGCCCACTTTCCCCCCGGCGCAGGTGACGAGCACGTACCCGGTACGACGCGACCAGAACTACGCGATTGGGGTAAGTACTACGTCCTTACTGCTATAACACATTCGATCAGTACGTATTTTAATTAACATAATTGAACAGTACGACGTGCTCGCGGAGATCGACGCTACGGCTGCGTTTAGCCGAGCGAGGGCGGACTTCATGACCCCCGCCGACCACGTGGCGACGTACGACCACATTCTGCACCTCCTCACGAAGTTCAGGCGGGCGGTTTCGTGCCGGCACGACGACGCTCCGGCGATTCCACGCCACCCCGCCTCGTCCTCCAGCTCGGCGTCCACTGGACGTACGTACCACGCGCCGTCCAGCTCCTCGCAGCCGCCTTTCCCTCCTATGGGAGCAGGTCCGTCGACGGCACCCTCCGCGCCGTCCAGCTCCTCGCGTCTACACTTCACTTCTATGGGACCAGGTGCGTCGACGGTACCTCCCGCGCTTAGCACGCCTGTCCCGGTTCAGAGCGCTCCCTTGGGGATACCTACGTACACGCCGAGGCCGTCAGCTGTCTACAGCACAGGTACACTATAGTATCCAAGTTTTGTTCGTAACATCCTATCATTGACTAATTACGTTCTCGACTAACGTTTTATGTGACAGGGCAACCACCGATGACCACAGTCGGCGCGTCCACGTCGGCAGGGCAGGCCGTCCACGGCTTAGGTACGTAATTGACCAAACGATATTACTATATACTTTTACTTGCGTACTAACGTGATTGTGTATAATGCAGCGTACGCTTCAGACGGGACACCCGACGACCCAGTCGAGGAGCACCACCCCGCGGCCACCCAGTGGACGGTCCCCTCCGACATTGAGACCTGGTACCGACAGGGGCAGGGGTCGCAGGAGGAGGTTGGTGGTTCGCAGTTAGGTAGCGCCCCTGTACCTGCTACTCAGTTCTCGCAGCAGCCACCGTTCGCGACACCGCCTCCTGCGGATGCAGGGCGCCCGAGTCGGCAGGCACCGCCACCTGACCCCTCACGTACTCCGCGCACCACACGAGAGCCGTGCAGTAGGCGGCCAGGAGGGTCAGGCCTAAGGTGGTCAAGCGAGGCCACATTTAGTTTTTTACTTTTTACACTCGAGTGATTATGTATTGTACTGGATGTTGTATTATACTTTTCATGTTCAGTACTTTCTTGTTTGTGATATTATTCGTTTTCCTTCATTCGCAAGTATTTTAAAAACTTTACGGTGCCACATACAAATTACACCGCTTTTTCAATGCAAAAATGAAAAAAAACCCTTACCGCCGTTCCATTTGGCGGCAAGCGTAACCGCCGAATGGAACAGCGGTTACTTCAACCGCAGGCTGGCGGTTAGAGGAACCGCCGGTTAAAACGGCGGTTAGATTAAACCGCCGATTAAACCGGCGGTTAATCCTAACCACCGGTTTATTTGGCGGTTTCTCTAACCGCCGAGTCATGCGGCGGTTAGCTTCTCTTACCGCCGTATCATTTGGCTCCGCCAAATGATACGGCGGTTGGATGACAGAATTGCAAATTCTGTCATCCAACCGTTATTTTGGAAAAATCGTTAAAAAAAATTTAAAAAAATTCCCGGACCGTTGCAGCCCGTCCTGTTGTGTACATTTGGCCCAACTGTACATGGGGCGATTCTGAGCCTGGCCGAATCGAGAGGCCACCTGTATTATGGACCGGTCTTTGTTTCTGGGCTGGTGTGTATGGCCGACCGCCCGGTCCAATCTCTCTACTAGCGGGCTGAAATTCATCAGGTTCACAGTAGACAAACGATAGATAAAGTTCGAAGACGAACCCGCCCGATGCAGGAGCAGGTTGCGTTTCCTAAAAAAAAAAGAAAAAAAGAAAAAGAAAAAACTAGCAGTTTACGTGGAATCTTACGTGAAGGATGCAGATTTGCGGTGTGCTTTGCAATGTGCAGAGATGTAAAGGGCAAAAGCTTTGCTCACTATCGTGAACCTGCGTATGACAGGCCGAAGCGAAGAGCCACATATGTAACAAATACACAATCCAACAGTACCAACGTGCCTTCAAATGCAAGATTCTACATGTACAAACATACGTAAGTATGATCCGTCAGTTTTGCATGGATGTGAGAGTAGAGGCATCGCAGAAAGCGAAAAAAAACTTGTGCATCCTAAGGTACTAGTTGCTTCTGCCTGCCACGCTGCTCTCCTCAGCAAGCCTCTTACGGATCTGTCACGGTTCCAGGGTTCCAGTGCTCCATCCCATTACCGAAACAATAAAGAAAAAATTTGTCCTTTCCTCGGTGCTCCCTTCGTTCTTAAACATACGACGCTGTTGACTTTTTTTTTCCTTCGTTTCACTATTCGTATTTTTCTACAAATATTTTTGCAAATTGATAAGTCTTCTAGTTAACTCCAAAGTACTATTAGTAAGAGATGTAGCGGTACCTATTTTACTTTATTTAACAAACTAATTAATAAAATATTATCCCATATTCTACTGGGAGAGGCCTCTCTCTTTATCCTTATCTCGACACCCCTCCTTATCTCCGTCCGTTTTCGATCCAACGATGCGCATGGGAGTCCTTTTTTTTCGGGCGGGGCTGCGGCGGACTCCAGGGATTCCAAATCGTTTTGAATTTGGGGAGTCGCGCCGAGGAGAGAGAACATTTCTTTTCCCCTCCATTTCCCCGTACTCTTCTGGATCTAGGCGAGGCGGCCGGCGATTTGCGCGTCACGGGTGCTGCCGGAGTCGACGCCTGCCCTCGCGCCCACGCGCGGGACTGCCGGAGCAGAGGCATCAGCGGGGCTGCCGGAGCGGAGCCATCCGCGTTGATGCCCAAGTGGAGCTGAGCTCGCGGCGACCGGAGGCAGCGCTAGCAGTCGAGGCGTTCCACGGCGCGGTGCGGCTCTGCTCGTCGCTCACGAGCTTTGCGGTGCGCGGAGTCCCCAACGAGGAGCGGATCTATCCAGGTGTTCCGACGCGAAGCAAGAGTAGGCGGAGTCTTCCCCGAGTCCTTCTAGGTCGCGATTTGAGGTCTGTGAACATGCATCGTTGCTCTGATTTCGATTTCTGTTCATCAATGTTCTAGGGTTTCAGTCCATTCCCATTGTTCTCTTAGTGTAGAGTATGGGGATGATTTGTTTGCACATAGACATTGATCTGTTTTGAAGGCTTTTTCTGCCTGCTTGGAGTTCTTCATTTTGTTAGGATTTGTATAGCTCTGCTTGTTTACAGGTTATGATGGGTTCAACTAGATGTATATATAACTCATGTTGGCCCCATTATCCCTCTGCTATATGCTACCATAAAGCTTGTAGTTCAATTGCTTGTGCAGATCTGTAATACTGAATGACATGATTACAGTTTTAGTTTCTCGGACAGTAATGGCAACACTATTTTAACTCATCCAAGCAATTTAGGTTCATGGTCATTCAACTTTTCAGATAATGAATTTCTGATTATATTAATCTTTTCTTCAGTTTCTCTGTAATTGGATCTGCATCTCCATCTTGAGTACTGATTTGATAGCGACACTAGTAAATAAAAGTGTGACTTGAGATTCTGTTTCTTCTAGTTCCAGTACTTATGTGTGTTCTGACCACTTGGTTCAAAGTCTCTTTGTACTGAATTTTTTTTGCTTGGGTCAGTAGGTTCTTTGGTTATTCTTTTTCAAACTGAGCTTTTTCGTGATGTCAAAGCGGTTTGCTAAGAAGTGGTGTACATTCATTTAATCTTTCATGATTTTTTGAAGAGTATTGTGAGTTACCATGTGGAGAAAAAAATTTAGTTCATGTCAATGGAAAACGATTAAATATTTATTTGTTAGACCCTACAATCTAGTTCATGTCTCTATTGAGGAGGTCTGAAGTTGCGTATGAAGTTTTGAACTGGGAGAAGTCGTTCCGAGTTTGGCGATTATTGTGTGTACTGAAACTGTACCCTATGTTTAGCATGTGCCAAGTATCTGGTCTGGAGTTACCTCTTACATGTAGCTTTCGCGTTTGTTTGCTGGTTCGACAAAATTGGTTGATAACAGTTACTTCCTATGTGTTCCAAAATTGAAGTTACTTTATTTCTCAGATAATTATACCAGAATTTACTTCCTGTTGAGGTCCTAATCAGTTATAAAGTTCTTTTTTATTTTTTAGTTTCAGTCATTTTGGGGTCCAGTTTCATGGGTAATAGGGGTTTGGCGATTTGAATTTCTGGACGCCACCAATTTGAAAAATTATTGGTGGCAAGGATTTGTGATGTGGTGGCTGCTATTGGTTGCCTGAGCTTAGGGTAACAGATATAAGGGGTTGTGATCACTGGCTGATACTTGAACTGTCACAATTTTGCTGCTATAATTTGTGAGCATGATTAGGAATTTTTTTTGGTTCAAAGTCTCCTTGTTCTGAACTTTTTTTGCTTGGGTCAGTTGGTTCTTCGGCTATTATTTTTCAAACTGAGCTTTTCGTGATGTCAATGTGGTTTGGTCATTTTGTATTAATTTTTGTGCATGAATTGATTTGGTTACGAAACTGATTGGTACCAAGTGTTGTACATTCATTTAATCTTTCATGGTTTTTTGAAGAGTATTGTGAGTTACCATGTGGAAATAAATTTAGTGCTTCTAGACCAGTGCCTAAGTTATGGATCTTTGCTGCACCCAAACATGGTTAATAGTGATGGGTATATTTGGACTAGAGTAGTTAGTTGGTAAGTGCATATTCTTTTCTATGTATCTTCTCATCAGTTTTGTCATTACAGTAAGTAAATATGAACCAATCTATATTACATATTAAGTAACTTTTTCAAAATTATATATTATTTGATAAGTAACTTTCAGATCATTAGGTAATACAAGAGGCCAAGAACTGTTGCAATGTTGATCTTGTTAGTGTTGATTTTGTTTTTCTTTCGCTATTTTCGCTAAGTTATCGGGGTGTGGGCTTAATTTCTTCAAGTCACGGGCTTTGCTGAATTCTTGAAATTGTTGGTAAGCATTTGTGTTGTGGCTGCTGTTGTAGTTTGCTTCAGCTTAGGATAATAGAGATAACGGTTCTGATCATTGGTTGATACTTCAACTATCATATTTATGATACAATTTTTTGCAATCTGCGCATCCTTGTGTTAATTTGTGAACATGAATTGTTTTGGCTATGTCACTGATGGGGTAACAAGTGTCCACATGCATTTAGCTTTGTATTAAACAAACAATGCTTTAATTTCAATCTTGAGGTTATTTCATGCACTTTGTTGTTCCTGCCTGTGGTTGATTTCCTTGTCGTGTGAAATAGTAAAAGCTTTGGGTTTCATACTTCCTATGTGTTCCAAAATATAAGCAAGTTACTTTATATCTCAAATAATTGTACCATAAATTACTTCCTGCTGAGGTCCAAATTACTTATAAAGTTCTCAAACTTTTGCTTATTTTTGACAATTTGTTATGTCTTTTGTACGATTAGTTTTAAACCAACGTTTCAATATGAAGAGAAAACTAAAATCCAATCTGGCTATGAACAATGGTGGTGCGGGCACTTCTGCACCTGATTCAAGAAAAAAAAAATGAAGCACACACTTGAGGTTTGTTCTCTTGTAGCATAATTTATTTGTATACAATAGCATATTATGTCTTATATTTTATTTAATTGTTGCGTCATTTTTTGTTTTATTGTAGCAAAGCAATAACCGTGGCTCTCCAATGACTCTAGTCAAATTATACAAGAACATGACTAACGATCAGCGTCAACTTATTGATGGCACTGGCTTTGGTGGTCTGCTCAATTCTGCATGCTCTCAGATTTTCCCAGATTTGTGCCAATGGTTGTTTGAGTCTTTTGATCCGGATGTGTGTGAGTTGGTCTTTCCTGGAAGGGGATGCATCCCTATCACTGATTCTATTGTGCACAGGGTTATGGGAATTCCAAGGGGTCCTGAGATCATCAATTGTCAGTTAAATGCAGAAGTGACCAGTTTTATAATTTCTGATCTTGGTTTGCCAAAACGAAATCAACCAAAGATTTCAGATCTGTCCAAGTTTCTGGAATCCTACAGGAATGCTGATCACAAGTACTTGAGGTATTGGACTTTGTTAGCTGCCTCTTCTGTTATCTATCCAACCTTCAGCACAAAAGTTAGTCCAAGACTTTATCCTTCTGTAAGAAAAGCTCGGTCAATTGGGCAACAGAATTGGTGTGAGCTTGTTATCCACTGTCTTAAGGAGAGCAGGCAAGGTGTTCCTACGAAACACAAATTCAAGCCATGCCTCACCTTCCTCATGGTAACTTGATTCTTATCAAGTTATGCTTTTATATTCTAATGCTTATATTATTAAAATCTTAAATATATATTTATTGTATTCACTTGTGCAGATTCTTTACTTGGATTCTCTTGAACATGGTTTGAAAAGGATATCAACGAGAGGATGTCGGGTTGCTGTCTGGACTACAAATCTTGTCAAAAAAGCTATAGCCAAGGACCGCAAACCTGATGGAACTTTTGGTGCACTCCAGGTTATCTTTTCTCCACTATCAGCAAACTCTCCTATTTTCTTGTTTTTTTCTTTTTTGTTGAGAGATTGACACAATTATTTTTAATTTCATTGTCTGTGTTCAGCTCAGAGCAGAGTTTGTAGGCAAGGATAATGTCTTTTTTGGGCACCCTCTTCCACTTGGTTCTTTTATAAACGCACATGTACCTGATAGTTTTGGACCACAGGTATACATGTTTTGTTCTTCTCTGTTCTTTTTGCTAAACTCTGTAAATCTATTTTCTTGTCTTCTAAAAACTTTTACAAGTTTTATTACATAGGAGAGGTTCAAAGCAAAGCAAGCTGTTGAACAAATGTTTACTGGCTTCACCAAGTTGGTTACCAAGTTTCTTCAAGATTTGTACCAGCCAACCAGTTCCACCCATGATAGTTCAAGTATTCAACAATATAATTCTGATGATGATGAAGAAGGAGAAGCAGAAGAAACAGAAGAAGAAGGAGAAGAATCAGAAGAAGAAGGTCAAAAAACACAACAAGGAGGAGAAGAATCAGAAGAAGGAGTAGAAGAATCAGAAGAAGAGGCTGAAGGAGAATCTGAACAAGAATATGATGAAGCTGAAGGAGCAGGACGAGGGCAAGAAGAAGTCGAAGAACAACAAGGTAATTTTGATGAAACTCTATTTCCACCAACTCTAATTATGTTGCCTTTCCCTAAATCAAGTAGCTGTCTGATTCAAATAAAGAAAGTAATTATTTTCTTTCACTGAAATTTTTTTGTTCTTTTTGAGGACCTTCATGATTATAAAGTAATCTTACTTGAGATAGTCATCATGATGTAGCAAGCTAGACAAAAGTAATCTTAGTTGAGATTAGAAAGTAACTTGTGACTAGTTTAAACCACGCAAAATGTAACTTTACTGACTATTGACATGATAAAGAAAGTAACTTATCCATTTTTGGCAACAACAGATTACCAAACTGTGTCAAATACTTAGTGAATGCCATGCTTACTATTTTTTGTTCAACTTGCAGTTCCTGAAAAGGCTGAGAAACAAATAGAAGAAGATTCTCAAGTAGAATATGACAAAGTGCCACCAGATATATGTGCACAAGGAGAACATGACCAACCAGTAGATGGTGGACCAGATTCTCATAAAGATTACAACACAGGTCATTTTTTCCTCATTTTATCTCTTTTGTCTTTTATTATGTAGGCCTTTACATGTGCTACTCGAATCAACAAAAAACCACTGAGAAAGCAGATGATCTTTTTTCTCTGATTTCTCCTTTGAAATCATGTAACCCCCGGCTTGTGTTGATTCCATAACATGTCCTGCTTTTTTTTCCTAGATAAATAGTCAACTGTTACACAGATACACATTTATTATTTTTTCTTATGTCTCTTTTTCTTTTTAGGGCTTGCATCCGCTGATCTCAATATTGAAATGGAACCTCAAAGCACTCAAAACAAATCTCCAGAAATGAAAGCTGATAAAGAAGGTACGTGTTCATATTTTCATGATGAAGTGTCAACAGTATAGCATTAGGAACTACATGATCATAATTCTACTTTCACATTTATTAATTTCATATTTTTTGTTCTTTACCAGTATGTAATTTATAATGTTTTAGTTTCAGTTTAAGTAACTTTTTCATCTTATGCAGAAACTGGACTTGAAGCCCCTAAATCTGATGTATTGCAATCAACTGCTGAAAAGGTTCAAGAGATAGTGCTCCAAAACCAGCAGCTGAATGCTGAAGATGTACTAGTTCATGAAGACATATCTTTCGAAGATAATGACAAGGTGTTGCAAGATGACACAGGTATTTTTGTTTCTCTTCAATTTTGTTGATCTATTTATTTTCATGTTAATTCTTTATGTTAATACATTCTATACAAACTTTTGGGATTCTAGCACATTGATTTAACTGCATAGCACATAGATTTAGTAACTTTTTCTTACTACGTAAATCTTTAAACTATATATGTCATTAACTCTGAAACTGCTATTTCTCTTTTCAAAATGTCCCTGATGGTTTTCTTTTAAATCTGTACAGTATGTTTTCTATCTTTTGTTTTTCCCATTTTTATTTCTGCTTTTACTAACATGTCCTCGTCATACATATTTCTTCTTAAAATGGGAAGTAACGTTTTTCAGCATACAGTACATATAAAATGTAACTTCAATTAAACAATAGCAAATGCTAAGTAACTACTGTCCTGTTTGGAAACAAAAATTACTTTCTACTATATATTTCTAATTCTTTGCTACATGATACCTGCAGTTCCTGAAAATGACTACACAAGTAAAGATGGAGTCCCTGAAAAAGAGCACACAGCTGCTACCAAGGTGGAAGACATAGGGTTGCAAACCGAAAAGTGCAATGAAAAAGATATTGTAGGTGATGAACAAATATTTCCAGAACATGAAAGCAAGGTGTTGCAAGATGAAGCATATCAGAATGATTTTGCCAGCTCCCAAGCATCATTTGCAAGTTATATCAGTCTGGGTGCACCAACTCAGCATAAAGAATTCCCAGTTGATGACTTTGGTACGTATTTCAATGCTATTCTAGAGCACATCACTGCTACTCTAGAGTTTTTAATTTTTCTTATTACTGCTATTTTTTAGTGCTCTTGTAGGCTGACTATATAACCATCTACTTGCTGAGTTTCAAACATTAGAGATTGATCCAAGTCCACTAGACCATTAAGCCATGAACCACATAATCCTCTATATTATCTATGTTACTTTTCATTACACATTTCCATCCAACATTTTTAACTGATGGTTTCATTTTATTATTTTTCTTAACTAGGTGTTGTCAATCTTGTATCTCAAGTGACTGATAGCATTGAATCTTTGGATTTGCATA
Source organism: Alloteropsis semialata (assembly GCA_004135705.1). Classification (NCBI taxonomy): domain Eukaryota; kingdom Viridiplantae; phylum Streptophyta; class Magnoliopsida; order Poales; family Poaceae; genus Alloteropsis; species Alloteropsis semialata. The sequence goes on from CM014277.1 coordinate 14,277,150, forward strand.
CAACCTTTGAGGACAAAGTCATGTCTCAACAAACTCAAGCCACCGAAGATTCTAGCATACAGCCAACAGATACTATCCCTAAGTTACAAGTTGTCAAGAGAAATTCGGAGGATGCCACAATCTCTACATCAGATTTCAGATGCACTAAGACAGCTAGAGCCTCTGCCCCTGTATCTGCTGTCTGTCAAGAAAGACCTGCTCCTGCCATTTCTGCAACTGAAGAATTGCCCAAACGGAAATGTTTTGAATCAATGTCATTTCCTGCCCCCAGCTTTGACTTGGGAATAACTGATTCATCACAAGAACAGTCTCAGAGTCAAGATAATATTTGCAAAGTAACATCAGAATTCGTATTGCCTCCAAGCCAAAGGCTCAAAAGGACCCTGCATCTGCCCCCTCAACCTGCTAGGCCTGTTGACGAGCTGTTGCCAAAACTTTCAAGTGTTGCTGCCCCTGCCAGTACATCAACTGTGAATCCCAGTAATCCCATTGAAGCTGCTGATCCTGGATCTGTTCAGGTTGCTACTGATTGGGTCAATCGTGATACAGATGCTAACCAGCTTGATGACAAGGTAACCGAGGTAATAGTGCTGGCATCTCAAAGTCAAGAAAATGGGACAACAAACGACCCTATAGTTGTTCATTCTCAGAGCCAAGAACACCTTGCTCACGATGGTTACATATCTGATGATACTCTGCTGCAGTTGGATCCAACACCTCTACCAACTATAGCTGGTGTCTTTGACCATGCAAGTGCACCGGAAGTTACTTTTGCGGATGATGGAATCACCCCAGTGCCCCATGTTCGCCATGAGAGGGTCAGTAAACCAGGTGTCTACCAAAGGTCACCTTACATCGACTACAACAAGATGAACAACTTTGATATTTGCAAAAAAGACCGAGACACATACTTCCAGATTACCAGTTTTGGTTCTTCATCCAGATCAAGGAAAAACAAGTAATGTTTGCTGTCCTTTTAATTTAGTTTTCCTTTTTGGTACTACTGCACAATTCGTTTTACAATTTACTTCAATCTTTGTTTCAGTAACATGATTGTAAACTACGGAAATGTACACACCACTCTTCGTGACTTTGCCGATTCTTTGAAGCCTAGAGGCCGGCTCTCAACTCACACGGCTGACTGCATGCTTCATGTCCTCAGAACAAAACAGAAGTGCGGTACAAAGTGTATTATGTCCTCAAGAATTGCAGTAAGTTTCCTGTCTATACCAAGTGTATTATAATGCATCCATGCTAGAACAAATTTGCACATATTCTCAATTTTAAGTAATTGCAAAGTTACTTTGTATGTACTAGTGATGAACAACTAGTTACTTCCAACATCATGTAAATTAATACATAGTTACATTGTAGGCCACATTGGTAGTGACATTTTGTTTCTGTTATGTTCTGGATAATGTAAGCAAGCTGACAGCTTCAATAACTGAACATATGAAATAAAAACTGCACTAATTTATCCTCGCAGTTGAAACATCAAGTAACATTTTCATTACCAATCAGTTGTAGCAAGTAACTTGACACATTTCACATAGTAAAAAAAATAACATTTACATCTTCTTTTTGCAGACATTTGCTCTAGCTGGTCAGCTTGAAAGAACTGAAATGAGGAGTAGTTTTAGTTTCTCAAAGCGCCTTGACCACTACCAATTGGTGAGTTTAAGTTTTGTTTTTAATTTTTAATGATTGCGTCACTATTTTATTCCTCTAGGTCCTATGTTTCTTACTTTTCTGGGTTTGTCCTTTTTCCTCTGTATGTTTGCTGCATAATTGAATATACAGATTATGTTCCCAGTCCTCGAAGACAGTCCTGACCTTCCAGAAGGAAACCATTGGTTTCTATTGTGTCTGAATCTGAGGGCTCAACGTTTTGAAGTTTTTGACTCAATCAGGGGCCAGAATGACTTGATGCTTGCACACAACTGTGACAAGATTATAAATGTCATCAAGACTTTATGGCAACAGAACTATTCTCAGTCACGTGTAGACATTTTCAAGTACAATCTACAGTACATTGACTGTCCTAAGCAGGATACAACGTAAGCACACAGTACATTCTTTCCTTAATTCTCTTTAATGTCTTATTACTTACTACAACCAATCTTCTTTTCTTTGTCAGATTTGATTGTGGATTTTTTATGATCAAGTATATTGAATACTGGGATGGCAAAACAATGCCATATTTCACCCAATCCGACATCCCAAACATAAGGATCCAGTGCATGACATCTATGATCCATGGTGGTGGAAATCTCTTGACTTGGCACCAAGTTCTCAAGAATTGAAAATTGTAAGTAGATTTTAAGTGCAAACTATTTTTTCCCTTCTGCAGACTTACGATGCATGTGGCCTATTTTCTAAGCATAACAACAGCAAAGAACTTCAAAAAAAGTAACTATGTCTAAAATGGTACTGCTCAGGATATAACTATGCATATTTGCACATTTCATAAGATGTAACATTTCATAAGAAGTAACATGCATATGGTCAAGCACATCTTGCTTTGTTCATTCACTTCTTCCCCAATCTGTTGTCACATTCTTCGGTTCTATGTTTGTTAGATCCACACATTTTACACTTTATTACTATCTGTTTCCCTTGAAGATTAAAGCCAGGCTTTGCCCTAGTTGAAACTGGCCTTCCTTTCGGCTTTGAAGCTGGAGGATCATTTACATCCACTGGGAATTGCTTGGTTTCTGTCAAGCCTTTTGGTTTTTTAGAACTCCTCGCCTTAAAATCTGTTATTGCAGATTGCATCTCGCCCATCCTCTTCCTCACCAACTCACACATCTTCTCATTTGTGCTAGCTTCCTTTGCAATCTTTGCAAAGTCGCTGCACAGTGTGGCATATCTTACTTCTTTTAGCGACTTTCTCTGATTAGGATGCGGATGTCCATGTTCTGCTTCTCCCTCTGCTTCCACCACTTGATGCTCTGCTGCCTCTTCCCCCCGTGCCTCTGTTCTTAGACTTTCCCCTGCCACATTAGACCACCTGCGCATCAGGTAATCGGCTGGGATCTCATCAATGTACACTTGTGTCATTATCTTCAAAATATGGCAGCAGATCAATCCATCCCTTTTCATCTTTGAGCACTCACACACATAGCTTTTCTCATCCACATCTGCATATACCATGTAATCTCTTTGCCCATATCCAAGCACGAACCCTTTAGTTGGGGATAGTGTATACGTCTTGTCCAGTAGGCAAGAAATCCTGTAGCTTGTGGACAGCTTAAGCTCGTGCTGGAACTTGTAGTATATTGACCTTGTGTAGAATTTGCAGGCTTGCTCTTCAATTGGATAGCCACTGAACAGTGCACTAGGCACTTTCTCCTCTGTTATAAACTCGTTCTCATTTTCAACGCTCATCACCTTTTCCTGGACCTTAATGTACTGATGCACAAAGTTCAGTAGGCTCATCTGAGGGTTCACATAGCGCTTGAGCACCGTATTGAACCCTTCGCTGCGCGTCGTGCTCTGCAGGAAAGGGAAGAAGAACTGCATGTAGTACGCTGGTACCCAGCTCCTCCTCAGCTCATAGAGATGCTGCAGATGCCTGTTCCCATGTGCTTCATATTTCATTATGATAGCAGTCCACCTTGTTTCAAATTCCGACTCACACACGATGTAGTCCATACATTCGTTCAGCTCCTTAGCAAGGCCGGGTTTTTTGTCCAGGTAGGTGGCAAGAGGGCCCTGCACTTTGCTCACAATGTGCCATCTACAGTTTCTATGAACTGTGTTTGGGAAGACTCTTGCTATAGCCGCTCCCATTGCTCCGTCCTGATCTGTTATAATGGTCTCAGGAGCTACACCACCCATAGCGTCCAGGAACTTTGTGAACAGCCACACAAAGCTGTCAGTTGTCTCATCCCCCATGAAACCACAGCCAAACTGAATTGTCTGCCCGTGGTTGTTGATACCAACAAAGGGCGCAAAGGGCATCTTGTATCTGTTTGTCATATAAGTGGTGTCGAATGAAACACAGTCGCCATACTCCTTGTACGCGGCTCTTGCAGCACCATCAACCCAGAAAAGATTCCTCACCCTGTTTTTCTCATCCAGCTGGAACTTGTAGTAAAAATTTGGATCTCCCTTCTTCAAATCCTCAAACAATGCCAACGTCTCCTCCATGTCTTTGAACTTTGTCCCTTTGCTCAGCTTCACTTTGTGGTTGCTGATGTCCTTGGCGGTGTATGGAGCAAATTTATGCCCTTCATAGATCTCTGCCATTATCTGCATCATCCGCCTAGCGAAAATAGTTGCGTCGTGCAACAGCTCCACAAACCTTTTTTCCTCCTCCGGAATACCTCTGTGAGATTTTAGAAATCTTTTCAGCTCAAGCTTCTCGCATACTGGATTATTATGGTCCTCATGGAAAGTGGTAACATGCCATTTCAATCCTCTATTCACCACTGTCATCCTCGCCATGCAACCTGTCTTCTCAATTTTGTTTCTTTTCCTTAGCTTTATTACTGGTCCTTCTGTAGTTTCTTTGTTTGACCCATTTCTATTACAAACGAACATGACCTTGTCCGTCGGACCTTCTCTTCCCTTCTTTTTCGAACTTCCAATTTTAATTGAGAAACCTATCTTCTTTGCGTATTTATTGTAGCATGTCTTTGCGTCCTGCCAGGAATCAAAAACCATTTCTGACAACTCAAAACCATCCTGGGGCGTACACTTCATATCTTGTGACTGTATTTCATCCTCGTCTGTTGACCCCTCACTAGCAAGTGTCTCACCAGAAGCAACTGTTCCCATCAAAGTACTGCCAGTGTTTGCCGATAAACTCCTTGTGTTTACCACTGCATTGCCAGAAGTGTCTTCCCACTGTTCACCATCAGCTCCACTAGCAACTGTTTCCACCACCAGAGCACTACCACTTGTTGTATTCATTGGCAGCAAACCTCAGCAATTGAAATCCTCATGTTCAACAATCTGATGCACATCTTCTGCTTCCCATGTCAACTCGGTAGCTGCAACATTTAAGTCAAAAATTGCCACACTTTGTACTGCACAAAAAAAGTAGAGAAACACAATCAGTAAGGTTACTTGGCTTCCCTGACTCAACTCCAAACTACAAGCTTGTAGCAAAGTTACTTGTACTCTCGCCGTTAGTTAGTAAACTAGACATTTGAACTGAGTTTGGAATCAGTGGGTCTGGATTATTTTGGATGACTAAATTATCTCTAAAACACTGGTAAGTTACTCTTATGTGTATAAGTCAATTAACAAAGTTACTTTACATATTGTATAGAAAAATTAAAAGTTACATCATAAATTAAAGGAAAAGTGCCAAGATACTTCCTATTTAAAAATATTCACTTTTGATGTGTATAATGACTGCAAACTACAACAGAAAACTAGCATACTTGTAGTTACTCTAACAGGTTCTACATTCAACAACTGAATGTGCATCTTCTGGTTCATTTTTTGTGCATCATATTCATACTGAATTTTCATATGTGAAACCAACTGAAATTGCTCCTGGTTATGTTCATATGTACTTTGTTTAATCTGTGATCTTGTTTGCAAGCTGAATTATCACATTGCTTTGTTTTGCTATGTTAAATCTGGGAAGCTTAAATGCTGATGTCTTAATCCAATTTCTAATTATTAGAATGGAAACAGAATCATCATTTTTAATGGAAATATGAATGTAAATGCAGGAACAAGGGAGCTTGAAGCAGCTAAGAGAAGATTTGTTGATGCTGTCAAGAAACAACTGCTGCTATTGTCATTTCTGGGATCTGAACAAGTGTTGCTCTCCCCGTTACTTTGAACTACTGATCCATATGTAAGAATCTGTGAAATTGAACAAAAAAAAACCTACCTGGAGTTGAATTTGTTGAAGCTGCCTGTCTTGGATTCTTAATCTCCATGTTGGATATGATTACTGTGACCTTTCTCTTAGTCTGGATGCCACCGCCGGTTCTCACTTTTTTTCTCGCGGAAGCGCCGGCGGCGGATCCAGGGTTACGAGATGGAAAACCAAACCACGTTATCCTTCTGCTTCTTTCAGCTCTAAATGGGCCTGGGCCGACTTTGCTTTTTCAATTGTTTTTCATGTGCTTTCTATTTGGTACAGGGCTTCCATGTACCAAGTTATTTCTCGCTGAAATTTATATTACACAAAGTAACTTCAACTCAACATATGAAGGTCACGATGTAACATTTGTTTGGCATATATCATTTTTAGACTCCACAAAAGTAACTTCAAACCAACATATGAAGGTCACAATGTAACATTTGTTTGGCCCATATCATTTTTAGACTCCACAAAAGTAACTTTGTCTATGTTTCACTTGGGCCGTGCGCGCCAAAAAAACTACTGACATTGGACCTTTTCAAAAAAAAAACATTGGGCCTTTTAAAAAAAAATATCGTCAACGAACGTGCGACTGCAAGATAGCTTGCTCCAAAATGGTAACAGCAGTACAACCTTTTTAAGGTAATATGGGAGGGCTCTCCACTTACCGCTATATGGAGAGGGCTCTCCATATAGTCAACTCCAAATATTTATTGGTCATCAAAGTTGAATTAAAAAATCAACAGCGACAGCACACTGCATCACGCTCATGCAAGCGTGTGCAAGAAATAGTTAATTTGTGTATACGTCATTAAAAAAATGTATATGTCATTAAAAAAAGTCTAATAATAAGCTGAAAGCGTCCACTGATCGAATAAAAACAAAAAAGCGACACACACATGTAGCGTGCCAGCCAAAGCGGCCAAGAGAATAGGTATTTATCTGTCTAAAATTCGGGTTATTGCGCTGGGCGCCTCCCGTAACTGAAGGAGCTGTCCCCGGCCACAGTTTTTATACCGGTGAGACCGCGGTTTCCCTGACGATGTGGCACTATTTCACAACCAGAATTCGGAACGGGCCTGTAATTTGTCGCCCGCCTGTCTCGCGTACACTTGAGCCCAGCCCGTAGGGCGATCCCGGGGCCTGGCCCAGTGGGGGCTACTATTCGGGGGCGTCGGACCAACTGTGTGGTGGTTCTGAACAGGACTTAGTTTTTGGCCTCGTGATAAAGGCCTTCGAAATCTCTCCTTCCGGTCCAGTTCGTCTAGTGGGCTGAAATTTGGATCCACGGTAGGAGCAGACACCGGCAAAGTTTAAAGACGAACGCGACAAAGCTTTGCTTTTTCACCTTGTACAATAGACGGAATATGGCTCAAGATCACACAGAAGAGCAAAAAAGCGAGACACACATGTAGCGTGACAGCCATTGTGGCCAAGAGATCAGGTATTATCTTTGTGATTTTGGGTTATTGCGCTGGGCACCTGCCGCATCTAGTGGGGCTGTCACCGGCACACTTTTTATCTGATGCATTCTCGGTATCGCTGACGATGTGGCACTAAACACAACCGGAATTCGGAACGGCTTTTGTTAAATTGCCGCCGGCCTGTTTCGCACACCCGTAGGGCGATATCCCGGGCCTGGCCCAGTGGAGACTGTACGGGGGCGTCGGAGTCGGACGGACCAATTGTGCTGTGTGGTGGCTATGGACAAGACTTTTTTTAGCAACCGTACCTTTGCTTTTCATTAAGAAGGAGAGAAGATAAAACGTGTCCTGTTACAAGCAAACATAGTCATCCCAGCGTGATGACTAGGAGGCAGGGCACTCAAGAAAGACAATACTACATAATTACAACTGCGCGACCTGCTATTGCAGAACA
>CM014277.1:14284864-14303674 GCA_004135705.1 Alloteropsis semialata
GCTATATCTGAAAGGGATATGAACCTTGCTTGAGACCATCTTTTCATCTCGTCAAGAATGTGAAGCAGGAGTGAGTTCAGGGACAGACTTGTTTCTTCGATTGAAAACTTTGGCATTTCGCTCCAACCACAGAGACCAAGCCACCAAGACCACCATCGTGTCCATTGTTTTCCCAGCGACCTTGGGTATTCTCCTTCGAGAGCGTGTCCACCAGTCCGCCAAAGACAGCTCTGTTGGAGTTGGCGTCAGTGCCTGCGCGCCCATCCATCGCAGCAACCTGAAACAAATTTCACGGCTGAAAGAACAGACAGCAGAAGGAACAAGCATCATTATCCTGTAAACCATGACGTTTCCTTCTTGCCGCAGTCCAGCAACACTCATGCAGCGCCGTCCACACAAAGAATTTGCATTTCCCTGGCGCTTTCGTCTTCCATAACACCTTTGCCCCAAGAATTGCATACTGCCCTAGAAAGAAAGCTTGGTATGCCGAGGCCGTGGTGAAGGTCCCATCCGCAGACCACCGCCAAATGAATCTGTCCCAGACACCATCCTGTAAGGTATATCGACGTAGTTGTTCCCAGGGATCCAAGTAGTCTAGGATCACTTGAACCGTGAGCGCTCCAGTGATGTCGCGCGCCCATCTCCTGGCCTGCAGTGCTTCCTGCACCGTTCTAGTTTTTCGGATGCGAGGCCCGATCGCTTGTAGAAGGCAAGGTGCAAGGTCCGCCACCGATTTGCCATCCAACCATTTGTCGGCCCAAAATAGCGTCCGAGCGCCATCGCCAACCTGAACCATGACCGATGCATGAAACATGGTGGCGACCTGGGGTTCTACCTCATCCGGTAGAGTGCTCCAAGGCTTATCGTTCTCCATTCGTTTGGCCCATAGCCAACGCATCCTAAGAGCGTGACCGAAAATCTCCAGGTCCGGTATCCCAAGTCCTCCCAAATCTGGTGATCTACATACCTTGGGCCAGGCAAGCAAGCAGTGACCACCAGAGACAGTCGTCGTTCCCTACCATAGGAAAGCCTTTCTTCTCTTATCAATTTGTGCAGTCGCCCAAGGTGACAGGGCCACGGCAACGGCCATGTGAATGGGGATGGCAGACATTTTAACTTTCACTAACACACCTCGACCAGCTTTGATCATCATGTGTGCTTTCCAGGTGGGTAAACCCACTGCTATCTTGTCCACTAGAGGCACCAAGTCCTTCTTTTTGAGCTTCTTGATAGATAGAGGAATGCCGAGGTATCTGCATGGGAATGATTCCAGCTTGCCCAGGAAGTAATGCATGAGAACTGCCGTCTGATCCAGGTTGCATTGAATCGGGGAGATGAGGCATTTGTCCGGGTTTGTGTGTAAACCGGAGGCACCACCAAAAAGCTCTAAAATGACCCTCGTTAAAACCAAGTCTTGCTGCAGGGGCGAAAGGAACAGGACAACATCATCAGCATATAGGTAAGTGCGCTCCTTGATCTTGTTCGTCCCCAAAGGATGAAGCAGACCTTCTCTGTCTGCTAACCTGAGCATGGAATTTAGAGCTTCCATAACCAAAACGAAGAGCATGGGTGAAAGGGGGTCCCTTTGCCGAAAGCCCCTGGCATGACAAATTCGCCGTCCTGGTGAACTATTCAGGATTATCCTTGTACTCGCCGTGGACAGTAGCATGCTGATCCAATCGAGCCATCTCCTCATGAAGCCCAATTGTTTCAGAATACGTAGGAGGAACGACCAGTTTACCGTGTTAAAGGCTTTCGTGATGTCGACTTTTATCAAGGCCGCAGGCTCTTTGGTCCGATGCAGCATTTTGGCTGTCAGCTGAACAACTCTGAAATTGTCGTGTATTAGCCGGCCTCGGATGAAAGCACTCTGATTTTCTCGTACCAGCAGAGGGAGCTGTGTGGCAAGCCTGTTAGATAGCACCTTGGTGACCAACTTGGAGAAGCTGTGTACCAAACTGATCGGTCTGTAATCCCCGATCGAAGCAGCGTCATCTTTTTTTCTTAACAGGACCATGTAGGCCTGATTGACAAATACAAACTATGACCATCCAGACACCATAATGCCTGGAAAGCACGCATCATGTCTCCCTTGATGATGGGCCATGCGATCCTGTAAAAGAGCCTCGTGAAACCGTCTGGCCCGGGCGACTTATCTAGCGGCATTTCTTGTATAACTTTCCAGACTTCCTCCTCAGAGAAACAGCAGTCTGTGTTTGTCATGTCCACGGAGGGGATGCCCAATCTGTCAAAGTCTAGCGATATTGTGGAAGGTACCTGAGTCCCAATCACATTGTCATAATGTTGGTAGATCGCCTGTGCTTTAGCTTCTTCATGCACCAGCTCCACCTCCCCCACCTTGAGGGATGGTATGATATTTTTCCGGTTGCAGTGGCAAGATTGTAAATGGAAGAACTTGGTGTTGGCGTCCCCTTCGGCCAGATAGGTGATCCGAGAGCGTTGACGCATGATAGTACGAAGGAGCGATGCTAAACCCAGGCATTTTAATTTCATCTTGTTACGCAGGTTCTGCTCGTGGGATGCAAGCGCCCTCCTATCTTGTGCCTGATCAAATCGGAGAACCAACTCCTTAGCAATGGCCAGTTGTAAACGAATGCTCCCGACATGTTTCGCACTCCATCTCTTCAGGGCAATGGCAGTGTTTCGAAGCTTGTAATCAAGCGTCTAGAATGCATCCACATCAGAGGAAGGCCATGGGCATGCCCAGGCCTGACGGATGGTGTCCAAATAGCCGTCATATTGTGGCCAGATATTTTTGAAACGAAACCGCTGGAAGGAAGCATAAACGCAGCTCGTCTGGAGGAGCAGCGGGGCGTGATCGGAGTGCTCAGAAGACAGAGCCCCTAAGCCATGATCACAGAAGACTGAAAGCCAATCCTCAGTGACAAAGACTCGGTCGATACGTTCCAAAGTTGGTGCCTCCCGTTCGTTGCTCCACGTGAATAATCTGCCTTGGAGGTGCAACTCCTGTAACTCCATGTCATCTATGAATTGACGAAAGTGACTCATCATGCGACGGTTCAGCCGATCATTGTTCTTGTCTTCCGCCCTGTAGATGAGGTTAAAGTCCCCACAGATCATCCATGTTCTGGATCGGCCCCTGCCTATCTCCCGTAGCTTATCCAGGAAACTAATCTTGTTAGCATTTGTGTGCGGACCATAGACGCAGGTTAGGACCCAGTCGTCCCTGGAGGATAACATCTTCACCCGTGCCATAACGGAGTGGTCCCGGATGGAGGGAATAGAGACCTCCCAGATGTCCCATTTCCACGCAAGGAGTACTCCACCCGCCGTATTATTTGCAGGCAAGTGCACAAAATCAAACGCAGAACCCAGCAGGTCTAACACCAAAGCATCATCACAGGTGTCTAATTTGGTTTCTTGTAGGGAAACAAGCGAGATACGCTCCTGTGCGACCAGTTCATGGACCACACTGCGCTTGGCCCGAGCATTAAGCCCCCGAACATTCCAAACTAAAATGTTTTCTACATTCATCATGACAACAGTTTGCGACCGAACATGAAACGGTGGAAAAGCCTACGACTCGGATTCCACCAGAGCAGCCGAGAAGATCGACCCACCATCAGGGAGCAAAGTATCAAGCGCTTTGCATTGGGAGGCAGACATTGTGGCCGTGAAGACCTCGAGAAAACGCTGGAAAGCAGCAGCGTTCAGGGGTTCGGCCATCGACGTGATGCCCAGGCGTTTCATCAGGACGTTCTGTGCCTGCAGCGCCAGTTTTGAAGCCCGGTTGCGCGACTTTTTGGCCAGCCGCTCGCTTCGTCGGATGGCCGGAGTCGTGCACGGCGACTACGGACGTCATGTCTTCCGGTGCGGAGGAGTTCGTTGGAGCGCCGGCGGTGGACTGTCCCTGCACAGCGAGTGTTTAAAATGAGAGGTAGCGGTTTTGACAGGCGTATTCGCCTCAGGTGGTATGTGTAGTGGTAGGATCGGTAGCGATCCCCTGGTGGTGGTGACAAAGCTGTTATGGGCCGGCGAAACCGGCAGCCCAACGCTTGGTATATCAATGAAACATACCATCTCTAGCTGTGCGGAATTCAGCGCGTGTTGCGACCCATTGGAGAAGGATGCAGGCCCATCTTGTGTAGCGAGCGTGACCATGATATCCCCAGCATCAGGGCCAAACGACGGCCCAGTATCATCGACGTCTGCCTCCTCCAAGGAAACACCAGGCTCCAACGGTCGCGGTCCCCCCGCAACAGGGGCGAGCGCGGCCTCCAACGACATCGGGTCCTGCGAGGGGGACCCCGACCATGCCCCATGCTGCGCCCCCAGCGGGATGAAGTCAACACTGTCCCAAGCGTCCTTCATCGTCCGGCTCTTGTCCGCATGTGCGTGGCTTGTAGCTGCTTCATGTATCTTCGGGAGAGAGCTCCTGTGCACCTCGTGGTCTGTGGGGCCCGAAGGTGGCGTGGGCTCTGGCCCCGCTGTGTGACGTGCGGCCACTCCAGTGCGACAGCGTTGGCACGGCGACCAAAGCACAGGGGGGCTGCCATTGACCAAGCTCGGAGGGAGATGTCACCGGTGTCGCCGGAGGGGCATGTCGCCGCCGTGGTGAACGGAGGGCCCCAACCCGGGCCCAAGGAAGGACCGCCGCCAGGACCGCCTCTTCCCTTTGGTGTGCTCTTCTTCGGCCACGGGGACAGCGGCATGATGCGTCTGGATGGTGGTTCTCCTCCTCGTCCGAGCTTCCGAAGCGATCAGGTGAGTTGTCATCAGATGAATCACTGGATAGGTTCCAGTCTTTGAGCACAATCAGCCTTGTGTGTACCCGGTACCAGAGACCTTGTTGCATGCTGTGTATAATTTCGTGGAGCCTGAGGAACAGATTTCCGCGCTCATGTGGCTGCTGTGGTTCCGGAATGAAGAGCAGCTTCTCAGTGGGGATGAGATCAGGATGAATGCACCAGGCGCCCACGTACATGAATCCCAAATCATCACCGGCAGGCTGCTTCGGCGGCTCAACCAAGTTGGAACAAGCCGGTGCAAGCACCATATGTGCTGTCACTAGATTCCGAGCATGATCATGAATTCCACTCAATTCCACCAGCACCCTTTAACGCAGAGAAGAAAGGCTCGCTCTTGACTGACGTCGCCACCGCCGCCAAATGAGCTGGAGAGGGGCTTCTGTTGGAAGGTGGGTGTGGAGGACGCGGTTGGCGTTGCTCTCAACTGAGAACACGACCAGGAAGTCGTCCGGTGTGTGACGGCGTACCACGAACTCCTCCGGCGGCAGAGTGTAGAACTCTTCGAGCAATCTGCCAATCTGAGCTGGGGTGACGGCCGGGCGTGTGCCCCCCACCATGGCCACCAAGGCATGGGACGCGAGGTGTGGACCGGCGGGTCCATCCGCCCCTGCCAGGCGCGACATGCATCAGCCATGAAGCCGCTGGAAGATTGCTGCGGCCGGTTGTCACCGGCTGAAGATGACGGCGAAGCGACCAATACCGCCTTGCCCTTACGGGCGGCGGCGGCTGCATCAGCGGCAGGCGACCGAGGAGAAGCCACAAGATCCTCCGACATCGAATCCATCTACGCACTGTACCTGAGCCAGTCTGGAGTTTCCTCTTCCATGTCGACCATCCGTCGTACAAATGGCGTGGCCGACGGGTTGAGCGGTGGAGAGGAAGGGCCCGGAGAACGAATCCAGGCTGGGAAACCGCCCGCCACCGCAGCCGCCGCAAGCGGGGGAGGTGCGGGCCGTTGCCGTCCTCACCTCGGTCCTCGGCGGATCCATCCATGGTGGGCAGATCTGGGCCGGCGGGGCCCGGACCAGTGGAGATGGACGTCGGGACCAGCAGGGTCACCGGCTAGTGGGGTGGACGCCGGGACCGGGGGGCTCACCGGCGGGTTGATTGGTGGACGCCGGGGGAGCGCGCCGTTCTCGGTGGTTAGAGAGAGAAACTAGAGAGAGAGCGCATGTTCGGATAGGGGATCAAAAAATTGATCCTGCATTAAATGCTACTTTGACTGTTAATTAAGGGTATTAAATAAAGTCAGTTTACAAAACTACCTCCACACCACCCTGTCAAATTCGCGAGACGAATCTAATGAAGCCTTTGACCGCACGATTAGAGGATGGTTACTGTAGCATTACTGTAGCAAATCATGGATTAATTAGGTGCAGTAGATTCGTCGCGCAAAGTTGCACTCATCTGTGAAAAGATTTTGTAAATAAACTTCATTTAAGCCCTCATGCATGCGACAGTAATCCGGGACAATTTTTTGTCCCGGGCTGCCGAACACGGTGGACAAGACTTATTTTATGGGATGGTGATAAAGGCCTTCCGGTCCGATTTCTCTAGTGGGCTGAAATTTAGGTCCACGGAGATACTAACAAAGTTTAAAGACGAGCGCGAGCAATGCATGAGCACTTTACGTGAAGGATGATGCAGATTCGTAGTGATTACATGGTGTATAGATGGGCAGAAGACAAAGCTTCTCTTCTTCTCCTTATGCAAGAGAAACGTAAATATAATCGGTCAGTCTGCTATATGCAAATCCAGTGCGTATCCACCGACCAAAGTTCAACATCAGCTTCTCAAGTTTCTGAATCGGTAGGTGTTTCATGCACATTAATTAGCATGCCACGTAAGATTTTCTGATGACATGACATCAAATTTATGAAGGGAGAGAATGAACCAGTTTTATCTGGATGAAACCATGTATGCACGCATACCAACTTTTATTGAGTCATGTAATTAAATGTGATGGACTGCCTATAATACCAAACCATGAAACTATCCATTGGAGGGGTAGTTTCAAACATCATTTCATTTCTTTGTTGGTTATGTGGCTATCTTAGAAACATCAACATGAAACCTATCATTGGGATTGGCCTAAGATTATTTGTGACGTCTCTCTTCATTGAATTCATGGAATGATTTGCATTAACTAATTTAATTATGCCATTACAATCTCAACAGGATACCCCAGCCTCGGGTATGTTCACCGACTTTTTTGCTTTTTGACCTTTTTCGTGAAAAAATTTCTCAAATAGATCTTTGACGAAAAGAATTGTAAAAATAGACCCTAGACTCGGCGCCGAGGTCACACGTCTATGGCGCCTAGGTCTAAGGCAATAAATAACGTGGATAGAACTCGTGGCGGTGGCGCAGACCTCGGCGCAGCCTAGCCCTCGCTGCTCGTGCATGCGCCGCCTTGTGCTCCTGCCTCTGCTCGGCTGCTCATGCATGCATGCATGCCGGTGGTCCACCGTGCCTAGTTATTAGGACCAGACTGGACCGCCGGTCCGACCGGAAAAACCGAGAACCGGCGGCCTCAGCGGTCTGGTCCATGTAAAATATCGGGCATGTAATCCAACCAGAGAAAACTGGTTGAACCATCGGTTTTCTCGAGAAACCGGTAGAAAACCGGGTATAAAGCCGCTGCAGACCGGTCAAATGATGTCACGTGTGGCTGACAAGGAAGAAATTGGTCACTGGTTCACGTGCGCGCTGCCTAAATGAAGCAAAAAAGGCTTCTGTGGGACTCGAACCATAGACCTAAAGCTCAACAAGCTGTGAACCCATATTACGTATTTAAACCAGGTTGAGCCGATGGTTCAACTGGTTGAACCAATCAAACCATGAACCAAGAGGCTCACCGGTTCAATGACCGGTCCTAATAACTATGTCACCATGTGGTCATGTGGATACAAGTTTTTTTTTTGTATTTAATGCAATTTGTGAAGTCCTTGTACTTGGGGGGTGTTCAATTCCCCCAAAAAAATTTCACCAAAATTTTTCTCAAGAGAATCTTACATGCATGGAGTAGTAAACGTGTGTTAATGACAAAACCCATTCCATAACCCCCAGGTAACTTTGCGAGACGAATCTAATGAGCCTAATTAGGCCATGATTTGCAATAGTGATGCTACAGTAACCATCCGCTAAACATCCACTAATCATGGATTAATTACCATCATTAGATTCGTCTCGCGATTTCCAGACGAGATCTATAATTAGTTTTATTATTAGTCTACATTTAGTACTCCTAAATAGTAAGATTCTCTTGCAAAATTTTTCACCAAAATGTTTTCACCCAATTGAACACCCCCTTGGTTATTTGGGCCCCTTTTTTATTCAGACCATTGTATTGTTTTCACCACATGGGAAAAGGGACGATCACGAAACTAGAATGGATTTTGAAAATAGACCCCCAGGGGATAGCTTTGTTGCAACCGTATTGAAAATATAAAGTGATTTAATCACATTAAGCCCTGTTTCTACTCGTGGCCCGGCATCTCCATTTAATAGAGATGGATTCAGATCAGATACGCATAGAATCGAATTTGGATGTCACCTTTTACCATATTTTAATTTGAATACGAATCTTGTCGGATACGGATATAAATGCGAATATTGTATATTCTTATCGGATACGAATACAAAACGAATACATCGAATATGGATTCGCATTCGGATAGATGGGTTCATCATGTGTTAATTCTTCGCGGATACGGATAATATCGGATATTCCACATTTTTTCAAATACGAATGGTAATTTGGATAGAGAAAATAACAAAAGATAAATTCAGATACATCCATTTAACATCCATATTAAAATCGAATATAAATACAGATATTTATATTGATGTTTTAAACGTATACGAATACAAATAATTTAGATGTTTAGACATCCATATCCATCCCTAGGCATTTAACAGACGATGGCTACGAATGTATTGAACCACAACTGTAATTTATTCTTGCCACACATCCCAACTAGGCACGGCGGTACATGCATGCCCAGCCAGCAGCACAGGGAGGCGCATGCATGCCCAGCCAGCAGCAATTCTCAAGCTTCGGGCCTGTTCAATTTCATGAATTTTTTAAGGTTACCAAAAAGTTTTCACACTGATAACGTGCCTCCTCTAACATAATATGCTTCCCAATATAAAAAGTTTTCACCACTTTTCAACTTTTATTGGAATTAAACAGGGCCTTCATCCCTCTCTGCAATCTGTCTCTTCCTTCTCTGATTTTCCTCCACCAAACAAACTGACAGTAATCAATTCTTTCTCTAATCTCCCACCACAAGCAGCAGCTCTCCCTCCCACCAAATCTCTCTCCCTACACGAAGCAGCAGATCAGCGGCAGGCATGTGGCCCAGGGAGCAGCAACATGCAGCAGGCAGAGCAGCAGAAAAGCAGAGCGGATGACGCTCGATTCCCTTGCGTTGCGCCACGTCACCGAGTTCCGTCCACATATTTATTATTCTAGACCTCGGTCCCATAGGCTGCGGCACCGAGACGTGTGACCTCGGCGCTGTGGCCTACATTGCCGAGTGTAGGGTCCATTTTTACAATTCTTTCTGTTAAGAGTCTATTTGGGAAAATTTTTCATGAAAAAAGCTAAAAAACAAAAAAAAAAGGTCGGGGTATGTTCACCTGAAGATCTGCCAACAATTGACCAGCTTGGCGCATATACACAGAATTGCACTTGAATGGTTACGTGCTACTCGTACATGTTGTCTACATTTGTGATTCAACCGGCGACATTTTGGAGCTCATGTCATAAGCTGCAATTGACCTTGTTGAGATTCACTGAGCTAGCTGCAGATCGAGCAGCTTGCATTTGTCTGCAACCTCCCGTGTTTTTTATTTTTTAGTCCTTCTCGTAAAAGAATTTCACAAATAGACCTCTGACAGAAAGAATTACAAAAATGGACCCTGAGCTCGGCGCCACAAGTCACGGCGCCGAGCTTACACGTCTCGGCGCCGTAAATCATGGCGCCGAGGTCCATTACCGTAGCAGCAGACGTGGCATACGTAGAGCTGAGGTAGCAACACGGTTCAGTGCCAAAACTGATAGCGACGAGCTCGGCGTCGTGATCTGTGGCGCCGAGCTACCGCTGCTGCCATCCCTTTCACTTTCAGTGAATAGTGTGAATAGTGATAGTGAATAGTGTGAATAGTGATCCATATTTAGTTGCATCAACTTTTTAAACTTTTTACTATTCACCCGTCACATCAAATGTTAGGACACTAATTAAAGGTATTAAACGTGGATTAATAACAAAACCTATTCCATAACCCCTGGGTAACTTCGCGATACGAATCTAATGAGCTTAGTTAGGCCATCATTAGACAACGTTGTGCTACAGTAAACAATCTCTAATGACAGATTAATTAGGCTTAATAGATTTATCTCGCGATTTCCAGTCCATCCGTGTAATTAGTTTTATAATTAGATCATGTTTAGTCCTCCTAATCTTCGGTTTAAAATTGCTACAGTAAAGTTCGTAAACTTTCCTTCACCAACTAAACAAGCCCTTAATATGCTTAAGTTGGAATCTTTATTCTCATTGCAGGTTTTTAACGACCTGAATTCACTTTGTTGACTGAACAAAGACTAGAAAAGTTCTATCCCAACTTCCCTTCATTTCGATGATCCTATTTTGCCCAAAGCCACAGATCAAAAGTCTATTTTTTTGTATGAAGCAGTTGTTCTTAGGGCTATCTTACATGAAGATATAAAGAGGTCCTCAAATTCCCTTTATTCTTGAGACACCAGCCAACCGCTACAATGGCATACCAGACCTTGCTAGTTACCCTCACATGCCTGTCACTGCTATGCATCTTGTCAATCGCCAAAGCAACTGATAACAACTCCACCGGTTCCGGCCAGATCTGTCGAGGTTTGTTTAGTTGGTGCAGGAAAGTTTGCGAATTTACTGTAGTAATTTTAAACCGAAGATTAGGAGGACTAAACATGATCTAATTATAAAACTAATTACATGGATGGACGGAAAATCGCGAGACGAATCTATTAAGCCTAATTAATCCATCATTAGAGATTGTTTACTGTAGCACGACGTTGTCTAATCATGGCCTAATTAGGCTCATTAGATTCGTCTCGCAAAGTTACCTGGGGTTATGGAATGGGTTTTGTCATTAATTCACGTTTAATACTTTTAATTAGTGTCTTAACATTTGATGTGACGGGTGAATAGTGAAAAGTTTGAAAAGTTGATACAACTAAACATGGCCCTTTTCACTATAGCAGCAGAGTATGCATGCATGGCGAGCAGGCACCCTCACACAAGCGCATGCATGCATGGAGTGGCTGCTCCACTTCAAAAAAACCAATATTTGACAAGCTTTTAATCTCTAATATCTTCTAAACGGTGGATCCAATTCAAAATCTACTAACATATTAATCTTTTTGACAATTAAATCTATAGAATAAGATCTCATTTGACTATATTTTGAAGTAAAAAAATTAATAGTCAAACGAGATCTTATTCTATAGATTTAATTGTCAAAAGGATTAATATGTTAATGGATTTTAAATTGGATTCACCGTTTAGAAGATATTAGATATTAAAAACCTATGAAATATTGTTTTTTGAAGTAAAAGCAGCAATGCATGTACGCGCATGTGTAAGAGGGCCCGCTGTCATCTTTTTCCCTCTCCACTAGCTTCTCAGCTCCGTCCGTGCAGCATGACAGCATGGGGAGGCCTTTTGCTGCATGCATGTCCCAGCCGGCCCCTGTGGCCTGCACTGCACACTGCACACTGTGCATCTGACACCGTGCAGCAGCAAGCCGTGGGCGCGACGTCGGCGCCGACCTCGGGGCCACGTCACCACCACGTCAACAATTACGAAGACACGTGGTATGGACCTTAGCGTCGTAGATGACGGCGCCGAGACGTTATACCACCTTAGCGTCGTAGATGACGGCGCCGAGACGTTATACCTCAGCGCCGTGATTCATGGCGCCGACCTCAGGTCTATTTTTGAAAATCTTTCCTGAGGGTCTATTTGTGAAATTCTTTCCCGAAAAGGGTCAAAAAGCAAAAAAAAGTCGGCTGCAACCTGCCCAATGAGCACAAATAGTATGTTCGCAAAAAAAGAGAGCACAAATAGTAGATCTATTTGAAAACTGGAACGACGAGAATTTTCTTAGCATGGTTCCAAATCAGCAAAGATGTCAACATAATGGTTCACACATGGATGAAATGGTTCCAAACATAAAAAATAAGTTCTCAATCCACAGCTAGACTATTACATCATGGCATGGTTACTTCTCGCACAACACAAAAGCTAAAGCTAAGCAAAGACTCAATTGCCCGTCCTTATCCTAATGCTCATGACGATCCGGGTCCGGACTCTATCCCAGAGAAACCCTCCTCATGGTCCTCAAATGCTCCACTAGCTGTCTCTTGTTAGCCAATTCTTCGCGTAGCACTTGGGCTCGCTTAATCTTAGCATCCAGCTCATGTTTGAGCTCTCTGACCTTTCTTTCTTTGCTTTGAATTTCAATATGAGATAGCTCTTGTATCTTTGCCTGAGCCACCTGCTGAAGCTCGTAGAGCTTGGATAAAGCAACACAACAGCGTGCAGAAATGGCCAATGCAGTACTGGAATGGTTTTTGGTGATCTCTATCAAATTCCCCATCCTTGCCAAGCATCGTGAGTTAGAACGGATCATGAAGGGTAAGACTGCTGCTGGGGTATTGGCCACCTCCTCACAGTGCTCTTCACAAAACCAAGAGAGAGCCTGCAACGCTGCTTGCTCCCAGGTATCCTCTAGGTGATACCCATGAACCACCAGCTGCAGGGGTTCCCACTCTGGATGTGCAGGGGTGGATGGAATGGTGAGCTCCACCTCACAACGGGGGATCCCTAGTTCGACATACTCACGTCCCTTGTACGCCGGGGGCTCCAGGTAACCAAAAAGTTGCAGCGTGTCCCATAGGAGGGAAGGGAAACCGTCCTGACTGGGACAGTTGGAGTGGACCCAACCATCAGGTCCAAGGTAAATACCAGTCATCTGTAAACAAGTGAGCAAGAGGTGTCTCAGCTCCAGAGTTTGGCATGAGGTATAAAAAGGGTGCATGAATGAATTTTCTGATAGCAGATTCAAGAAAATCATAAATCAAATAGGAGCTGTCCAAAAGTTCTCAAAATTTGGCAAGATGTTCAAAACAAATTTATCTACATGACATACATATGTGTGAGCTCGAGAAATGCGATGACATAAACAAAAATTTCTTGCTTAATGACGTAACAACTCAATCATACATATTAATAGGTCATTCAATAAGACAATAACCGATAAATTATTAATTATACGAAGATACGTGGTGTTGCACAAAGATACATGGTGGTGTTGTTCAAAGTATAAAGCTCATACTTATGTCTAGTAACTCAATCATAAATACAATTAAATTTAAATACAATCTACAAACAAAACATGGCAAGTGGGGTGTGGTTTCAGATTATTACAAGGTCAGGATTAAGATCTACACTACCAATTCATGAACACTTATACACAAGATTAAACATTTCCTAGTAAGCTATTCATGGCAAGTTAACACACTCTTCTGTATCTCATATTTTAAGGTACTGATGTTGGCTTGAACCTGACTGACTTTATAATATTATTAAAAGTGAATAACTTGATTTAACCATAAATAACCCACTACAAGATTTATTCATAAACAATAAAACATGATCGAGGAATGATAGATCATAATAAAAGTTATACATGCTTTCTGGACATGAGAACTTTACAGAGAGCGACTTCTACTGAAACTAAGTTTCTATATGAATTTATCACTATTTTCAGGTGCAGCAACTCAGAGATAAAAATTACCAAAGTTAAGCATGGTAGTAAAAAGATTAAATCACATCTAGAAATTGGCAAGGCTTGTGTTCATGAAACTCTTACAGAGCAACAATGCACAAATAGACTCTACTGCGAATTTCTCAGCAATTTTAGAGTATCAGAGCATTTATAGCATTAAAACACTGCAAAACAGCATGCAACAAGAATAAATCATAACTAATTGTCTACTGACATACAGGAGTTATCATTTTTACAGGAGCAATGCCATGGTGATTACACCCTGCTGTCCAGTTTTCAGATTTTTCTGAGCAGCAAATGTATGTATCATATTTAAACTTTATTAAACAAATTACATCTTCTTACAAGGGTAAAACAGTCATTTTATGTGAAAAATCCTTGGTATATCTGAGCATAACAAAGCCAACAAAACAGCTTTTACTTTTTTTTCACCAATAGTGAATTCACTAAGCATTTTCTAAGATTTCCTATCATTTGCTTTGCATAAACCAAAACTGATGCTAAAGCAGGGATTTCACATGAACATGTATATTATTCCTACACAGATCTGTTTATCTGACGTCCAACAATATTTATTTTGCATTTTAGCATATTTCTACAATCTCCTATGCATTAAACAAGTTCTCAGCTATTTGCGTAAATAAATATAATGACGAAAAAGAGGAATATATTTACACAAACTCCCTGGTGTTTTCTTCTCCACAAGTAAATCCAAATGTTTTATGGAACGCCCCCCTCCTTTTCTCCTCTCTTTTTCGCCTCCCCCTCTTCTTCCACGCGCCTGGACGCGCACGCACGCAGGCAAGTAAATCCAAAACGCATGCTAGGCTGTAGCCGATTGGAGGGATACGAAGCCCCTAAACAGCCGGCCATGCACAGGCAGCACTACAACCCGGCCATGGCGGCGAGGCGCCGTTCCGGCGAGGAGTGGCGACGAACTTTTAAGTGGGTAGGTGGGGAAGCATCAGTGAGACATCTAGGCACGAATTTACCTGCAACATGTCGAGGAGGGAGGTCAGTGTGGCCTCTCTACTGTGAGGATGGAAGCTCGGCAATGGTGGAGACGGCGGCAGGGAATTCTTCAATCCCCGGCGATTCGAGCCATGCCTTCGGGTTCTACGAGGTGGGGGATAGATCTGAGAGGCCAAGGAACAAGGAAGGTTTGTGCTTGGTTAATTTGAGAATGGTGGAGAGGGGGTGGCGAATTTGGCCGGGGTGGAGCTCAGCTCGGCCAAGCAAACGGCGAAGGGGAATAGCAGAGCCAGCTTGGTGGCGTCGCGAGCGGCCTTGAGCCCTTTGAGCGCGCCGCTGATGGAGTCTGGCAAGATGCTGTGGATGTGGATCTCTGGGAGGTGCACCCAGAGGTAACGCCAGCGACACGACAGGACGGCGGCGTGGGCCACAATATAGGTGTTGCTGACGCGGGCGACGATCCGGAGTTGCAAGTCGTCGGGGAGGTCGCTGATGCGGTCCTCCTCCTCGCCGCAGCGGGCGCTGGCACGCCGGGAACGCGGCCTCCTCATTTTGGCGCTCACCAGGGTGAGCGAGTGGCCCAGCACCGGGGCGGACGAGCAGGAGCGCTTGGATGCCATGGCTGGGTTGGAGGTGGAGGAAGCGAGAGATGTGAACTAGCATGTGGCGGTGAGAGCGCGACGGGGAACCACCACGGGAGCGTGACCCGGAGGCGGCGGAGCCGGAGGGGGAGATGAATCACTTCATGGTGTCGGGTTGCGACCGTGCACCGGAAGGGGAGAGAGGGCGTCGTCGGGAACTGATGAGACGACGATGGTGGGCAACTGGCCCCTCGCCATCTCTGGGAACAGGGAGAGAGAGCGTCGTGGGGAACTAACAAGACAACGATCACTACGGGAAACCCCCTTTGCCAAGTGTCAAGTACACTCGACAAAGGGACTTATACACTCGGCAAAGGGGTTTGCCGAGTGTAGCCCACGGCAAACGAGCACTCGGCAAAGAGGTGACGGCAAAGGTCTGTTTGCCGAGTGCCAAATATCGGGCACTCGGCAAATACCGGGTGGAAAGATCTTCTCCAACTTACAGAGCAACACAGGTGCCATTCTTTCCATTTCTTCAATCACGGACCGAGATATTTCCTTAGCACACAGCTGGCGAAAGAAGAAGCTCAACTCAGCCAGCACTTGCCAGACATGATCAGGGACATATCCTCGAACCATCACCGAAAGAAGTCGCTCTAGCCATATGTGATAGTCATGACTCTTGAGCCCGTTGATTCGCATAGTAGATAAGTTCACTCCCCTCTTTAGATTCGCTGCATAGCCATCGGGAAACATTAACGTTTGAAACCATTCTAGAACTTCCCTCCTTTGAGGCCTCGACAGGACGAAATCGGCCTTAGGCTTTCTCCATGACTTGCCGTCTTTCGGAGGCGGTATGTCTAGCTTTGGCCTATCGCATAACCTCGCCTGATCCACTCTAGCCTTAACATTGTCCTTTGTCTTATCAACCATGTCCATGATTGTACCAAAAAGTGCCTCACCGAGATTCTTTTCTGTGTGCATCATATCAATGTTATGTGGCAGAAGAAGGTCTTCCATATAGGGAAGCCTCCACAAGCCCAACTTATGAGTCCAGGCATGTTGCTCACCATATCCGACAAAACCACCTTCTTCATTGACCACGAGAGCATCTAGCTGAGCACGAACATCCACACCTGTCAACATTGCTGGTGGAGGGTCTTTAACAACGACGCCTTTCGTAAAGTTCTTGGTGTCCCGTCTGAATGGATGGTCAAGAGGGAGAAACTGTCGATGTTTGTCAAAACACGAATACTTGCCACCTTTCACCAACCAAATGAACTTCAGAGCTGCCTTGCATATTGGACATGGGAACTTGCCATGAACACACCACCCACAGAACAACGCATACGCCGGCAGGTCATGCAGAGAGTAGTGGAACCAAACATACATTTTGAAGTTTGTCTTTGTAGCTCGGTCGTATGTCCATACCCCTTCCTCCCAAGCACGGAACAAATCATCAATCAGAGGCTCCATGTACACACTCATATTTTTCCCGGGTACCCCGGAATTATCAACGACAAGAATATGTTCTGTCGTTGAAAGAGCACACCGGGGGGAAGATTGAGGGGGATAACGAACATGGGCCAACAAGTGTACGGTGCAGCCGTCATTCCGTAAGGATTGAACCCATCTGTTGCCAGCGCAACACGGACTTTACGAGCCTCTATAGCTTTGTCACTATGAATTGAATCGAAGTTAGTCCATGAGTCACCATCGGATGGATGTACCAGCTTCTCAGGATTGTATCGACGGCCTTGCTTGTGCCATGTCATCTGTTTCGCGGATTCCTCTGTCATGAAGAGTCGTTGGATTCTCGGTATGAAGGGAAGGTACCATAGGATTTTCACGGGGATTGTGAGCTGCCTCTTAGTACCATCACCTGACTCTACCTCCAAATACCTAGAGGAACCACACTTTGAACAGTACTTTGCTTCCGCATTTTCTTTTCTAAATAACAAGCATCCATTCGGACAAGTGTGTATCTGCTCATATGACATCTTAAGTGCACGAAGGAGCTTCTGTGCCTCGTACATGCTCTTTGGCAGAATGTGACCCACCGGAAGCAGGCTGCCAACAACAGTCACCATTGAATCGAAAGCGTCTCGACTCAGGCCAAACTGAGATTTTACGGCCATGAGGCGCGCAACGGCATCCAGTTGAGAAACTTTGGTATGCCCGTGAAGGGGTTGCTGTGCTGCATCCATCATCTGGTAATACGCCTTTGCGGTGGGCTCTGGCTCCTCCTCCCTAGGTGCATCATCGAAGTGTGCTTCATGATAGTCATCCAACATGTCCGCTATCCCGGCATCAGCATCATAATTCTCGATGCGTTGTCTCACGACCTCGCCTCGCACACGATCGTTTTCACCATGGTAGATCCACCTGGTATAGTTTGCCGTGAATCCAAACTTGCAAAGATGTTTGCCATGGTATCCTTTGTTTGTCGGCGTGTGTTTCCACATTTGTTGCACGGACACCACGTGCTGTCCCCACCTTTAACCTTGGCAAATGCTACATTCAAAAAGGCCTCGGTCTTCTCAATCCATTCATCGGTCAACGAACTCAGATTTGTGCGGCCCGTGTACATCCACTCACGGTCATCATCCATCCTTTAACATCAGCGGGGGTGATATTAAAAATAATATATCTAAACGATGTCTTTCATTGCCTAATAGGTAAAGATAGGTCCTAATCCCACCCGAGAATGCGTAGATGGGTACAGTTTCCATGGTCTACTCCTATCCGAGACAGAATTTCGGCAGCATCTCCCCGCTGTTCTCCAAATACACGTCCGGTCAAGGAGATTGTGTATCCGGAGAACAACAGGAAGATGATGCCGAAATTCTGCCTCGGATCGAAGTAGACCATGGAAACTATACCCATCTACGCATCCTCGGGCTGTCCAAATAACGTGGACAATTCGAAACAGATACGGGTATCCATATGCAGAGATCTGCATACTTCCAACCGTATCTCTTTCGAACGGGAGACGCCTAACTGGGTTACGTGATCTACGAACATGATATGAAATAAGACGAGTAATTGATGCCTCACCTTGCTATCCAACGAGGTGACACGACGAGGATAGTGAAGTAGCTGACGAGGGACTACGAGACCCTGAAAAACACGCAAAGCTATGACGTCAGTTCAAATTTTCGGCAGCACCTCCCCTCCACGGTGAGGTTTCAAAACCTGCAACAAAAGAACGGCACGATGGCCGATATACACATAACGGCACGATGGCCGACATACACATAACGGCACAAAAGCCGGGAACAATTTCAAGTACATTAATAAAAAAACTAAACTTCCCAACAGAATACTAGTTTCAAAAGCATCAGCCTAACAAGCTTCCAACTGCAGGATATTCAATGGATTATAAACTAACTAGTCAGCTAGATAGTATTAAAACCGAGTTGAGTTCACATAATATATTTCTGATAGTGATAGGTACAACTAAAGAGCAGTCAAATTGATAAGACAAGAAGTTGACCGTCAAATTCATCAAGCTTATAGTATAATTTATCTATATATAAATCTTCGGAGAACATAACCATGTGGACAGGCACAAGCATGCCAGCTTAGTGCATGCTTTTGAATCAAAACTTATTCTT
>CM014277.1:14305439-14316401 GCA_004135705.1 Alloteropsis semialata
AACTGTGCAGGACGACGCCCGATGGGCGATACGAGGACATGCTCACTGAGTCAACCGGAGCGTGGAGCCCAACCTTCCACCTGATCCGATCTGGCTGGTTGGTTTATTTATTTATTTATTTACTGCAAGGAATCTAGCTGGTTGGCTGCGGGTTCTACGTTAGGTAATGGCCCTCAAGTGTGACTTGGATCCTCAAGATCTGGCTGAGAATCTGCTGTTGGGCTTCGGACCTGGAACAGTAAAGGTATATGGTTTGCAGAATCCAATCTCAGGATTCAATTTCGAAATCTCTTGGGAAAGCCTGCCACCAGAAGCCCAACAACAGATTTGCTTGTTGTCTAGTTTGATAATAATATATGATGTATATCATGTCACCATGTCTGTTGATTAATCTGTGTAGCAGTAGAGCTAAATCAATTTAGCCCAATTTAGCCCTTTGTTTATATTTTTGTGGTTAGGCAGACCACAAGATGGCCAAGTCTGCCAAAAGATGCAAAAAGAGGAGTTTTTTAAATATGGATGATGACGGAAACACTTTCTTCAAGATAATGGTTCGTTGTGCAGGATCACAATTGGTACAATTACTAATATATTTTGGATTTGAATTCCTTATTTCCATATTAATTTAGCCCAATTTCGACCTTTGTTTACATTCTCAACTCTGCTCGCTGATTCAGTTTTGATTAGGCATTCATAGCAATATTATGTCACCATGTCTTATTGATGATGTAACTAAAATCCAGTGAAAAAAGTAAGTTGATCTGAACTTCACATATCTTTGTGATTAGGCGGACCACAGGATATGGATGAATATGAAGACTATTTCTTCAAGATAATGGTTTGGGGTTTTGGATCGCAATTGGTACATACCCAATGACTCATTACTAATATCTTTCTTAGTTCCATATTAGAGTGCCTAATTGGTTTCTTGTAAAAACTTGCACACAATACCAATTAAATTTGCAGAACATGCTGGGAACAAGATCCTAGGAATGGTCAAGCTGAAAGCTTTCATTAATTACAGTTGCAAGGTCAATGTTGTCAAAGAATACAATGGTGTGGTCTGTGACTCTGCTGCAACCTCCTCCAGATACATGGATGGATGGATGATGCTGAAGATCACTGACAATTGCTCTTGCTCGCGAATGTAACCGCTGTGGTGTGGTCTGTGACTCTGCTGCAACCTCCTCCAGATACATGGATGGATGGATGATGCTGAAGATCACTGACAATTGCTCTTGCTTGCGAATGTAACCGCTGTTTGTAAGAGTTTGACCGGGCCGATTTCCCGTGCAAGGAAAACTCAGTTTTGGGACAAAAAATGTGTATTAGTAAACACGACTCCTAGACGTTTTTTTTTCTCAAAATTAGTTTTGGGTAGGCTCGCTGGCGGCGACTTGGGCGGCTTCGGAAGGCGTGGCGGTGGTCATCGGAGCCAGAGCCACCGCGGCAGCCGATAGGCGGCCAGCAACAGCCGAGGAGCAAGCCGGAAGGCGGTCTCACTACTGGAATGGGCTTAAAGTTTTTGGCCCATGGGCCAAGCCTTTCGTCCTGCTTTGGCAGTGGCCACTGTCTAAATTAAAAACATGTGTCTGGCATTGAGAAACCCTAAATCTACCGAAATTGGTGCGGCTCTTTGTTTCCTTCGAACCGTTTGCCTTCTCTCATCTCAATTTCAGAAGAAAAGATGTTGCCGCTCGCCGCTGCTTGCCGCCAAGCTCTCCTACTCTACTGATTGGGACTACTGATTGGGATGGTAGTACGGCGGAGCCATGTGGATGCACGGGTTATGGGCATTCCCAAGCCATGTGGATGCACGGGTTATGGGCATTCCCAGGAATGCCCAACAATTTTTAGGGTCAATCGAACATGAAGAACCCTAAACTCTAGTTCTAGCATAGCAGTAGAGTAGTTGGCACCACTATGGCGATTTATCTATGATCGGATTTCCCCTGCACTTTGATCGTATCAGCGAGTTCCCTACTGGTAGCACTACTCGATTGCCTCTATTTTTCTTTGAATTGGCTTGGGACTACTCCTGCTCCACTGGTTGGGACTACTTGTTTATTCAATTGTTGTTCTGTTGCTCTAGTTGTGTATAGAACTATAGATTCAGAAATCAGAGGGCTATGTGCTTGTCTATATGTTCACTTGTTCAAAGAGATATTTTCTTGTGTATGTCAAAGATATATAGTGGTATATATCTTTGTTCCAGTAAGCATTTATCTTCGTTCCCTCTGATAGTTTTTAGCATTCTGATACACAAAAATAAACAAATCAATAAACTCATAATCTCCTATAATTTTCTCATTAACTAGATATATTCAGAAAAATACCTTAACAGTCATTGATTTATAGATGTAGGTCGCCGGTCCCATCAAAGTGTGTGTGTGTGTGTGTGTGTGTGTATATATATATATATATATATATATATATATATATATATATAGGCAAAATAGCCAAACTTGTCCCTCAACTTTGGTCCAAGGGTCACTTTGGTCCCTAAAGAATCAAATAGCCCATCTAGGTCCCTCAACTTTTCATATTAGGTCAAAATGGTCCTTGGGCTGATGTGGCATGCCATGTGTTCATATATACCATGTCAACTTGGGTTGCCTTTGGTATAATTGTCTAATTTATATCTTGTTCTGTCCAATTATAAATAATACTCACCTTGCTCAAGGAGGATAAAAAACATATAATGACAGTATAATATGTTGTACCATTTCTTTCTTAGTTTATTTTCTAAATGAAATTAATCGAAATGTTTTTTACCATGGTGTACCTAAGGTTCAACAAAACTAAAGCTAGATGCATATAAGTAGGATAGAAGATGCTGCCAATGATTTTGTGGCCTCATCACAATGCAACGGGCCAAAACACAACCATTGTAAATAAAAATATATGAATCAGAAGGGTAAAATAGAGCATTGACTCATCCAAAATGGTGCTCGCTGCTGACATGGCAACAGGATATGGCATGCCAATTCAGCCTGGGGACCAATTTGGTCCAAAAGAGAAACTTGAAGGACTCGAGTGGTCTATTTGATAGTTCAGGGACCAAAATGATCTTTGGAGCAAAGCTCAGGGATGCATCTGGCTATTTTGATACATACATATAGTACAATCAAAACTCGTAGTATCACCTTTGTACTAGTTCATAATAGCATTTGCTTGCAGAATTTTGTATCTTACTTTCTGGACTGTAATGATTTGTTTAATTAATGAGCACACTTGTCTTGATGCTAGGCTGCAATGAATGAAAGGAAGAAGATTGGGGTGAAGAAAAAAATCCATTACCAAAAGCAATTCTTGACACAATAAGTCTCTTGCCACAAGAAGCACAAGATTTTTTAGAGAAAGAACTTGGTGGGAAGTATCAGGTGAAGACAGATCCAACATTAACTTTTAGATGTTGTCCGAAAACCATTCTTGACGCAATAAATCTCTTGTGTAATGAAGAACGAGCTTTTTTAGAGAACAGACTGAAATTTGGTAGTATGCTGGGACTGGACCTGCAAGATCGAGGAGTACGCTACATTGCAAAGTGGTTGCTCGAAAGAGCAGAACTAGAAACTAACCCTGACAGAATCAGGGTTTCTATAAGCCCAGAAATGAGTTTCTACATCACACCTGATGTGGTGCAGCTAATTTTCGACCTTCCACGTGGCACTAAAGAGGCTGTGGAGTTTCCAGAAACTGCAACTACAAGAAAAGAACTGTGCAGTATGTTGGAGTCCGCCATTCGAGACCTCAACAAGAAAAAATACGCCACCAAGCAGACCAACATAGATGAGGAACATAATGAGAGAATAAAAATCCGCGCCAGCGATGTCATTGCTTTGATGAAAGCAAGTAATGACTATAAGACAAAAGTGAGATGCTTCCTACTGGTCCTATTAAACTGGCTACTGATGCCTGGGGTTGATACTAATATTACGAACAACTAAAATATGTGTGGGACATGGACGTTGTACGCAAGATTGATTGGTGCATGGAAGTTTACAAGGACTTGTCACATTGCATCTCCACTTGGCAGACAACAAATGCAAAACATAACATGCCTGGTTGTTTACTTCTGTTAGTGGTAAGCAGCTTTTACTCCTTATTTGTGCAGAGTAAACATTAAACATGTTTCTCAAACTTACAATAATTCTGCTTGATAGATTTGTTTCTTTGAGTTCCTTGATGCCCCAACAGAAGGTGCTGACAAACCACCTTATTGGTAAGCATGAAACAGTTTCCTTGATGTGTGGTTTGTCAGCACGTTCTGCTAGCGCATCAAGGAACTCAAAGAAACAAATCTGTCATGCAGAATTATTGTAAGTTTGAGAAACATGTTTCATGTTTACTCTGCACAAATAAGGAGTTGAAGCTGCTTACCACTAACAGAAGTAAACAACCAGGCATGTTATGTTTTGCATTCATTGTCTGCCAAGTGGAGATGCAATGTGACAAGTCCTTGTAGACTTCCATGCACCAATCAATCCTACGTACAACGTCCATGTCCCACACATATTTTAGTTGCTTGTTCGTAATATTAATATCAACCCCAGGCATCAGCAGCCAGTTTAATAGGACCAGCAGGAAGCATGTCACTTTTGTTTTATAGTCATTACTTGCTTTCATCAAAGCAATAACATCGCTGGCGCGGATTTTTGTTCTCTCATTATCTTCCTCATCTATGCTGGTCTGCTTGGCGGCGTCTTTTTTCTTGTTGATGTCTGGAATGGCAAACTCCAACATCCTGCACAGTTCTTTTCTTGTAGTTGCAGTTTTTGGAAACTCCACAGTCTCTTTAGTGACACGTGGAAGGTCGAAAATTAGCTGCACCACATTAGGTGTGATGTTGAAACTCATTTATGGGCTTATACACTGTCAGGGTTAGTTTCCAGTTGTGCTCTTTCGAGCAACCACTTTGCAATGTCACATACTCCTAGATCTTGCAGGTCCAGTCCTAGCATACTACCAAATTTTAGTCTGTT
The DNA here is from genome assembly GCA_004135705.1 of Alloteropsis semialata. Taxonomy (NCBI): domain Eukaryota; kingdom Viridiplantae; phylum Streptophyta; class Magnoliopsida; order Poales; family Poaceae; genus Alloteropsis; species Alloteropsis semialata. The sequence goes on from CM014277.1 coordinate 14,310,425, forward strand.
CTTAAAAAAGCTCGTGCTTAGTCACACAAGAGATTTATTGCGTCAAGAATGGTTTTCAGACAACATCTAAAACGTAATGTTGGATCTGTCTTCACCTGATACTTCCCACCAAGTTCTTTCTCTAAAAAATCTGGTGCTTCTTGAGGCAAGAGATTTATTGCATCAAGAATTGATTTCGGTGATGGATTTTTTTCTTCACCCCAATCTTCTTCCTTTCATTCATTGCAGCCTAGCATCAAGACAAGTGTGCTAATTAATTAAACAAGTCATTACTTTCCAGAAAGTAAGATACAAAGTTCTACAAGCAAATGCTATTCGAAACTAGTACGAAGGTGATACTACGAGTTTTGATTGTACTATATATGTTGATGGTACCAGAGACCAATATCTATAAATCAATGACCGTTAAGGTATTTTTCTGAATATATCTAGTTACTGATAAAATTATAGGAGATTATGAGTTTATTGATCTATTTATTTTTTGTGTATCAGAATGTTAAAAACTATCAGAGGGAACAAAGATAAATGCCACTATATATTTTTGAACATACACAAGAAAATATCGCTCTAAACAAGTGAACATACACAAGCACATAGCCCTCTGATTTCTGAATCACAAGCATATAGCCCTCTAATTTCTGAATCTATAGTTCTATACACAACCAGAGCAACAGAACAACAATTGAATAAACAAATAGTCCCAATCAGTAGAGCAATAGTAGTCCCAAGCCAATTGAAAGAAAAATAGAGGCAAAGTAGTGCTACCAGTAGGGAACTCGCTGATACGATCAAAGTGCAGGGGAAATCCGAACATAGATAAATCGCCATGGCGGCGCCAACTACTCCACTGCTATGCTAGAACTAGAGTTTAGGGTTCTTCATGTTCGATTGACACTGAAAATTGTTGGGCATTCCTGGGAATGCCCATTACCCGTGCATCCACATGGCTCTGTCGTACTGCCATCCCAATCAGTAGTCCCAATCAGTAGAGCAGGAGAGTACTCACAAGCGAAGGAGGTGACCGGTGAGGTGGCCTTCGAGTAGGAGAGCTTGGCGGTGAACGGCAACGTCTTTTCCTTTGAAATCGAGACGAGAGAAGGCAAACGGTTGGAAGGAAACAAAGAGTCGCACCGATTTCGGTAGATTTTGGGTTTCTACATGACAGGCATCTGCAGTGGCCAGTGCCAAAGCAGGACGAAAGGCTTGGCCCTTGGGCCAAAAACTTTCAGCCCATTCCAGTAGTGAGATCGCCTTCCGGCTTGCTCCTCGGCTGCTGCCGGCCGCCTACCGGCTGCCGCAGTGGCTCTAGCTCCGATGACCGCCGCCACGCCTTCTGAAGCCGCCCAGGTCGTCGCCAACGAGCCTACCAAAACTAATTTTGAGAATAAAATGTTTTGGAGAAAAAACTCATCCTGTGGTCCGCCTAATCACAAAGATATGTGAAGTTCAGATCAACTTACTTTTTTGACTGGATTTTAGTTACATCATCAATAAGACATGGTGACATGATATTGCTAGGAATGCCTAATCAAAACTGAATCAACGAGAAGAGTTGAGAATGTAAACAAAGGGATAAATTGGGCTAAATTAATATGGAAATAAGGAATTCAAATCCAAAATATCTTAGTAATTGTACCAATTGTGATCCTGAACAACGAACCATTATCTTGAAGGAAGTGTGTCCATCATCATCCATATTTAAAAACTCCTCGTTTTGCATCTTTTGGCAGACTTGGCCATCTTGTGGTTTGCCTAATCACAAAAATATAAACAAAGGGCTAAATTGATTTAGCTCTACTACTACACAGATTAATCAACACACATGGTGACATGATATACATCATATTATTATCAAACTAGACAACATGCAAATCTGTTGTTGGGCTTCTGGTGGCAGGCTTTCCCAAGAGAGTTCGAAATTGAATACTGAGATTGGATTCTGCAAACCATATACCTTTACTGTTCCAGGTCCGAAGCCCAACAGCAGATTTTCAGCCAAATCTTAAGTATCCAAGTCACACTTGAGGGCCATTGCCTAATGTAGAACCCGCTGCCAACCAGCCAGATTCCTCGCAATAAATAAATAAATAAATAAATAAATAAATAAATAAATAAATAAATAAATAAATAAATAAACCAACTAGCCAGATCGGACCAGGAGGAAGGTTGGGCTCCATGCGCCGGTTGACTCAGTGAGCATGTCCACGTGTCGGCCATCGGGCATCGTCCTGCACGGTTTGTTGTTTGCAGGACTCCTGCACAGAATTTCCTTCCCTCTCGAAGCTGGTTTCCATAACTTCCCTCAGGAAAAAAATGGAGTATATATGTTCCTAGAGATGGCGAGGAGCCGGTTGCCCACCATCGTCGTCTCTTCAGCTCCCGATGATGCTCTCTCCCTGTTCCCAAAGATGGCGAGGAGTTTTCTCAAAAAAAAAAAGATGGCGAGGAGCCGGTTGCCCACCATCATCATCTCGTCAGTTCATGACGACGCTCTCTCTCCCCCTCTGACGCACCGTCGCAGCCTGACGCCATGAAGAGATTCATCTCCCCCTCTGGCTCCGCCGCCTCCAGGTCGCGCTCCCGTGGCGGTTCCCCGTCGCGCTCTCGCCGCCACATGCCAGTTCACATCTCTCGATTCCTCCACCTCCAACCCAGCCATGGCATCCAAGTGCTCCGCTCATCCGTCCTGGCGTTGGGCCGCTCGCTCGCCTTGGTGAGGGCCGGAATGAGGAGGTCGCGTTCCCGGCGTGCCAGCGCCCGCCGCGACGAGGAGGAGGACCGCATCAGCGGCCTCCCAGACGACTTGCTCCTCCGGATCATCTCCCGCGTCGGCAACACCTACACCGTGGCCAGCACCGCCGTCCTATCGCATCGTTGGCGCTACCTCTGGGCGCATCTCTCGGAAATCCACATCCACAGCGTCGTGCCAGACTCCATCAGCGGCGTGCTCAAAGGGCTCAAGGCCGCCCGCGACCCCGCCAAGATGGCGCCGGTGGACCTCATCGACATCATCGTCAACAGGCCCCAGGGAGTCTCTAGGCAACATGTCAATGCCTGGCTGCGCTACGCCGCCGACCTGGCGCCAGGGGAGCTCCGCCTTTTGTGAATATGTCCCGCTCCCGCCACAACCACTACCACTCCGTCTGGCTGCCTCGCCTCGACCACGCCAAGTCCATCGGGCTGAGGCTCATTTTTTAAGCTTGACACCGCCGCCGGCCGGGGATTTCCCGGCGCTCAAGAGGCTGGTCGTCAAGGACTGCAGCTTCACCACCGCCGCCATGCTCCCCAGCTGCCTGCGCCTCTGGGAGCTCGAGCTGAGGCCCTTCGCGAATCTCGACTCGCCGGTTGCCGTCGACATGTCGCTACTCTAGGAGCTCATCTTGGAGGGGGACACGCGCCCCTGGAATTGGTTTCACATCGTGGCCCCTTTGCTAAAGCGTTTGTCCATGTCCACCAATGTAAGGACACTTCGATCATGGCACCGAACCTGGAGAAGCTCTCGTTGGATTGCATCAGGACCTTGGACAAGATTGAGCTGGGCGACATGGGGCAACTGCAAGAGCTTGAGCTATCCCGTGTTTGTGGACTCAGATACCCGTGCGCTGGCTATGGTGTAGAGCGCCTTTTGCAGCAGCTCCCTCACCTCCATCTTCTAAGGATCAACATAGATATGGTGAGTCAACTTTTCCTCTCCTGCTTATGCATGCTTAAATTTTTCCTCTCCATCTTTAGTTCGATTGTTGATACTAGCCCACCAACATATCTCCATAGTTTGCCTATCATATATAGCCATGTGTTCCAAACGTGAAATGCAAATATGTATACCGAATCACTACATTATTTCTCCAGATCACCAAGACTTCATATAATCATCACCGAATACTGAATCTTGCAAGAAAAACCTTATGCAGATGTGCATAGAAAGATAGTAAACTTTGTAAGTAAAGCAATTGAGTATAGCAATTATAACTCATAAAGTATCACTCACCTAAACAAACTACAAATAAAAACAGATCATGTAGAATAGTTAGAACAAGAAGATGGCACCACCAAAGACATGATGAAGCAAAATTTCATTCACTGATTTGACAAATTTTCTGCACTGTAAGTAATAGTATGGAGTACCATCACCTCGATCACAGGCAATGTCTTAATAATAATAATTAGCATTGCTAACATATAAGTACCACAAATCGATACCTGAATGGAGACTATCTCATGGAGGCATGTGTTGCCGTAGAACACTACCGGAAAACAGGTCGTTGCCGTGTGCCTCCAGCTTTGCCGTGAGCAAAAACACGGACACACGGCATAGATGTGCTTTGCCGTGTGCCGAGAAAATGACCCACGGCAAAGGAGAAGCACACGACAACGCCTTCCTTTACCGTGTGCCCACGAACGTAGCTCTCGGCAAAAGGCGAGCACACGGCTACCACACATTTTTGCCGAGTGCCTCCGGGTTCAGCACTCGGCAAAGAGGGAGCACACGGCTACAGCTCTCCTTTGCCGTGTGCCTAACTGCCAGCACACGGCAAAGGTGGCGCCGTATCAACGGCTATTTGACGGAAATCTTTGCCGTGTGCTTGTACTGGGACACACGGCAAAATATTTTTTTGCCGAGTGTTTTCTTCCTTTGCCGTGTGTTTCTTTGGGGCACTCGGCAAATAACAATTATTTTTCTTCATCTTTTTGCGCCCATACTTTTTCTCTTGTCCACGTACCTTATGTAGTACCCCATGTTAAGATTTGGTTATTTTCATGATTAATTTGCTATATTTAGTTATTTTATTTCTGTGAAGGGATTTATTGTGGAAAAGTAAAATTTGAACTGCCAAGGACTCGAACACTGGAATATAATGTATCAAAAATGATATTCATGTTAATTACTCTAATCCAAGGCCGTATCCAGGGAATGGAACGAAATTTGAAACATATTCTTCACGAAATATGAGCACGGGGATTGTGGCCAAATCGTTTTAAAATTATATAAAAATGAAACGAAGTCTGAAAATCATTAGATTTGTACTGATGTCATGATTTCATGTTTGGAGGCTACTGTAAAAGGATGAGCATGTTTCGCACAAGTTGTCACGTACCCTGCTTACAAATCGAAACATATCTGTAGAAGTTTCATAGAGTTGAGAAGGCTCACTTCATATTGCGATACATAAGTGTAGTTGAATTGGGTTTTGACATCCAATCTTTTTGTATATGCAATAGGCTACATGTGTAGTTTCGTACCAAGTTTTGGTTATTTTTTGGACACGTTTGATAATTATTTGTTTTTCAACTTTTCTATAGCTACATGAAATATACATTGTAAGTGAGGATTAACTGCATGAAATGATACAATATTTGTGTTTAAAAGCATCAAATATGATCTTAGGAGTGAGTTTGAGTACTTATTTTTAGATAAATCACATGAAATAATGATTTTTTGGTATAACACGTTACGAGAATTGAATTTGAGATAAATCACATGAAATAACGGATTTTTTACTCTCATCGATCTTCAATCATACTGGCAACCTATTTCCAATAATAATGAATCAAAATATTTAGGTAATGACAAAAACAATAATATATTAAAATAAAAACCCTAAATCCTAAAAAATAAAAAACAAACCTTTGCCGTGTGCCAAGTCAAGGAGGCACACGGCAAAGATGTAATTAGCACTCGTACGCGTTTTTTTTTAAAAAATAAACGTTGCCGTGGGCCTCCGATCTGGCCCACGGCAAAGCTGCCTTTGCCGTGGGCCAGATCGGAGGCCCACGGCAACGTTTGGCTTTGCCGTGTGCCAGGTCACGTGCACACGGCAAAGAGCCGGATTCCGTTTTTGTATCGGATCAGATCGACCGGCCACCTGTCCTCACTCGCCCAACTCTCTCACTCGCGCCCACTGTTTCCTCGCTCGCCCGCCGCCGGCGTCGCTCGCCCGCCGCCGTCGTGTGCCGCCGCCGCCGAAGTCCCCCGCGC
>CM014277.1:14331145-14350478 GCA_004135705.1 Alloteropsis semialata
CGCCCCCCACCGCCCGCGACCGCGCCGCGCCGCCCCGCCCGCGACCGCTTCCTGCTCTCATGGGGAAAGGGGTTCGAGGCCTGCGACAAGGCGGCCGTGGAAGCTCCGGCTTGGCGATGGCGTCGCTGCCCCTTCCCACCTCCGCGCCGATGCGCCACCACTGGATGCAGGTTTGTTCCTCGCTTGCCCTAACTCTCCTCAAACCCTAGATCCCCGTGCCTAATTTCTCAATTGGACTGCCCGATTCATGGTGGGTGAGGGGATTGGATCCCTAGATCCCGCAATTTGTGACTACTTTCTCGATTGGACTTCTCAATTTTGTGGTGAGCAAGGGGATTGGCCGCTATTGTTGTGTGCATATACACATCACAGATAAACCACGGTTCCATTCTTATGCTACACAGTTCCTTAATTATCTGAATAGGCCTTTCATGTGCAGTACTATCTTGTCTGACCCTGTATATTTATATGTGCTGATATATATGTGTTGGAGCAATTGACATCACTCAATTGTCTGTTGCAGGTAAGACAGAAACTTCATCTATTTCTTGCTCCTTTTCTTTTTGTATAAATTACCTTCAAGGATTACTGTTTAGTTTCATTTGTTTAACATATTCGGATTGCCAAGTGGTTCATGCTCCATGTTGCTGTTAAGCGTGCCATAATCCCTGCATTTGTCATGATAAGGCAATAAGGCATCAGATTTTTAGTTTTTCATTTATTGATGGAGCCTTAAAAGCAACTTTGGAGGGTGGTTGCTTTGAAGTTTGAACAGAAAAATGTGCCTAGTGAAAATTTTGTTCTGCTTAACTTCAGAATCTTGACATGGCAGCAAACTATAAAAGTTTAACAGAGTTATAGCTACATTTTCTTTGAGTATTCGAATGAAGTGGGCGTTTCCACTTGTTACCACATTCTACTTGTAAAAACTAGGAGGCACACAAACATATTCTTGGTCTATCATCTATGCTGAATTTCTGTTAGAGTTTCTCTTAACATAGAAGTTCCACTTTCCAGGCTACTTGTTGAGCACTGGCAAGCTATATTATGCCCTGGCGCTGCTTGGACTAACAATTCCTCAGGTGGTCTTCTAGGTAGCTCACTGTCCCAGATGTGCCTAGTGAAAATTCTTGCTCCTTTACAGCATCTTACTAAATTTGAAGTTTAACTTTTGAGGAATAGCTTTGTCTTTAAGGCTAGCAAACCTGCATTTGAGTTATATTAGTTATTACCTGTGCTAAATATAGCATTGCTGATAAGTCCATACATAACTACAGAACAAACAGCACTGAATAGTGAATGTGCCCTTCCATCTCATTGTAATTGTCCAATATCTTAGTGCATGTTTAATTAAAATGGCCGAATATGAAGTGCTTGTGCGATGCCTGTTTTGTGCTTATGCTCTGTATATAAGTTCTTTTTAGTTTAGAGTGTTCTCATCAATGTATGTTATCTTTCTTTTTGACCTATTGAACTGTATTTGCAGCACAAATATAGTTTATAATCTGGTTGTATGCATGGTTTATACATGTGGTGATTGTACGTACTAAAGTACAACATGCAATTGTTTTTGTCATACAGGTACTAATGTACAGGAATGGATGGTGGAAGAAATTGCGTAGTAACTGCACTCTTCTCCCTGACATTTCAATTCTTGATTTGTTGTTCTCGATTTATTAGTAATAAATTAGTATACTTGTGAGCACTTAGTAGTAGTAGTAATGTTGGACTACAAACTTGTATTAGACTTCATGTAATAAAGTTGATATATGGATTGCAAATGTACTATGTTGGTGATGAATTGTGAATGCATTATATATTTGTGAATTATTGTGCTGTGAAAATTGAGACATTCTAATTATTTTTTTTATTCTGGAAAAAACATATCACAGCCGGTTCAAACCGGCTGTGAAAATGCCCTTTCACAGCCGGTTTTTATTTGCAGAAAACCGGCTGTGAAAATGCCCTTTCACAGCCGGTTTTGGTTGGAAGAAAACCGGCTGTGAAAATGCACTTTCACAGCCGGTTTTTCGGCTGTGATAGCGCTTGACGCAGCAGGTTTCCAAGGTTCAAAACCGGCTGTGAAACTATTTTCACAGCCGGTTCATGACGTAAACCGGCTGTGAAAATCAGTTTTCACAGCCGGTTAAAAACCGACTGTGAAAATGAGATTATCAGCGCCACTTAACCAGCGCCACTTTTGAAAACCGCCTGTGATGTGGGCAACCGAACCGCCTATGATGCTCCTGCTGTAGTAGTGTAAGTACTAATTCAGTTGATTAGTAACATATAGCAACAGCTGATTAAGTTGTTCACGTTACAAGTTTGCAACAACGTACAAAAGGAATTCAAAACCCATCACACAGAATCAACGGAGAAATTCTTGTAGCACATATTTTATTCAGGCATCAGGCATGCACACAAGGATAGACAAGCACTTGATCTTGATTGTTTGCATGCACACGGCCATGCAAACAGCGTGCTGCAGCTTGACATAAACCGTCACGATACAGACGTCAGGTGCATGAATAAACGCTTGGCGGATATCCATTGACCTCCGTGATTTATACTGACGTGACATATCCAGTCACTTCTATCTTCAAGAGGTACACTGGCCAATGACAAGAATACACAGCTTCAACGGAAAGCAGGGGATAAGATGAATATGTAACTGTGTCCAAATATCCAGCGAATGGTCATACCTTGCACATTTGTAGCTGTATTCAGCGAATGGGCATCTGTACATCTTCACCATGTCCAAGTGTAGACGTCCAGGTCTTCTCCGTGCAGCTGGCGGCGGTGCCGCTGTTGGAGTCCAGGCAGCCACCGCGAGGAGGCCTCTCGCATATCCTCTGTCAGAAACAGCTGGTGCAAGCTGTCCAGCCTCTCAATGCACCTCAATTTTGGACAGAGGTCTACACGCAGGTCTCTCACTTGGGGAATATTCGAGATGATCTCTAGGCCTTTACAGCCAGCAATTAAAAGGATCTCGGTGAGGAACGGGAGGTTCTCCACCACCTCAAGGCTGTGCACGTTTGTTAATTGGAGCTCCTTCAAGCTAGTGGCTTCCTGTCCAAGCTGGCGTGGGAGAGCTCTCAGCTTGGGGCAGCGGACAAGGTGCAACTCCTCCAAACGAGGCAGCAGCTGCATCCTTGGAGGTGGGGCTTCCCCCATTTGCTTTGCAGCAGCTCCATCCTCTCCCCCTTCCTTACCTGCTGCTGTTGCTTCTTCTTCTTCAACAACAACAAAGGTCCACTCCTCCCAGTTGGGCATATCCTCGATGACCAACGTTTCAAGCTTGGGGAAAGCAACTGCCTCTATAGATCCAGGGTTACCCACCACAAAGCCAGCAAATTCAGGTCCAATCTTGGTGACTGCAGTAGCTCCATTGATTTTCAGGTATTTCAAGTTGGGGAGCTGCCCGATTCCAGGAAGATGCACACATGATTTACAGTAATTGAGTTTCAAGTACTTCAATGACGGAAAATTGGAAGCAGTATCTAGCCAGGTAGGAAACCTCCGACCAAAGAAATGTACAATGAATATATCTTCCGTGTTCTGTGGAGGGACTAGCTGCTCAAAGGTCCTCTCTATATTGACTACATTCTCATCAGAATATAGGGCTCATTTGTACGTTCAGTGCATTGTAGATATAACTCTTTGAGATACTTTTTCTCAGTTAGCAATGAATCTATACTGCTGCAAGGAGATGCTCTTTCCAATTTAATAATGTGAAGCCTCATCAATTGCTCAAGGGGACCCAATTCTTCTAGCTTCCACCCATCTTGCATTGTAGTACTGTTATCATAGCCATCACAAACCGGAAATTCACCTATATCAGTGAGAGAACTTAATCTGTTTATACCTTTTGGAACCTGGTTTATTGGTGCATCGTCAAGGCCAAGGCGTCTTAGGTTGCATAGCCGGGTGATTCCTGAAGGAAGATTGTGCAAAGAATCACAGTTGTTCAAGTTCAATGTTTGAAGATTTTGAAGTAAACCAATGGACTCTGGAATACACATTATTTTGGTTCTGTTAAGATCAAGTAAGCGTAGATGGATCAAACCACCAATACAATATGGAATCTCCAGTATACTTGACCCACCCAAATCTAGAACACGGACATATGTAAGTTTTTTGAAGATTGAATCTTCAACTGTAACTGACTTGGGAGAGAAATCTATCAAAGTTTCTGACTCTGAGTTGTTGCTTGTCCAGATTTGGTAAAACAATCTTATCCTTCTCTGTTATAACTGAAACACGGCGTAGTTTAGATATGTTTTTGCCCTGCAGCGATTGTGGGTCTCCGTGGAAACACTCTTCTTTTGATAAGTAATTAGCAAGCTGCCTTAATAGATCATGCATTTTGCACATACTTTGGTCTGCATGCGTAGGATCCGGTATTAGGAGGTTCCTTGAGATCAACTCGTAGTAGTATTCTTCAGCTGTAAATTCCAATAGTTGGTTCTTTTTCTTTTCTACAAAGCCTTCAGCAACCCAAAACCTGATAAGATCATTACGGTCCATTAAGGAATCTTCAGGATACAACGCACAATAAAGGAAACATGGCTTCAAATTTCGTGGAAGCTGATCATAACTCATGTACAAAGCACCTCTCAGTTCATCAGGGAGCTGATACATAGACCAAGCATCATTGCTTAGAATCTTCTGCCATTCAATCTCATTTGTATCTTTTGATGATAGAACACTAGCAATAACCCTGATTGCTAGGGGAAGGCCCGCACATTTTCTGACAATCTCCATTCCTGTATTCCGCAAGTTGTGCACTTCTGTCTCATCAGAGATGTTCATACTCTTCCAAAGTAGCTCCCATGCTATTCCTCTGACATCAATTCAACTCGATGCATTTGGTCGGCCCCAATTGCATTTCCCACTATATCATGTCGAGTTGTTACTATAATTGTTCCTTGAGCTGCAACATGCAATGGAGTTCTTAGCAGATTGGTCCATACGTCAGACTGCCACAAGTCATCCAGCACAATGAAAAAACCTCATTTCTTTGATAGCTTCCGCAAGCTTCGATTGGAGCTCTCCCACACTTTCACCCTGTTCTTGATGCACTCCAATGTTTCGAAGTGTTTCTTTCAAGACATCAACTTCAGTGTATTGTTTGGAAACACAAACCCATGCATGTTTGTTGAAGTTACCTTTCACTCTTTGATCGTTGTATAATTTTTGAGCTAGTGTTGTCTTTCCAACTCCTCCAGAGGTGGCCGAGAAACGCGTTTATCGGATTTCTCAAAAATTTATCGGATTTGACGTTTTTCTTTCGGCCAAAATTTAAACAAAATTTTGTCTCAATTTCTCTAAAAAGTTACATATTTGTTTCCAAACCATTTAACATAACAAAACTACATGTAATACCACTAAAATGAGCTAATATCATAAGTTTATGAAGAGTCGACCAGTGAATGCATGCGAATTCAAGTGAAAGTTAAAATTTCGGTGAGAAAAAATATTTAACCGGACCTTGCCGAGAAACGCATTTATCGGATTTTTCGTTTTTTTTTCACCGAGAAATTTAACCATGGTTCCAACAATAGCTATCTTGTAAGACTTTTCGTCCCTGTGTTCGAGCACCAACTCTGCCAATCTCTTGGTAGCATGTATGATCTCCTTTCCAACAAGATTTGGTTCTACAAGGTGGGATGCTTTTTTAATATTTGATCCTGAACTGCGGTCAACAGGTTCTGTTTCAAACTTGAATTTTGTACCTAACCCTGTAATCCTCTCTATTCTTTTGTTGAGGTCTCTAATCTGTACAGCAATCTGACGGCGTGTCCTAATAGTAGAAAAGCAAGAAAAAGATGGAAATCCATTGCATGTAATTGATTTTCTTGATAATGATGATGGATGTTCCCCTACTAAATGGCTTTCTTTAAACTGGGCCAAGTCAATGATATCATCAGCATCATACATGGCATCTCTAAGCTCACTAAGCCAATTACTAACAGCTGTATCTGTGTCTCCAATCCTTCTCCGATCAGCATCTTTCAGAAAACACTGTATATGTGTCATTGCTCCTTGCAGCTCCTGGAGGTCTTGTTTGACACCTAGTATCTGGATTGCTTCCTCTGTAATGATTTCTTGGACCTTTTGGATGCATGAGCCAGCCAAACTAAATAATATGGTTGCCATCAGGGGAATCCTTGAATGTAACAAGCCAGCAATAAAAGTGACTTGTACTCAGAATATGATTGATCAAAGTGCCGCGATGTCAATCCATAATGAACATGAACTGCATCTGAAATTGTACAAGGTTTACAGCTGTGTCAGATCCATGTTACTGGTACTACACATAATAGCACTACATGCTCTAGTGTGCACTCATCCATGTAAAAGATTTCGAACTAGCAGTATACAAATGTTATTGGAAAGGATGGAAATGGAACTTAAAAACGATGATTTACAATAAGATCTCATGCTGTGAAGAAGAAAAAGGAATTTCCTATAGTGGTTTTAACAGAGATTACGACGTTGAGTTCATCACTGTTTGATTTACGAACAGATCCAACTGTATTCAAACCGAAAGAGCGAAGAATGTGCAAATTGAATTTGTTATGGTGGATGTTGCAAATTCAATGCTCCGTCTAGGCACTAATCACCTCTATTTATAGGTGCCCGAGCGGTTCAATTTTACCTCTTATACCATCTCAACCGCTATATTCTCAGAATATTCTAGCATATATTGGTATTTTAAGCACCCAACATGGGGCTCGGCTCCCTAGACACATCCTTGTTGCTGCCGTTGAGCCACGTCTCCCTCTGACCGCGGCTGGCAGACCCCGCATGACTCGCTATTCCCTCAACATCTAGCCCTTTCATGGGCACTTGGGCGGGCACACGAAGGGTTTCTCGCTCCGAGCCTCCCACACCTGGGCCTAGCTTACTTGGTCTTGCGAAGGGGTGTCTCGACCCCTTCACGCTTTTCGATTTTGAGTTCGAGCATGCAGAATAAAAAATATCAAATGTAGAGAAACGGTCAGAGAATAACACGGTTTGATTATCTCATTCGCTACGGGAGACGACCTAAGTGAGTTAGTCAATTTGCGCCTCCCGAACAATCACCATGAAAAGAAAAAGGAGCAAAACATGCATGGCTCCTTTATTAGCTGGATGTCTGGATGTCCTGGAGCTTTCCAACCCAATAACATATCACGAGTAGAACTAAATGATGGAATACTAGAGGACATTGAGGAGGCAAAGTGCATGCTAGTTAAACAAATCAATATCTTACTATTACTAATTGGAGACTCCTTTTGAAGTCTCCAGATGAAACCACCTAGGATCCTAGATGGACACTCTAGAAAAATAGAGAAATCCTAGAAATTCTCACAAAAAACAAAATATCTGGCCATCAATTAGAACACTCAAATCATCGTAGCCATTAGATATTTGACATTAATTTTATAATGGCATAGGTGAGTAATTGTGATGAATATTTGGGGGTTATACTAATTATTTTTTATAGTGACAGAGGTAGGTAATTTAGTTATATATTTAAGGGTTACGTGAGGCTATTTTTATAATGACAAAAGTGCGTACTTTTTAGAAAACATAATAGATCTAGTGGCTATAATGATTAGAGTCTATGGATTCACGGCTAGATGTTATTTATTTTTGTAATAATTCATAGAATTTATCTTATTTTTCTAGCGCGTGTCATGAGAATTAACATGGAGGCTTAAAAAAAAGCATCAAACTGGTACTAGTAAGATTTGATCTGGTACAACACGTTGTTTGATTCACTATTACATAACTAACAGTAACAGATATCTACATAGTAGTATAAAAGTTCCAAACTACAGTAGCGTAAGGAAATGAGGATACGATACAGAGGTAAATTTGAAGTCTTACCTTAACCTAGCTAGCCTCGACCAAGACAAGAGGACTTCACAGTAGTAATCAGTTTTTCAAAGAAATAGTTTGCTCGGATGGTCAGCCAGTCACCAACAATTTAAAATATCCAAGGGAGAACTAGGATGAAGAAAAGTAACTTCTGAAGAACCGATCTATGATAAAGTGGATAGCAGAAGTTATCAGCCATTAGTCATGGGAGAACCAAAAACGGTAAAGTGCTTGATCACTAAAAGAAACAACAAAAACGGTAAAGTGCTTGATCACTAAAAGAAAACCTCTAGTTCCGTGTGGATGTAGATTTTAGACTGTTTCTTGATAAACTGGAGGCCATGGCAAAGCAGAGCTAAAGGATGAAAAAACAGCAGAGGGGTAGCTGGAAACTGGAGAGCTATTCCTTACCGGCTAAAAGTCTCATCTTCCTTGCATCACAGGAATTGTGCGGAACTTACCAGAGGGGTAGCTGGAAACTCGGAGGATGAAAAGAAGCAACTACACTTGCGCTGCTCTTAGCCAGCAGGCTGAAGGTCCTTCTCTTATTGGATCTGTCTAACAGGTAGGAAAAGAAAATGGTGCAGAATCAGTAAGAGAAGATGATGACGATATCTGAATCTTTATGGATAACCTGATGAATTCGAGCTTACCAAACTGAAAAGATATGATGCAAAGACAGAGGAGGAGGATCAAAACCGAAGTAAAAAAATCCTACTGAAGCGTCCTCTCTGTTCCTCCTCTTGTTGGCATCACTCCAGCATCAAGAAAATAAACTCTTGTGAAAAATAACTATTTAGCTCAGGCCTCAGGCCACAGATCCGCTAATATTTCCCCCCAAACAAGAGTGTTGGTTCTGGGCCAGTGTACTGTCTAGCAGGACGGTTCTGCTATCCCTGCATGATATGCACGCTAGATCAGACAAGTGACTTGCTGGAAGTCTTATACTCTTATGAAGAACCAAAGTTCATGCTCGTTAAAAGAAGAGATCTCTTAAAGAATCAATTGCTTATACCAAGAGAAAGGCTTAGCAGAAAGCACCGAGAAAAACCCATGAACTGAACTGAACCTGAAAAATACCTGATTTTAGATCAAGAAGGACGTTCATCAGAGAGCTGTGCAGAAGGTGATGAGTATGTGTTTCTGTGAATTTTCACTCGCCAAAGTCAGCTGTCCAACTGAAAGAAAAAAAAAATGGTGCACAATCAAATACTCTTGCAAATCAGCCATGAACTATGGGAAGAAAGTAAAGACGACGAAATCTGAATCTTTCTAGACTAACTGAAGGGTTCAAGCTTACCAACCTGAAGCCTTATGACGCAGAGACCAGAGGAGTAGGATGAAAGCCCGTAGAGCAATTCCTACTGAAGCATCCTCTGTATTCCTCCTCTTATTGGCATCACTTCAGCTTGCAGAAAATAAACTCTTGTGAAGATGTAGCTCAGGCTACAGATCCACAAATACTCTCCCCAAGCAAGAGTCACTACTACAAAACAAGGATATTGTAACAGAATCTTGTAATACATTTATCAGTGTGTTACAAAGAATTTGTACAGGAACACAAAGCTATGTGTTACTGATGAATGTTGTAACACATAAGCTTGTTTTGTAATTTTGTGTTACAGATAATGATTATAGTAACACAAAATTATTGTTACAACTAAAATGATACAAAGATGGTACAATGTTGTAACACATAACTAGAAGGTGTAAAACGTGTCACAAATACATATTCTATCGTAACACAAATTGATGTTACAACTAAAATGTTACAAAGAAACAAATGTGTATATGTTGGGGCCATTGTACGTTGGTGCTAAATTCATAAAGGTCCATTTGTTGTCATAATGGAATTAACATGGCGCTAGCTTACAAAAATAAATACTATAAACTGGTGGCAATTTTATGTCTGAAACACGACAGTATGTATTATAACATACACAATTTCTAATGTTGCTCCTCTAATATTAGAGTCAATGCAACATTATATTAAAGGTGTCCCATTTATGCTACTACACTATGCTAATATGTCGAGTGGCTTTAACTGAATAATTGTTAGAGCCTTTAAATCAATCTATATATGACATATTGTAGGACCAGATTTTGTTTGCGATGAAAATATGACTTCCATCACCAATGTGGACCCAAAAATTGTCATGGACTTTGGTGTCATATTTATATTTTTATCACAATGCTGGCCCATCATAATATTTAACAATTTTTCAAAAGAAAAAGGTTGTTTTATCAATTATGGTAGCACTATGGCCCCGAGAACTCATTTTGATTATTAGATAATAAAAATAGAAAAAAAAGGTGAGCCGAAGGAATCGATCCACTGCCCTCCTATTTGCCAAAATAGTCTCAAGCCACTGTGCCACTGAGCTATCTTCGCATTGTGAGTAAGTTCTCGCACATTGTTTTATATACAGTATAAAACTAGCTTGGCTATTGTGGCTCCACTTGTTGGGCCAGCCCTACTGCAGTCCGGCTGAGCTTGTCTTTTCTATTTCTAAATCATCAGCAAAATTTCAATACAAATTAACGTTCCATCGACACCCAAATCTTCTCTAGAAATTATGGAATTTGCTTGGTGGCACGTGTAATCAAAATGTGGAGATCATATGCATCCTCATTTGGGGGACACTTTCGTGTACATCTTTCTAGCCTTTCCTTTGCTCAATAGGAAGATGTAGACTTGAGCATTTTGCGGGCCGGACAAAAAAAAAGATTTTTTTGGGGCCTTAAAAACCTTGCCCACGCCCGTCCCATGGGCGGTTACGGGCCGGGCCGTGGTAGGGCTCGGGGTTTCTACTCTTTTTTAATGAAAAAATAATTCATTTAAATAGTCCTGGCCGAGCTCAGGCTAAGAATTTTTTTTTCCAGGCTTCGCCTGCTCTGTCCATATCCATCCCATTAAGTATCATGGGCGTGCGAAAAATACATCCGGCTCAGGCTAGGCTGTCGAGCCAGGCCGGGCCACAAATGCTCAGATCTAGGAGGATGCAAGGTGGTTAACATCTTACATTATCTTTTTAAATGGATTTTTTAAAAAATTGTGTCTCATAAGTTTTTATTTAAGAAATTTGATCATAATTATTTGCTAAGAACATAGATTTCTGGATCAAAATGTATTTATTTTCTCTATTTGCTGGAATTACTTCATATTTAAATTTCACGTGCCATTGAAAAGATATTAAATTATAAAAAATATAGTTGAGTAGACACGTATGTGTAGATTATGTGAAAATTCCATTTAATTATATTTCAATTGCATATTTTGATAACCTAGTTTTCTTATGTACTTAATAGTATTTTTTAATAATATCCAAACCTTCTATTAAAATTCTGAAATTTGGTTGGGGACCAAAGTACATCCTTATGTCGCCTAAAAAAACCACCAAGAAAAGTTATTAAAATTGTTAGTTCTTGCTCACTTCATTATATTTTGATAGTCTTATTTCACTTTCTTGACCCTGGAAATCAACTCGGTCATCATCATATTATTGTTGTCGTCGTTTTATCCCGCATGAACCTCTCTACTTCGATGTGCTTTAAATCGAAGTCTATACAAAGCCTCTATTTTATCTGCAGTTGTCTACAATGGAATTAATATATGCATTAAAACCAACGCCACGCGCAAGGCCCATGAAAAAATAGCAGCCCATGCACCTTTCTCCACCAAATAGGACTATCAAATGTGAAAGGATTTTTGAAATAGGACAATCAAAAGAGAACCCAAGGACAAAAAATATTTTTATTAATGTACTTTCTAGAACCTAATTTAATCATATACGTCAATAGGTCAAGAAATATATTATGTAGAAATGAAATATATTTTGGAGCTCTAGACATCCCTGTCCCCACTTGCCAATGACTTAGGAGCAGTTACATAGCACCATGGCAAGCCACTTCAGCCCAAAATTTTTCCAGTCCCGCTCGCTGAAACTGTTTTCCCCCCTCTGATCCAATTCGATTCAACGCACTCCGCTCCTTTAGGCCACGACATGAAAGATATCTGGGCAGTTCTCCTCCAATGCCAAGCCGTCGCAGCCGGCCCGCCGCCGCCTGCAACCGCTGCTGTCCTGCGCGTCGCTGCTCACCATCATCGATGACCGCTACTTCCCATTGCAAGTCGCGACTTGCCCCTGTCCTCTCGGCATTGTGCTGCCAATCCTCACAGCCATACGCCCGCTCCGATGCGCTCGTGCGCTGCCGCCGGTCCTCGTGGCCGCGTGACGACCGTAAGCTTGTGTGCCGTCGCCGATCCTTGCCACTACGCGCAGTCTGCGCGCGTGCGGTTGTGCGCCACGGCCGGTCCTCGCTGCCACACGCAGCACGCTCGTTTGCCGTCGGTGGCGGCCGCCCGCCCGCATACTCATGTGCTGCCGCCAGCCACCGCACCTCCTGAAGTCCATGTGGTTGAGGCCATGCCCTATTTATCTCATCGTGCAGACCATGCAGCTTGGCCGCTATGATTACTGTTGATCCAAGGGGTAATGGAACTTTGGCCGCCAACACGCACATAAGGTGTTCGACTATATGCCTCAACAGGTAAATACAAAGTCTTAATTCGATTGTGATATGGCAGCATGCTACTCAATGAGATTGGTGTAACTCTTTGCAGCTAACTTTAGTACAATCTTTAATTTTCGTTCCAATTTATTTGTTGGCTCATGATCCTCTGTCCCCTTGGTTCTGGGGCATGTAAATTCCACGCCAGCTTTGACCTCATCTGCTAATCACAACCGGCTGCTCCCGTGTGGTTGCCCTTCAATAACTGCTAGGATTTTTTTGATTGAATAGAGTAATAGATATATTGCATTCTATATTTATGATTATTTGCCCTTCAAACGCTGTGTTCAGATGAGGGGACAAATTTTTTGCACCCTACTTTGACCACTAATTAGGGGTATTAAATAAAGTTAGATTACAAAACTACTTCCACAACCCCCTGGCAAATTCGCGAGACGAATCTAATGAGGTCTTTGACCGCATGATTTGAGGATGATTACTGTAGCATTACTGTAGCCAATCATGGATTAATTAGGCTCGTTAGATTCGTCACGCAAAGTTGCACTCATCTCTAAAAAGATTTTGTAAATAGATTTCATTTAGTACTTCATGCATGCAAGATTCCTTGGGACAATTTTTTGTCCCGAGGCATCCGAACACGGCCACACATATTATAGTATTATTGGAATTTTGGATATCTTGGCATTGTCGATGCATCCGTTTACTGAAAATTGAGCAAGGACCCGTGTTCTTTGTCAGGCAAAATGCATACAACAGCTGGTTTTAAGTACAAGACTTGCTTTGAAGGAAAATAGTTAATTTCATTGATACAGTTTATATATACTAACATATTTGAGCATCTATCTGTTGGTTTTGATTTCAGATCCTGCCCGTGGTCAAGCAGGGCCACCTCTGGCTTCAGAACGCTGCAAGTTGCAAGGGATGCAGCAGGTTCCACAGTGCCAATGTTCACCGATCTTTTGTAGTTTGCTGTATGAGGGGATCAATAGGCAAGGGATTTCAAGGAATAGATAGAAACAGTTATATATTTTTTAGATTTCAGTAATATGAATGAAATCATATTATGTGCACGGAATATGTTCTATGTGCATTGAGTCATATTTATTGATACAATTCAGTGTACATACGACCTATTTGTTGCTCACCGTTTGAATTTTATATTGTGCGACATGTGATGCTTCTCCAAATTTGGAATATAAGCAATTATTCTCTATTGATTTTATTTATCCAAATGTATTGACGGTTAGAAACATTGTGTTACTATAGATTAAAATTGTGTTACTAGGAGCTACCGTAAGCTAGAAAAGAAAAGTGTTACTAGCTTACTTCGATCCATGTTGCTATAGACAAAAAAGGTGTTACTAGGGCACATGATAAGTAACACATCTTCTCACATAGAGGAACACATTTGTAAGTGTTACAGAATGGATGTAACACATTTTCTTATATATAGGATCACATTTGGTGTGTTACTACAACTTTGTTGTAACACATTTTTTCACAAAACAAGAACACATATGTTGTGCTACAATAGGCTTTACTGTAGTAACATTGAAAATGAGAACACATAACTATTGTGTTACTATTAGTCACAGTAACACTTTTCTTGATCTATGGTAGCACAAACTGGTGTTACTAAAGGCCTGTTGTGTATTAGTGAGTGTTGGTTTTGGTGTAACAATGAGTCAGCAGAGCTTGGAATGCAAGTGCGGTGGCCAGCTCAGTTCTAGGAGGATAAACACATGCAATTGATGATGCAGAGGCAGGGAGCCTTCCCGGAAACATGTCACGTGCTGATGCAGTCATGCAGCATATGTGCCATCTCACAGCTACCGCCGGTGAGTGGAGTCGTGGGGGCCGGCGACTTGCCTCGGTGGCCTCGCGAGTCAAGGTTCCTCGGGACACCGTGCCCCGTGCCCCGCGTGCCCGTCCTCCTCCACTTGCACGCGCCTTCTTGGTCGACTCAAAGCCGTGTCTCATGGCTCCATTATTTTATACTCCCTCAGTATTGAAATAGAAGTTGTTTTGGACAACGACACGGTCTCCAAAATGTAACTTTGACTTATTATTTTTTCAAAAATATTTATTAAAATATAATATATTTATACTTTTATAAAAATACTTTTCAAGACAAACCTATTCATATGGTTTTCACATTTCCAAACTCAACGAATTAAAAGTTATTCGTGATTTATGTTCCCAATGTTTGACTAAAATCTTGTCCAAAACGACTTCCATTTCAATACGGAGGGAGTACGTATTTTGTGACAATTACCCTTTTATGTGATAATAATGCCATCCGTTCCGCGTTTGGGACACCTCCATTTGGGCCACGCCTTAGCTTGCAAGTGTTGCAATTGATGGGCAGGGTCTAAAGCGTTTAGCCATAACTCACTATTAATTAATTAGTATCGTGAAACGCCTACAAATAAATTAACCAAGTGCAGCTAGCTAGGCACGTTCATCGTCCTCAAAGTGCACAACCCCTTTTTGAACCAAAAAAATATCGCTAGTCGATGTGCCTACCGCATACGATCGAGTGTTAGTAAAACTAATTAGAAATATCAGAAAGAAATATATTTTATTAATAACAAAGTATTTCATCTGTCATGCTAACTTGCTTAAATAGTACTGACCCGTCCTGAGTGAGTGTGAGACCCATCACTATATTTTTTTGTAGTGAACGTTCCAATCATCTAGCAGTTCTGCTCAGATTAACAGGATGGGTAGCTGAGACAGATATGCAGCATGGTCGAGGAGAGGAAACGGCTCACTGGAGAGGCAGGTGAAGAGCGCTAAGCGAGCGCCCGGTTGAGTGGCCCAATGCAAGTTTCTGCCATCAGACACATGTGACACATATATTCCTAATTCCTACACTTGTGTGTCTGTTAAAACTTGAACGAGTAAACGATCATGCGCTTACTAACACGTTCACTTCTTCTCTCTTCCCAAATAGCACTGCTCCTGCTGTTGGATGGTGTTTATTTTCACTAGTCACCGTACTGATTACATCCATTTAGTGGGGGATAAAATCAGTACACCACCTACCTACTACAAATATAAAATACTATGTAACATGTTTTATCACGTGGTGCAACAAACGTACAGCTATAGTTTCTACTGATGATAGAGCAGATATCTTTATATCCAGGGAATACACTGCTATAGAATAATTTTCACCACCGGTTTGTAACCCCTTTCACCGCTGGTTTGGGGGCGCTGGTGAAACATCGGAGGTGATAATATCTATTTTCACCGCTGGTTCCTGGCGGTAACGAACCGGCATTTGTTGTATTCTATGGGATTCGAACTTGTGACCTCTTGCTTCGCGCAATACTGCCCAATTAAAATGTTGGTGCCACGTCACATCCACGTGTAATGCCACGTAGACAAAACAGCTTCCGAAACCACCCTAGTGGGTTATTTGCATGGTTTTTGATAGTTCAGAGGAAGTATACTAGATTTTATAGGTGAGGGAGCTAAGTAGACGAACATCAATAAGTGAGGGGGTTAAGTACACATTTTTCTTGTTTTGACATCACTAGTTTTAATGTTGTACGATGTTTTTGGCAATCCAAATACTCTCAAATGAAAAAGTTGTCAACTATAAAGTTTTAGATCTTGACAAGAAATACAACATTGGTATAAACTTTATCTTCATCCCTGACACTCTTTCATATTACTAAGTTTGAATTTGAGTTTTGTCACACACAAAATGGCATTTGTGTTCTCACATATCCAGAAGGAATTTTGTCATGAAAGTGTTGTGTGAAAGTTTCAATGTTTTTTTGACATGATTTGCTTTTCTATAGATTAAATGAATTTTCTTGGATAAAAAAATGATTTATGCTGGCGGATGCTTATGTGGCCTGTAAGCACAAATAGGATGCATTTGTGCTAGCGGTCGCATATGTTGCCCGCCAGCACAAATTGGTCAGCACTTGCTTTCCGTAAGGCACTGGCGCCCCGACCATTTATGCAGGTGTCTTACAAATCCTTTTTGTACTAGTGGTACATTCCCCAAATAGATCGTCAAAGTGTATATGACCACGAGTGCAGGGCCTTATTTATGCAGCAGAAGTATAAGGCTATATATATCTGACACGTGATGACATAAGGGAATGAAAGGAATTGATGCCCGTTATAATCTAAGAGGGGGAGGGGGTGAAGAATTAGCCTTTCTAAAAACTTAACCTATCACATGCCTCTAATTGAACAAAATAAAACTAAGATATACTATCTAGATGTTCAACTAAGGTTTCTTCTAGTGTTTGCACCCATCCAAATGAGTTTTGCAACCTAGAGCCAATCCAATCAAGATACTACTCTAGGAAATGGTAAAGACACAAGTTGCAACTATGAAATGCAGAAATTAAAATGGGCTTAGAGGAATGCAAACTTGGCATGAAGATTTATCCCATGGTTCGACTAACGCCTACTCCACATTGGAGCTCAACAAAGGATGTACTCCCGGTGATGAGGACATCCCAGCAAGAGCTCCGACGGCGCAAGTGTTTGAAGGACCAATGACCCGTAGCCGAGTAAAACAACTTCAACAAGAGATGTATGCTTTCCTCTCGGAGTTACCCTTTGATATTAATGAGAATGTTATACTGCCTAAATCACGTACTCTACTTTTACTCAGGTTCACTCATTGGGAAGATGGAACTTGTTCGAGTACTTTGGGTACCCGTCCAAGTACTTTGGATACACGCCCGAATACTTTGGATCTTCGTCCGAGTACTTTGGATACCTGTCCAAGTACTTGGGATACCCGTCCGAGTACTTTGGATCTTCGTCCGAGTACTATTTCTCTTGACTCCCGAAGGCTATGAAGGCTATCAAGCACTTGACGGAAAGCTTGTCAAGTCTAGTTTGTAACACTATCAAGTTCCGAGTAACTTTTGGATTTCCAATTATGAGGTCTAACCAGATTTAGTGAAGACTGTTCTGGGTGTGCAGTTCAGCCTGGTCCGAACTAATCAAGTTGTATTTTGTTCCATACACTAGTTATTTTGTATTGGGCCTGTGTGCAAGGCCTCCAGCCCATCTAGGTGGGATGTTCCTAGTATAAATAACCCTAGTACTGCTGTGGAACCCCTAACACTACTACAAAACACATATATTGTAACATAATCTTGTAACACATCCATCGATGTGTTACAAAGAAATCTCACAGGAACACAAGACAATTGTGTTACAGACAATGATTGCAGTAGCAGAAAATTGATGTTGCAACTAAAATGTTACTAGGATGGTGCTATATTGTAACACATGTGAATTAATGTTATAGCCAAAGTGTTACAAACAAACATATATATATATTAGATCTTAAAAAACTTCTATGGCATCATTCAGCATGTACAACTCCAACGATAATTAGATAAACAATATGTCTATCCCCATATTTTTTACAGCTTAGAATTTATAAAATATTTAATTCACATTGTTACTCCTTGATACATGTGTTCTAGGTAGCTCACCTACTATTGTGCTTGGTAAGCTCAGATTTTTTTCTTTTTTTCGAAGTACGTCTCAAATATTATGAATTAATTTAAAAATAATTAAAGAAGAACGGATTCAGAATTTCAGATAACTCACCAATAATATTCTTCCAGTGGATTCCAGTAGTGGGGCCCATTCACCAATGACTATAAATGTAGGCAAAAAAAAAAAACTCCAGGCAGAGTGGAATCGATACGAGGACCACAAGCATGCAGCGAAGGGTTCTACCACTATAATAGAGCCCACAATTAGTTCTATGGCGACTGTAAATTTTAACAAACATATGGTAATTCAATTTTTTCCAAAACTTCAGCCAAATTATTTTTTTGTTGATGGAAAAAATAGCGAAATTTTGAAGCCTTGCCGACCAATGTCAGACTCATGGCGGCCCACTTCGCTGTAAGCTGCACACGGCTCTTCCATGCCATTGCCAGGTGAGTTCCATGCCGATTAGCACTGGTTACGGGTTTTTAAAATTAATTTTTTAGATTAACATTTTTTTAAATTAATTAACACTGGTTAATTAGTGCTGGTTATGGTTTTTTAAATTAATTAACACTAGTTATATTGCACGTTGTTCTTCCACATCACTGCCAATTGGACCTATGTGGACTAATAGCAGCTATCACGCGCATATCTCGTCCACATCTACCAAATGGGCCTCGAAGTGTTCATGTCATGCCCTTCCACGTCATCGCCAAGTTGGCCTATATATGTAATGGTCACGTCCAGAGGCGGATCTGCAAGGGTACGGTATTGTAGCACCCCCTCCGTCCATATAATATTAGTCTTTTAATAATGCATTTTGCACATAAATCATGAAGTTTAGTTTGAGTCCAAAAGCATCGGCTGTTCAACAACCCTTTGAGCTGATCCTTGCTCCACCCCTGGTCATGTCACATACTCACACCCTTTTGTGTCACAGTCATGTGAGCCCATATCGATTTGCAGTTGTCTAGTTGCACGGACCCTCAATGCCATAGCTAGGTGGGCCCATGTCTTCTTACTTGTTGGGCCACCTATTGGATATGGGCCAGGGTTGCCGAGGGTGGGGTTGCTCTAGATAAGAGCATTTATCGAGGTTGTATGTGAGCGTATAGATAGAAGTGTATAGGTCCAGATGGCCATGCTCACACTAAATCAAGCCAAGTGAGCTAACGAGACGTGAAGTTTTATGGAGCCACATGGATCTCTACATCTAACTTATGTCAATGTTGTCCTATGTGCACCCTTCGTGTGGCTGCAAGGTGCGTCCCTTGTCAACTGATAGTTGTCGGATCGCATATCCCTTCTATGCCACTATCAAAAGGACCTATACGCTGACTAACATTGATGACGTCGCGTGTAGCGGAGCCATGCCAAGTGAGTTAGCAGGCGACAAACTTTTTTTCTAGCACTACATCTGATTGGTACCACTCTAGTCGAC
>CM014277.1:14351478-14382563 GCA_004135705.1 Alloteropsis semialata
AATGCCCCGATCACATCTGATTCGGGTCAAATTTCCCGAACGCACTAAAGATCGTCAGTTTGTTCGGGAGAAAATTTTCATTCGGGAATTTTGTTTCTGGGTGAACAATTTCGTGAACAGATCGACATAGATAAATTTTCAAAGCACAAGGAATTCAAAATGCATCCATCAAGTGAAATTTCTTCATTAAGTCCAAAAGAGGGAACATTTCACAATGGATTGATAGCTATCCTAAAATCAAAATACTAAATCACCCTGATCTTGGGTTGATGATTGACAACCAGACTGATCAGGGCGATGGTGTGCTCTCCGATGGATCATCATCTATCGCGTTCTCTTCTTCAGAGTCGCTGACGAGATCCACGAGCGCTCCGTCTCCAGGAATCCCGATCAGGTCGCGGTTCAGGGAGACGAAGAGGCGCCGGGCGAATTCCTCGTCGCCGCTGGTGTCCACCGGAGCAGAAGACGAAGATGCGCCTGCGTGCGCCGCCTCTGGCCTCAGCCGGATTCCACTCCCTCCTTGTGCTGGCTCGTCGTCGGAGGAGAGGGAGATAGGAGATGCCGGGGCTGGGGAGGAAGACGCAGGGCGTTTCCCGGCGGCAATGCTCGACGGAGCAGCCTCGGGAGATGGCGGCGCTGCCGCCGGAGCCTCCTCCTCGGGTGGCTCGACCTCGACTCCCTCATCCCCGTACCAGGGGAGAGCCAGGAGCGGAGCCTGAGGAGGAGCGGTAGGTGATGTCGTCGCCGGCGAGTCCTCCGGCTTGTCGGGCGGTTGCTCGCCGGAGCTGCGAGGGGAGTCTCCGAAGAGGAGACGAGGAAGCTTGAACTTGCTGCTAAGCTTTTTCTTTCCCATGGCGAGTGGAGGAAGAAGGCTTAGGATGGAAGTTTCAAGTACATGACAATCCAGGAGATCTGATATTTAAAGACTCAGGGGTGCGACGCTTCGCGCGAGAATCGAGGAGCCGGAGCAGAGCCGTATCGCGTGCGCTGCTAAAATCCCGGGAGACGTGCGGAGTGGGTTTTTAAATGCCCTGAGCAGCAGTTACATCACTCCTGGGGCGTTCCAGTTTCCAAGACGGAATAGTTCTATTTTATTATTATGGCTGATATTTTTCTTTGACCTTATCATTCAGATGCAGGTTTCTACATTCAAGAGTTCGGGAACTTTTCTAGCTCTCATACAAAAGTGATTGACGAGGTATTAACATATCCAAAAATCACCCGAAGAGCAAAAAGACCCGAAGGCTATTGAACAATCAACCTTTTCTGAACAAGATAAGCTCGGGGGCTACTGTTGAGGCCATAATACCAGGGTACCCGACCACGAGGATTGCCGACTACCGACTCCAAGACGACCAAGACTCCGAACAAGACACGATGGCCTGATCGCAGAAGGGAAGCCCGAAGACAGTTCGAGTCCTACTAGGTTTAGGTCTGTTTTGTCTTGTAAGGCACGTCTCCCTGGATATAAATAGCGGGGGTCCTGTGCGTAGAGGGTATGATCCAAGTCTATGTTCCATTGATTTGAAGCTTTAGACAATCCACCCGAGGGTACTTGTTACGCATTGTAATCTGTACTCGACGAAATAATACAAGCAGCAACTGGACGTAGGGTTATTACTCGATCTCGAGGGCCCGAACCAGTATAAAAATCCCGTGTCTTTCTGTCCATCACCGTGATCAATCTTCGCACGAAGCGGGGTGTCTGCCGGACAAATATCTGACGAGTACAACCTCGACACTACTACTTCATCAGCCTGTCTGTACTATCGCACCAAACTTGGAGCGTAGCAAGGAACGCAGCGGTCCATCGCATACGCCTTCCGATTGGATTAGCCGTGCTTCATTTTGTTTCGTGATCGGATTAGGAGTAGTCAAGTATATACGTCTCCGGATCGGATTAGCTATGCTTCATCCCATCTCTCGGTCAGATTAGGAAAAGTAAGTTACCTAGTTTTACTCGTTTAGAAAACTAGGTTGCCTTTGCCTGTAGCAACGCACGAGCAAGGTTGCTAGTTTGTTTGAATTAAGCCCAATTGGAGAATATCTTTAACACAGGTTTCCGGTCCAATGTTTACGGTTGTTTTGAATTTGAGTGGAGTTGATGTTAGTGATATGCCCAAGTGGAAATAATGAAACAATTTGGTTTGAGCATTGGATGTTGATCCAAAAGCACACCGGCACATGGCGTTCCGTATCCCTGCATCAGAGATTTCTTTG
The DNA here is from genome assembly GCA_004135705.1 of Alloteropsis semialata. Taxonomy (NCBI): domain Eukaryota; kingdom Viridiplantae; phylum Streptophyta; class Magnoliopsida; order Poales; family Poaceae; genus Alloteropsis; species Alloteropsis semialata. The sequence continues at coordinate 14,353,699 of CM014277.1, forward strand.
TTGCTATCTAAAAACTTACGATCACTACCAGAGAAGCCCTTATTGGTACAGGGTCATAAGGCCCTTCGGTACCGGTTATAAAACCGGTACCGCGCAACCTTTGGTACAGGTTGGTATTACCAACCGGTACCGAAGGGTCCTGGGGGCCTACCAAATTTAGACCTAGTACCAATGACCCCTTTGGTACCGGGTCATAAGCAACAGGTACCAAAGGGGGATGACCGATACACGTTTTTCTGGTAGTGGATATAGGATGGTTAAGAGACCATTTTGTGCAAAATCCAGCAAAAAAATCCATCTGATATTCCCGATATTTCATGCTTATGGGATAATTCCAAAAAAATTGTTTGCCCTGGCTGGCTTATTACTAGCTCATAATTGTTTAAAAAACCATGACAAATGGCTGGTGGCTTGTCGCTCTCATTCACATGTTTTGAGCTTAACATCTACATGGCCTGGACGCGGCCCTGATGATCTACAATTGTTCAACTTGCTAAGATGATTACAAAAAACGACGCACTTGCATAGATGTCTCCCCTGTGTCCAGATGAACTGATAGAAAATGAACCCTCAGCGCCAGTAACAAGCCCTGCAGCTTGCTGATTAATGAAACAATGCGGCGTCAAGATCTCTGTAACAGGGGGGTTCATGAGAGCAATGTCTCACTGACTTGCTCATCAACCTTCTTTGGGAGTCTTTCTGGCGAGCTCAAAGTCTTGACTAGGAAACAAGACTTGGTGACCGGGTGATGCGGGGGCTTGCCCGATCTTCTCAGTAGGATCGAGGGACCCGCGCAACCTGACGAACCGATGGCACCAACAGCTGCTCGAACAGTCACCAGTGACAAATGATTTCGCCCAACCACACGATTTGGTCGATGTCTACCTGAACCACAAGGTAGAGACACAAGATCTTGCAAATCACAAGGAAACACAAGAACTAGTGGAAGAGAAAACTCCGAATCCTCAAGGGGGCAGCTATGGCACAACCCTAAGAGCACTTGGCTTCTCTATTTTTCTGAGTTCAATCGTGGTTAGGGTTTCCACAGCAGTACTAGGGTTATTTATACTAGGAACATCCCTCCTAGATGGGCTGGAGGCCTTGCACACAGCCCAATACAAAATAACTAGTGTATGGAACAAAATACAACTTGATTAGTTCGGACCAGGCTGAACTGCACACCCAGAACAGTCTTCACTAAATCTGGTCAGACCTCATAATTGGAAATCCAAAAGTACTCGAAACTTGATGGTGTTACAAACTAGACTTGACAAGCTTTCCATCAAGTGCTTGATAGCCTTCATAGCCTTCGGGAGTCAAGAGAAATAGTACTCGAACGAAGATCCATAGTACTCGGACGGGTATCCCAAGTACTTGGATAGGTATCCAAAGTACTCGGATGAAGATCCAAAGTACTCGGGCGTGTATCCAAAGTACTTAGATGGGTATCCAAAGTACTCAAACAAGTTCCATCTTCCCAATGAGTGAACCTGAGTAAAAGTAGAGTACGCGATTTAGACAGTATAACATTCTCATTAATATCAAAGGGTAACTCCAAGAGGAAAGCATGCACCTCTTGTTGAAGTTGTTTTACTCGGCTACGGGTAATTGGTCCTTCAAACACTTGCGCTGTCGGAGCTCTTGCTGGGAAGTCCTTATCATCCTCCCCTTCTTCAAAAAGAGTCGACCTTGACCCTGATTGTTCATGACCATGGAATGGAGACAAATCGGCTACATTGAACGTGTTGCTCGCTGTATATTCATCTCCTGGAATCTCAACCTTGTAGGCATTGTCATTGATCCTTTCAAGAACATTGAATGGACCATCCCCTCGTGGCAGCAATTTAGATCTTCGTTTCTCAGGAAATTTGTCCTTCCGGAGATGCACCCAAACAAAATCACCAGGCTCAAAGATCATCTTCTTGCGATTCTTGTTTGCTTTTGCAGCAAAGTATTTAGACTTCTTGTCAATATCTTGCTTTGTCTTCATGTGGATTTTCTTCACATATTCAGCTCTTGTGGAGGCTTCCATATTTGCACGCTCTTGAAGTGGAAGTGGCAGCAAATCAAGTGGTGTAATTGGTTTGAAACCATACACAACTTCAAAGGGGCACATCTGTGTTGTGGAGTGGACTGCTCTATTATATGCAAACTCCACATGTGGCAAGCAATCTTCCCACTCCCTTAAATTCTTCTTGATCATTGTACGCAGCGGCATAGAAAGTGCGCGGTTCACCACCTCCGTTTGTCCATCAGTTTGTGGGTGATAAGTTGTTGAAAACAATAACTTTGTTCCAAGCTTGGCCCACAAAGTCTTCCAAAAATAGCTCATGAACTTCACATCACGGTCTGAAACAATGGTTCTCGGCATGCCATGTAGCCTTATAACCTCCCTGAAAAACAAGTCAGCTACATGTGACGCATCATCGCTCTTGTGACAAGGAATAAAATGTGCCATTTTTGAGAACCTATCCACTACCACAAATACTGAATCCCTCCCCTTCTTGGTTCTTGGTAATCCCAACACAAAACCCATGCTTATATCTTCCCAAGGTGCATTTGGAGTGGGGAGTGGAGTGTACAAACCGTGGGGGTTCAGTTTTGATTTGGCCTTGTGGCAGGTGATACATCGCTGCACGAACCTCTCCACATCACGCCTCATCTTTGGCCAATAGAAGTGGTCACTTAGCATCAAGTACATCTTTTCTCTCCCAAAATGACCCATCAATCCTCCCATGTGTGATTCCTGCAATAAAAACAAACAAATAGACGATTCTGGAACACACAATTTGTTAGCTTGAAATAAGAAACCATCATGCAAATGGTACTTTTCCCATCCTTTTCCTCCTTGACATTTCAAATATGGTTCTGCAAAAGCAAGGTCAGTGGCATATAATTCCTTTATGTTCTTTAACCCTGGAACCTCAACCTCCAATTGATTTAGCAGAACACTCTTTCTTGACAAAGCATCAGCAACAACATTTTCTTTCCCTTTCTTGTATTTGACAATGTAAGGGAAAGACTCAATGAACTCAACCCACTTGGCATGCCTACGGTTCAGTTTTGCTTGGCCTTTCAAGTATTTTAATGCTTCATGATCAGAATGAATGATAAATTCTTTAGGCCACAGATAATGTTGCCAAGTTTCAAGCACACGAACTAGAGCATACAACTCCTTATCATAGACAGGATAGTTCAGTTGAGCACCACCAAGTTTCTCACTAAAGTATGCTATGGGTTTTCCTTCTTGCATCAAAACACCTCCTATGCCTATCCCACTAGCATCACATTCTATCTCAAAAGATTTATTAAAATCAGGTAAAGCAAGCAAAGGGGCTGAAGTTAAACAATTCTTTAGCTCTTGGAAAGAAGCTTCTTGTGACTTACCCCATACAAATTCAACACCCTTCTTGGTTAACTCATTCAATGGGGCTGCAATGGTTCTGAAATTCTTCACAAAGTGACGATAGAAACCAGCAAGGCTATGGAAGCTTCTCAGTTGGCTCACATTGACAGGGGTAGGCCAATTCTTGATAGCCTCAACCTTGGATTCATCCACCTCTACTCCCTGTCCAGAAACAACAAAGCCCAAAAACACAACCTTGTCTGTGCAAAAGGTGCACTTTTCTAGGTTAGCAAACAATTTCTCAGTTCTAAGCACCTCCAAAACCATTTGGATATTTTTAACATGTTCTTCCATTGTGTGGCTGAATATCAGAATGTCATCAAAATAAACCACAACAAATTTCCCAATGAAAGCCCTCAAAACATGATTCATCAAGCGCATAAAAGTGCTAGGTGCATTAGTTAAACCAAAAGGCATCACTAACCACTCATACAAACCAAATTTTGTTTTAAAGGCTGTTTTCCATTCATCTCCTTCTTTCATTCTAATCTGATGGTATCCTATACGAAGGTCAATTTTAGAGAAAATAACAGCACCACTAAGTACATCAAGCATGTCATCAAGCCTAGGGATGGGATGACGATATCGAATAGTGATATTGTTAATAGCTCTACAATCAACACACATTCTCCAAGTGCCATCTTTCTTTGGAACAAGAATAACAGGGACATCGCAAGGACTAAGGCTTTCACGCACATACCCCTTGTCGAGTAGTTCTTGCACTTGTCGCTGAATTTTCTTTATCTCTTCCGGATTGGTGCGGTATGGTGGCCGGTTTGGAAGTGAAGCTCCCGAAATGAGGTCAATTTGATGTTCAATCCCACGAAGTGGAGGTAGACCAGCGGGTATCTCCTCTGGAAAAACAAAATTGAAAGCCTGCAGCACATGAGAGACAACACTAGGAAGAGAGGTCATGTTGTTAGTAGAAAGAATTGCATCTTTGTACAGCAGCACAAAATGCATCATGTGGGGGTTGTCTCTCATTTCTCTAATTTTTGATTTTGTGGCTATCATAACCCTCTTGTTCCCCTCAAGCTCTCTAGTTTTACCACTTATATTGGGCTTGTGGCGCTCACTCACCGAATTGTGGATAGCACTAGAGTTCTTCTTCTCTCTTTCACTCTCACTCATTTTCTTTTGCATGTTGGCTACTATGATTTGAGTGGGAGTCATGGGCAGCAGCTTAACACCTTTCCCTTGCCACTTAAATGCATATGTGTTGCCGTAGCCATCATGTACAGCACGCCTATCAAATTGCCACGGCCTCCCCAACAGCAAGTGACAAACCGTCATAGGCACAACATCACACTCAACAGTGTCGGTGTATCATGTATGATGAAAGTAACCTTCACCATATATTCCACCTTGACATCTCCACAGTCGCTGAACCATTGCACATGATAAGGGTGTGGATGCTTGATCATGGTTAGCCCCAATTTCTCACACATTTCTTTGCTAGCAAGGTTGTGGCAGCTACCACCATCAATTATGAACTTGACCAACTTGCCATTTACTTTGGCTTGGGATTGGAACAAGTTGAACCTTTGCGCCTTTTCTTCATCCTTGAGCTGGACACTTAATGCCTTTGTGACAACAATGGTATTGCCAGCCTCGAAAGGATAGGCCTCATAGTCAACACCTTCATCTTCTTGTGTGTCATCAAACTTTTTATTTTCAGCAAGAAGTTCACACTCATCCTCACTAGCAGAATCATACTCTCCACCCTCTGTAACAATCACAACTCGATTGTTAGGATAATCTTTGATGACATGACCTCGGCCCAAGCACTTAAAACATTGAATTCCACTACTCCTAGAGGTGGAACCCATTGTAGCATTGGTCTTTGAGGGTGTTGACCCAGCAAATTTCTCCACTTTAGATGAGGCATTAGATTTTTCAGCGGCTATGGAGCGATCATTAGCATTGGAGCTTGAACTGGGTGCAAACATACCTCGTCCCAAATCAAACCTTGTTGTTTTTGGAGCACTTGATGATGCTTTTGAGCTGAAATTTGAATGTTTGGCTGGTTTAGCATCATCATGCAATTGCCTCTCAGCCTTTTGTACAATGTGCACTAGCTCCACTCTGTAGGTCTAAAATTCCACAACACGTTTGATTGGCTTGTTCAGACCGGAGAGAAAGCGTGCCATGGACTGCTCTTCATCCTCATGCACAACAGCTCTAATCATGGCTTGCTCCATTTCTTTGTAGTATTCTTCCACGGATTTGCTTCCTTGCTTCAAATTCTGCAGCTTGTCAAAGAGGTCATGTTTATAATGTTTTGGAACAAAACGTGCTCTCATTTCCCTCTTTATTTTAGCCCATGTTGCCACTGAAAGTTCACCATTCTCCTCTCTCTGATTCTGAATTTGTTCCCACCAAATGAGAGCATATCCATCAAAGTCAAGTGTAGCCATATGCACCTTCTTTTCCTCTGAATAATTATGCACACGAAATATCTTCTCAACTTTCAACTTCCATGTGAGATATGCATCAGGGTCAGATGTACCTTCAAACTTGGGCATGCTGAATTTTAGCTTCCCAAACTTCTCTTCATTGGGCTGATCATTGTTGACATTGCGACGACGCTGAAAATTATCATTGCGATGTAACCTGAAAGTATCTTCATTCTCTGTACCAGGGGCAGTACCATCTCCACGCCCAAGGCCTCTTCGTCGACCCAAGGCTTCGCCTCCTCTTAAATAAAATAGGAACCGGATAAAATCGTATATCGAAACGACTTCTGGCATCACCGGAGGGATCGGAACCACATTCGTAGGCCAACAATTTTTCTGGATAGGTCTCCTCCACGCCCTTGCCCATGGGCATTCTTTCTTCCTTGCTCTTCCCGTTGCAACCGCTGCATACTCCTCATCGGTTTCATCTAGCTCTTTTTCATGAGAAGTTGCAGCGCCTTAGTCCTTCAATGCCTTTACAACTTCAGCAACCATTTTTGCTTGGACTGCACCCATGTTCTCATTGAGTTGGGTATTGAAGTCATGCATTAGCTTTTGTAGTTGCTCTTGTGTGACATAGCATGGTTGTCGAGCGTCATCTTCATCTGCCATGGTTAGTGCAAGAAAATAGACCAATTCAAGTTATGTGGCTTTGTGGAAACACTCAATCTCACCTTCTCTTACCACCAAAGTTCTTATGTATCTTTGCTGAATTGCGGTCTGCACTCTCCTTGGTGGTAGTAGACACGATAAAAGTGATAGATCAAGCAAAATCAAAGTCACAGTGCATCCTAAACATAGGCTTATTTGTGGATCTTGGAAGATTATATATGTGGGAATACAATCTAAAAATTTAAACTATTGTAAAGTTAAGTAAAAATCCAACCCAAGAACAATGTCTAGTTGCTGAACTGCAGACAAGGAAATCGATGAATGTGTTAAGAAACTCACACACAAGGATAAGAGACTTGTTGCAGCGAAAAGGATTGAGCCCAAGTGAAAATTTGAGTCAAGAACTAAGCTCAATGCTACACAAATTAGGATGAATGCTAGACAATTGCTCTAAGATAATAGGGTTGCAAGATTAATGCTATCAATTAGACCCAACAACCAATGTGGTGATCTCAACACTTGTTCCTTTTTTCTATTTTTTTACTACTGAGATCAGCACACCAAGTTGTCCACAAAGTATTGCTATTGCTCAAATTAATTCTCAGATTAAGCAAAGTACATAGCTCATGAGCAGCAAGTAACTAGCCTCTCTTTAAGCAGGGACAAACTCTGCAACAATACAAGCAGAACCTTCACGGATCTAAAACTGCACGAAGGTTACTGATTTGCTTAAACAAATCTGAAGATAAAAGATACGTCTTCAAATAAGCTTTCCAACAAGTACAAGAGCACTCAAGAGGGATTTCAGACATAAAAGTTATGCTTGTTTTGGTGTACTGTACTCAAACTTTAGATCTGGACACAAAATTGATTTCGGGATGACTTCACCCAGAACAAGAACACACGAACAGAAGGGGAAACAAATATGGATGGGGAAAAAGGGGGAAACACAAATCAGAGGCGGAAACAAAGGGGAAACACAAGGATTCAGCAACCAAACTCGATCTATTGGACTAGAACTTAACCAAACTCACTGAAATTTCAGATCGGGTTATGGTAGTGGAAATTTTTGGTATTTTTGATTTAGGAAAGTAAAACAAAGGGGTAAAGATCCTACCAAGTAAACCGTAGCTCTGAATACCAAGATGATGCGGGGGCTTGCCCGATCTTCTCAGTAGGATCGAGGGGGATAACTTGACCCGTGCAACCTGACGAACCGATGGCACCAACAGCTGCTCGAACAGCCACCTGTGACAAATGATTTCACCCAACCACACGATTTGGTCGATGTCTACCTGAACCACAAGGTAGAGACACAAGATCTTGCAAATCACAAGGAAACACAAGAACTAGTGGAAGAGAAAACTCCCAATCCTCAAGGGGGCAGCTATGGCACAACTCTAAGGACAAGAGCACTTGGCTTCTCTATTTTCTGAGTTCAATTCATGGTTACACTACTACAGAACATAGCTATGGTAACACCAACTTGTGTTACTATAGCTCAATTAATGTGTTACTAGCTCTCCTAGTAACACATCTTGTTAGCGCTACAATATCCAATGTTACTGCTGTCTAATCTATTGGAACACAAGACATGTGTTCCTTCACACCCAAAAAAGTGTTACAGTGATTTTCAAGTGTAACATATACTTTTAGCTCTTGTAACACTTCCATATTATGGTAGTAACACTTTGTCAGAGTACCGTTTGGAATTATAGGAACATATAGTTTGAAACACATGGTAAGCCTACTGTAACACATTCAGATTTTCAATAAAATTATTACACATATGGCATATATTGTTTATGTGAAATTTGCTAAGAAAATCGACAACATTTGAAAGATCACACAAACCACAAATCAATTTATCAAACATAGGAACATGACACATATATTTATTTGATTAGAAAGCATTAAATTACAAACTAGGTGACATGCCTTGCAGCAGCAAATCATGTTGACAACATCATCCCAAGAAAAATTTATCTATCTGCTAGCATGTCTTTTTAGTCTTGCAATGCATTCCCAAAACTGTGTACAATGAGGCTAAAAAATGTGTACAATGTAATGAAAGCTTATGCTTGCTCGAATGCTCCTCCATGTATTAGCTCCGCATCTCCATAATTTGCCTATCATATACAGCCATGTGTTCCAAACGTGAAATGCATAGATGTATTCTGAATCACTACATTATTTCTCCAGATCACCAAGATTTCATATAATCATCACCTATTACTAAACCTTACAAGAAAACCTTACGCAGATCTGCATAGAAAGATAGTAAACCTTGTAAGTAAAGCAATCGAGTATAGCAATTATAACTCATAAAGTATCACTCACCTAAACAAACTACACAAAAAAAAATCAATACCTCATAAGCATGTGCTCGTAGAGCCATTCTCATAATATGCAACAATAAAAATATTCCCAAATTTATAAAAAAGCATAAGGCATGCCTACTTGTGATCTGCATAGGTCGATCAATCACTTTTGGTGTAACCACAGCTAATAATCCATCAACCTAGGCACAATTCTACGGATGGAAAGCCATCACCAGATAAATTTAGATAAAGTGAATGCATAGTTAAGTTCAATGAATTGTAGGGCCAAATAAATTTCCATACAAAAATGAATACTTATGTCGCCAATCCAATCTAATTAGTCAATTAAGGCACTGCTAACTAATGATAAAGGATAATTGATTAAATTTTGACCCTGTATTTTGTAACTCCGGTATTTTCCCAACAAAATGGATAGGAGAAAATTCAGCACCTGCTAACTGAAACAACATCATTTTTCCTGAGCATTACACTGCAGAATAGAGGAAGGCATGATGACAAAGATTATAAATCAACATATATCCCACAGTAATATAATAACTTGGAGAAGCATAGAACTAAAACAGATCATATAGAACAGTTAGAACAAGAAGGTGGCACCACCAAAGACATGATGAAGCAAAATTTCATTCACTGATTTGACAAATTGTCTGCATTGGAAGTAATAGTATGGAGTACCATCACCTCACAGGCATTAATAATAATTAGATTGCTAACAGATAAGTACTACAAATCAATACCTGAATGGAGATTATCTCATGGAGGCATGTGTTGCCGTAGAAGATACAGAATTAGGGGGAAGCGGAGGCCGGCACAGGATTGGGCAAGGGCACCACCAACCTGGGGCCTAGGGGGTGATGGCATCACAAACATTGATTACAATCGATCAAGGCTGTTGCATTCAGCTGTTAAGTGAAAGCATGAAAAATAAAGGAAACATCTTTCTTTTTAAATGCCTACTTGCTTCTGAAAATTACCATGATCATTTTTCTGTGTGATTGAGCTAAAGTTGAATTAGAGTTTGAATAACATTCCTAAGCTGCCAATAATTTACTCACCATTAACAACTTTGTCACCATCTATATGGTAATCAGCTCTGTTGCTTTGATGACACTAAGAATTCCATTCGTGAATCACTTGACAATTCTTCCTCGTGAGTAATGTCTCTAATCTGAAATATGTGTTGTTCTGCAAGGTTCCCAACATATAACTTTGATTCCCACAAATAAAATATTTGTAATACATTTGTGAACTATGTAGTAATACTTTACAATTGTGAAGGTATTTTTTTGAGACAAAGCTACTCGCATAATTTTCTCGTATTCAAACCGATGTATCAGAAGAAATTCATGAATCATGGTAGAAGTTTTTGACTGATGAATTGCAGTTGCACTTAAATATTACATGCTTGTGGCTTGAGAGAATAATATTCCCACAACATATAATCTAAGTGGCAGTGGGATTCATTCACTATATTGTCGTGTTTTATTTTTTTATTATTTCTATGTGAGCACAGAAGCATATTCATCTGCACACCTCATTTTCTTATCTTGTGCCAGTTAATTTATTCTATATATATGTGTGTCTTCTCAGGGCCTCTCACCATGATCGCCAAAGTCTCAATTGCAATATCAAAAGAATCGAACATAAGCTTAAGAGTGCTCCTGAATCATGAATCGTGGAATCGAGGATACGTGCAAGAAAAAAACTTGTGAGAGATGAGAGGGGCACTCACATAGTTCTTGGCCTCCTGTTCGTTTAGCTGCAAGTGCAGGAACCAGTGACCTTGGCGAGGATCGCGTTGCAGAAAAAAAGGACTGAGGCCAGGCAAACCTAGATCGTCCGCGACGGCATCCCGCAGATGGCCGCGGCCCCTGCAGCAAAGGCGAATGTGAAATCCGCCCCGGCATGCCCTAGTATGGCGTCATCTAAAATTTCGAACAACCAAAATCACGACTTACGTGAATTCTCATCAGGAGATGGATGAGAGATTGAGGCCCTATTTGTTTCAGCTTCTGGCGAGCTTTCCGTGCATAGCTTTCCATATATCCGAAAGCCGGAAAGCTCTGAACAGTGGAAAGCTGGAAAGCTCACGAAAAGTGGCTTCTGGCTTTCCACTGTTCAGAGCTTTCCGGCTTTCGGATATATGGAAAGCTATGCACGGAAAGCTCGCCAGAAGCTGAAACAAACAGGGCTTGAATACTGCTGATCCGAGATAGTACCTTGATCTCCGCAAAGAAGTTGAGCATGCACAATGAACCAGAGGGAATTTAAAGCGAGGGGATCGGGCAGATCAGATCAGGAGCAGAAGGACCAGTCGATCCATGGGAAGAGGGAAAGCCCATACTCACACTTTGACTGGGAGCCTGGGGGTGATCTTCGGGAGGAGAGATGGGATCGGAGTCGGAGAGAGCAGGGGCTACGAGAGAGAGATGGCCGGATGGAAACTGCCGGCTTTGCAACGTGAATAACCAATCCCATCGAAGTTGTTGCGTGGTGGCCTGGTGGGCGTGTTGCAGAGTAGAAATTGCTGTATTTTGCTTTTAGGTGCTGGTGGAAACCAACCAGGTGAAAAAAATTGTGTAATTTCCATAGTTTGCAGCGTGGCCCGGTGCGACTGATGGGCCTATAGCCCCATGCGGAGAGTCAAGTTACTTGACGCAGCGTTTACAATTATTTTAAGCAAGTTTCAAAGTATCTCTACTTCTTTATCTCTTCTCTACTTCTAAAAAGAACCAAATGTCGTGTTTCCACATCCGTCGTAGGTCCTTTCTCTTCGTTCTTCCATCGTCCGTCCCGCCGCGGGCCTCGCGATCGGTTCCGCGTGGGATCGATTCTCCTGCGCACTCTTGTATTTTCCGTTTTTTCCCTCGCGACGCCCCTTCCACGACCCTCGCGTTCGCGCCCACCTCTTTCTCTCATCTCTCCTTCGGTCCACGCCGCAGCCGCCGCCACAGCCACAAGCAGCGCCCCGTCAACCCCGATGTCGCCGCGCCCCTTCCCTTCGTCAGTCAGGCGTCAGCCCCATCCGTCCCTCCCGTCTCATCCGCCGCCGCCGCCGCCGGTCTTTTGATCGCCGCCAGCCTTGCAGCTCGGGAGGTGAGAAACGAGGTCGTCGCCAATCTCACGATCCGATCCCGCACCTCCTATTCCTCCGCTGATCCGTGTTTCCCTCCACTTTCCCATGGCGCGGGGAGAGCTCCTGCGGGCGCCGACGAGAGGAAGCCCGGGATGCGCACCTCCTCCCCGTCCTCGCCGCCCTACGCCTCCCTTGGCAATCGCTGCGCCATCCGATTCAGTTCCCTCGCCCGCGTCGCCAGCCCTCGACGCCGTCATCCACACCCTCGCACCGCTCCCTCCCTCCGATTTCTTCCTCCATGAATCTCCCTTGATCTCGGATCGGATCCCTTGCGTAGCTGCCGTGACTGCCCCATCGGCAAGACCAACGCCGCAAGCCTGCCAAAACTGCCCCTGCAGCCTCCCCTCCTCCACCCAAAACCTAATCCTGGTCCCCAAAGCTAGAGATGGCAGGGGTGGCGGCTGTGATTAGGGGGAGCAGATCCATATTTTCCTCGCCCATCATCATTCAATCGATCCACTAATTCGAGGGATTTTTCTCACAGAAGCCGTTGTCGAAGAATCCACGAAGGTCAAGCTCGTCGGCCGCCGCCGCCTATGCAAGCTCACCGACACCGCCTCCCAGCAGCAGCAGGAGTGGGGCGACCACGACGACGACAGCGATACATCATGGACGATCTCACCTCCCGCCTCGACTCGCTCTCCATCCACAAGCCAGTGAGCCAGGATTGGTGTTTTACTCCCATGTCTTACCATATTATTTTTTTTGTTTGCAGGCACTGATATTAATTTCAAGGTCCAGTTTAGAGGAAAATAGGAGCCTTGTCAGCAAGGACCTCCCAACATTTTCATCTAATAGCCTGTCTGCACCGGTTTAGTATAATGTCTGAAGAGATTTCAGAGTTTCATATCTTGCAGACATCTTATAATTGGAATTTTCTTTTGTTTGCTCATTACAACTATCCAACTTCTCATAGTTTGATTTGGTTTGGCATTACTGTAATTCCATCAAGTACCTTTTACCTTATGTGTTTGGATGACATAGAGGCAGACTGTCAATACTAATGTGTGGCCTTGTAGGTGGTGATGTGAAGACGGTTGATGTTGATACGAACCAAAGGTGCCATGAAGGAGAGCATCAAAGTTATGTGCAGAGCTAAACGTTGCAGCACGGCCTCACCTTCCCTCAGGATATCTGTTTAGTATTAATGGGAAGCATGCATGTTTCTTAGGCTGGCCATCGGAAGCAATTCTTGATGGGGAGGCAGTGGAGATCAAGGCCCAGGTGCTCACTAATTTGATGTAATGAACTCTCCGACTGGGAACATTTTTCCCTCTAGCAGCATCATTTGTATCATCCTATGCCCTGGCTACAGAATTGTTTCTTGGAATTAACATTTCTATGCTAACTACCTTTCCAATCTTTGCTATATATGAGCTATTCGTATCATTTTGGAATTTATGCCAATGGCAGTTTTTCAATCTGCAAAAGCTTTGTTCATTCCAGTTGTGTTTAAGGTTTATTTATATTATAGGAATACTAATCTGTGGAGGCTGAGGGGAAAGTGATGTCAGTGAGCCATTAGATAGGTAAGTGCAACTCTTACATAAGTTCTGTTGATTCACACAAGGTATATTTAGTCCCTTCTATTGATGCAGAGCTCGCTCCCTTGCACAAACAGGACCTACTGTGTACAGGAGGATATATTTCATTTAGCTTAAGCAATCTTAAAACTTCCCTGCCTGTGGTCGAGCCGTGTATTTCTCTTTAATGATTTAGCTTGCATAGATTCTGCAGTTCAATTGAAACAGTTTGTGAATCAAAGACGACATCTACAATGCTTAAGCAGCAAGAGGTCATTTTGGTGTGTTCTCTAACCATAAAAGTTTAATTGCAACGGGTTTCCCACTTGATTTGGTGAAAAACCCTTGATTGAATGTTTGTAAGGATGCACTCACTATCCGACTTGTTAGTTTTGTTGCACAAATTCATTTCAGTTCTTAATTTTTTACTGTGATTCTGATCACTTATGTTTTGTTGTTGAGCAAATATCTGAAATGGACCACATCTTAAATCATTAAAGCATCCCAGCTGCTTCTTTCACTCATCCAGAGATTAGTCCGGTTGGACTAACAGATTAAGTCAAGGTTGTGGAGGATCAGCCAACGCAGGTGTCTAAGCACTTTGGTTTAGGTGAGGAGGTGGCGGTTCAGGAGCCCCATGCTGCAGCTACGTAAGGGTAAATTTTTTTTGCTGCTCTACATACTGGATTTCTGTTGCTCATGTCAAGTGAAGAGATGGTCAATTGTGAAACTATAGTTTACAATTTCTAACATGGTTTGGCTATGAATGTCTTGAACTCAGGAATTTAGAGAAGGGGTTTTGCTGCAGCCAGCTACATCTTGGGCCTCCATATTCTTGGGAAGGAGCCATTGTCTCCCTACACTTTATGACATTTAAGGAACTCAAGAAACCAGCTTATTATGTATTGCTTGTATACACTATAGTCAAGGCTTGTATAATTTGGTGTTTCCATTAAGCTTCCTTATGTACAAATTATGTCTTTTTCAGCAAAAGCTGTACAAATTATGTCAGCATTAGACACTGTATGGTTCCATATGCATACTTAGGAAATTATATTTATGGATTGTTTCCATTTTGTGTTTGTGTTATTTGTTCATCTTGGTTTGAGTAATATAAATATTTTCCATATGCTTATAAACAAATACTATAAATTAAAAGTGACCTTTTTTTATTTGATCTGGCATGATAATAATATAAATATTTTATATTCGAGACCTCGTCATAGTGACCGGCCGACGGCTGATCGACGCACCGCGCCCTGGACCGAGACTGAGGGAGGGGAATAGCCAGCGGGTGGAGCTCGCCGTCGCCTGCGCGTGGCCTTATGGGGGAAGCTCGGTGTCCATGCCCCGGTTGCCGCCGGACTTGGGCCTTCCTAGCCTGGCCGCGCAGCTCCCTTTGCCGCCCGCGCAACCTCCTTGTTCAGGAGCGATGGCAGAGTAATATTATTCAACCCATTCATATTTTGTGTATTCACTTGAATTATAAATATGTGTCTATGTACGTCATGTCACACATATTGGGTGTTGTTATTTCTTAGCATCACTACTTAGAGTAGTAATGGTACTAGAGATACTTCATCGTAAATCTAGACGTTACAGATATTCTGCAAGCGCACAGAAGTACGTTGTAGCATTTCACCCGGGAGTATTCCAGAGTATCGTTATTTGTTTATCCGTAGGGAAAGCGTTTAGTTAAAAGAGAGATGTGCCATCCAATGCTCTTACGTACAACATTATTAATGTACCATAATCTAAACAGGGGTAAAAGATATAGAAGTGGATGATTGGGTTGACACACAGAAGTTCATTGCTCGTCATTATGTTAGTCTTAGTTAGTATAGCACACTAGTGAAGATTAATAAGGGTTCATTAGCATCATACTTATGGAACTTGGATATACAACAATACCCTATACAAGCTCATTCAATGATCGCATGCAAGAGGACACATCGAGGTATCCAGTGGTTCCCTCATCAAGGAACGACAGTAGGACGTCTTATCATAAAGGCCTAATGCCCACTCCCGTACGTGGAGGATTACAAAGGACGGACAGGGCTGTCACCACCTGCCGCCTACCTCTACTAATCCGTGGGGCAGCGGTACCCTCAATAGTATTCCATATCCCAAACACCATGTTTGCAATATGAGATACAACTCTATCTATCACGTTAATAAATAGAGCAACCAAAAGGCACATTGAGCCAATGTCATAACATACATTCACTTGATTGAGGTGTAAGACATAAGTAGTATATACTAAGTAGATAAGGTATAACTGAGGCATACAACATAAATATGAAGGTATTTCCATTAAGCTCAGAGTATTACAAGTAAGTAAGAGAATACAAGAACTGAACTCTAGAACTTACCAAGACTCCTCCGGAAGCCCTTCAGAAGATCTAACACTATGACTATCACTACTAAGACTAAGACTAAGCTTGTAGCAAAGGAGAGCTCTTCTTCTGGTGTGTGTTGAGTACGGCGCCCTTTGCAGGTATTTATAGCATCACAAGGGCGGTTAGAGCCAGCCAGAGGCGGTTGAGGCCGTTGTGAGGTGGGCCTAGGGCGGCCGAATCACCCAGGTCGGCCGACCCTTGGATCCACCGTCTTCAGCGCTTCACGGCTCAGATGTACTCTCCATGGCGGTTTACAGTTGTAGGTCAAAGGAGGGCCGAGTCGGACGCACGCCGGGATCGGCCGACCTGGCTGGGTCGGCCGACCCCCATAACCGCCATTCGGGCCCACCTTCCTCTGGGAGGCTTACAAGTGGGTCCTAAGGTCGGTTCTAGCTGGGTTCCGTCGGTTTGGGTACATTTGTCTCTGGTTGTGGGCCCTTCATTCCATGTGATGGACATGTGGCTCATCCTTCATCCTTAACTTCCACCGACCATGAATCAGCGCTCAAGATCCTTCCTCAGTGTGCTTTTGACCTGTGTGAGAAATGGGCTTGATCGGGGCTCAGGCCAGGTCGCCCGACCTAGCCAGGTCGGCCGACCTGGGCCTGTGCCCAGTTTTGCCCATCTTTTGCACCGTAGTCCCTGTACTCAAATATATTCCAGATATGCATGGTATACCATTATTTGCATACTAATGTCTAAATTATGCCTTGATCTTTATTGGTTTCTGAGCCTATTGGCGGTCGGATTTTATGTTATAAGGACCGTCAACAACTCCCCCAAGCTTAACCCTTGCTCGTCCCGAGCAAAGATTAGAACTTTTAGGCTTAGTGGATCAGGAGTTGCTTCCTCATTACTCCTCAAAAGTACCATTGGTTCAGCAAGATATTCTACCAAGGATTGAATAAGCTAGAAAAATAGACTTTCCTTATTACCTTGGCCTCTCATGGGGCTTGTAGCTTCTCATTGTCTTGGGCGGTTGATGGCTAGAATGACTTAGACCAAGCACCTTTCCTTCTACCTTGCTTAACATTCAAATCGGAGGTTTTGGGATTTTCAAAAAGTGGAGTTCCTTAGGTGGTACTCTCAATTCTCTCATGGTGTATTTCCTTACCAATTTCCTCTCTCAACTCTCATGTCACTCATTGAGGTGGAGCTTGTGCTAGGAGAGCTATATTACATACTTGCAATGCACATATTGTAAAGCCAAAATCAGGATTCAAAGAGAAATAAGTCATACTCTCAAACCAAGATGTGCACGTGTGTGTATGTCATAGAAGATGATAGCTCTTTTTTTTTACAGGTCTCTCTCCCCTTTTTTATAAAGTTGCTTTTTAGAGACATGGCTTTATTTTGAACTAAGAGCCTTTATTTGCTCTCTCTCTCTTTTTTTTTCTTGGACCTTCATGTGTCCAAATTTTTTTCTCTTTTTTTTTCAGCTCCATGTCTCTTTTTGCAACAGAGTTAGGGAAGAGTACCATACTTTATGTAGAGCTTTTATTTTGTTGATGGATGGGTGTCATGTTCACTTCCAGAGTAGAAGCATAACATGTATATTGTGGCGTGTACGTGACCTTGGTTTTAAAAGCATGAAGTAAATCTCTAAGAATCAAAGTGACCTTGACAAAACTCATTGCAAAACAAGTTGCTTATGTCGGGGTTCAAAACATTATGAGCTTTGGTAGGGAATTTAATCACCATAAGGAGCTCTCTGTTTTATTTTAGAAGAGAAAAACTTCGGTTATCAAGTCTAGCTTAGTAAGATCTTAAGGCACTCAGATCTTATCATATCTTAGCTAACAACAACCTAGACCAGAGCATGCTTATGCTACCCACAGACAGACAAGATAACAGAAAAGATTATGCTCGACCAGCAAACTCAAAACTTAAGAGAATAGCAGGTTGAAACATAGGTACAAGAGAGAAATAAGAGCAACTTTTCATCATATCCAAAGGAAAAGATTTAAGCATAGACTTAAAACATTTATGGGATTATTATAAATGGCTCTCATTTATTAACTTTATTTGAACAAAAAAAACTTTATTCAATAATACTTACCTGAACTTACCTGGTGGAGGGTTTTCCCCCAAGCTAGCTTGTTAACACCGATGTACCTGTCGGCGCAGGACTCGTGTTTTACGTCATTGAGCGAAGACGTCTCCTTTGTAGGATTCAACTTGACGAAGCAGCATCTGATCCTGGAGATGAGGATACAGATGATTTAACCCGCCATACATGTTTTCCCTTTTTCTGGCGGTCGACAGCCTGTTCTGGTGTTTTCTTCGTCTGTGCTTTTGCACCTCATGTAGACTTCTTGTTGTGCCTTGCATAATACCGGATGGGGAAATTCTTCTCCCAGAACTTCTCCATGAACTTAATTAGGCTGTCTTTCTCTGGAGGTGTCACTTCCACCTCTTTGACGTTCTGACTGTTTCTCCCGTACTTGATCTTGATCATGGAGCATTGCTCCACTTTTGGCCTGAACTCAAACTTCTCCTTCCTTCCATTAATGTTGAGCTGGATCTCTCCAGCACCCACATTAATGTGAGCATCTGCCATGCTCAAGAAGGGTCGTCCAAGGATGAGCGATGAATCATTGCTCATGTCCATGTCCAGTACCACGAAGTCGACAGGAACGAAGCAATCCCGGATGCGCACCGGAATGTCCTCGGCTATCCCCTCCGGGTAGCGAACCGTGGAATCGGCCAACTGCAGTCTCATGGGAGTAGGAGACAAGGTAGTATAGTTGAGGCGGTCAAAAACTACCTTTGGCATTACGCTGACACTTGCTCCTAGATCACAGAGCGCATGCTCAAAGTGTTGTGTCCCGATTGTACATGTGATGGTGGGACATCCTGGATCCTTCTTCTTCTCCGGGACTTTATTTAGGATCGCTGCACTGCACTCCTCAGTCAGCTTTACGACCTCGGTACTTGGGAGTGGACGTTTGTTGTTGAGAATGTCCCTCAAATACTTTGCATAGGTCGGTACCTGCATAGCATCCAGCAAAGGCACATGTATATTCAATTTCTGTATGACTTCTACGAACCTGGCGAATTGTTCGTCCGCGGATGGTTTCTTTTGACGTTGCGGGAATGGCAAGACGTTGGAGTCGTAAAACTCATACGGCGCGGTCTGTCCAGCTGGTGCTAGTTCGGCTTCTGGCTCTTCTTCCACAGTAGGGGTCTTCTTTCTTGGTGTTGCTGTCTTCCCTGCATGGTTAGGGGGAACCGGGTCCCGAGTAGCCTTTCCGCTCCTCGTGGACACAACCTTAACATTTTCAAATGACGAATCCGGCTGTCCGGGAATTCGCCCCTTATCACCAGACGGAACAGCGGCAGCTAACTGAGCTAATTGGGTTTCTAACATCTTATTAAAACTCAGCTGGCTTTGGAAGGTGGAGGACAAACTTTCTATTTTAGAGTTTATGCCCTCCAGAGCCTTATCATTAACAGCAAGCCTCTTGGAGATAGACTCATTAATCTTGGCCTGACCAAGGACAAGATCTTTAAGGGAAGGTTGATTGGAGAAAGAGTTATTATTGTTACCTCCCTGGTAAAATGGGTGTTGCTGATTCCAGTTCCCTTGAGGCCGGTACCCGTTGCTGCCGTTCACGAACTGTACCTCCTCTTGTGTCTCAGGGCAGTTGTTCCCCGAGTGGCCAGTTTCTCCACAGACTTCACACGTCATGTGTGAGTCCAGTGGCCCTTCATTGTCGGCGCCTCCATCCTTGGTGCGGTCATCAAGGCGCTTCATAATAAGATCCATCTTGGCGGCCAGCATGTCCACCTCCTTCACGGTGTGCATACCGCGTTTGCGTCCCTGAAGACGGTCGTCATTCCAGGATTGGTTTGACACCATCTTCTCGATGAGAAGCTTGGCGGCGTTCACAGTCAAGGAGAGGAATGCCCCTCCAGCAGCAGCATCCATGTGTTCACGGGCTGTTTGAGACAGCCCATGATAGAAGTTCTGAAGCAGGAGCCACTCTTGCATGCCATGGTGGGGGCACGCCAGAATGTAATCCTGAAAGCGATCCCATGCTTCCGGGACTGTCTCCCCGGACTCTTGCTGAAAGCTGGAAATTCTTCCCCGAAGGGCATTGGTTTTCCCAATCGGGAAGAACTTCGCCAAGAAGGCGTTGGAGCACTTGGTCCATGTATTCACCGCCTCACAGTTGGAATAGAATCATTGTTTGGCTCTACTCAACAGCGAGAACGGGAATAGATGGAGCCTGATGGCCTCTTGATCCACCCCTCGGATGGTGATGGTACTGCACACTTCCAGGAAGTGCTGCAGGTGAGCACTGGCGTCTTCATTGGCTTTCCCACAGAAGGGGCTAGCCTGCACCATGTTGATAAGCGGAGCCTTCAGCTCAAAAGCATGGTCCCCCACTTCCACTGCTGGACCCGTAGGGATCTGGGCAGTGGACGGAGCGGAGTAGCCACGAATGGTTCTGTCGGCCATGGCTTCTTCCGGTTGGGGTGCTACGGGAACGGGTTGTTCTCCTTGGTTGGAAGATTCTCTGATGACTGGTTCGGTTTCCGACAAGAACACCTGAGGGATTACGACACGAGAGCGTACCCTCCTTCCTATGGTATTTGGGTTCTCGACGTAGTTGGGTGGTAGTTGGAAACCAGTCATGCACTACCCTGTTTCACATCACAGAGAAACAGAGCGAAAAGGGTAAACCTGCTAGATTACTGGCAATTAATTTTGTTGCACGAAATGCATGGATGTTCAAATCTCTTTAACCACTGCTTTTCCCGGCAACGGCGCCAGAAATGCTTGTTGGTATTTCTTAGCATCACTACTTAGAGTAGTAATGGTACTAGAGATACTTCATCGTAAATCTAGACGTTACAGATATTCTGCAAGCGCACAGAAGTACGTTGTAGCATTTCACCCGGGAGTATTCCAGAGTATCGTTATTTGTTTATCCACAGGGAAAGCGTTTAGTTAAAAGAGAGATGTGCCATCCAATGCTCTTACGTACAACATTATTAATGTACCATAATCTAAACAGGGGTAAAAGATATAGAAGTGGATGATTGGGTTGACACACAGAAGTTCATTGCTCGTCGTTATGTTAGTCTTAGTTAGTATAGCACACTAGTGAAGATTAATAAGGGTTCATTAGCATCATACTTATGGAACTTGGATATACAACAATACCCTATACAAGCTCATTCAATGATCGTATGCAAGAGGACACATCGAGGTATCCAGTGGTTCCCTCATCAAGGGACGACAGTAGGACATCTTATCATAAAGGCCTAATACCCACTCCCGTACGTGGAGGATTACAAAGGACGGACAGGGCTGTCACCACCTGCCGCCTACCTCTACTAATCCGTGGGGCAGCAGTACCCTCAATAGTATTCCATATCCCAAACACCCTGTTTGCAATATGAGATACAACTCTATCTATCACGTTAATAAATAGAGCAACCAAAAGGCACATTGAGCCAATGTCATAACATACATTCACTTGATTGAGGTGTAAGACATAAGTAGTATATACTAAGTAGATAAGGTATAACTAAGGCATACAGCATAAATATGAAGATATTTCCATTAAGCTCAGAGTATTACAAGTAAGTAAGAGAATACAAGAACTGAACTCTAGAACTTACCAAGACTCCTCCGGAAGCCCTTCAGAAGATCTAACACTATGACTATCACTACTAAGACTAAGACTAAGCTTGTAGCAAAGGAGAGCTCTTCTTCTGGTGTGTGTTGAGTACGGCGCCCTTTGCAGGTATTTATAGCATCACAAGGGCGGTTAGAGCCAGCCAGAGGCGGTTGAGGCCGTTGGGAGGTGGGCATAGGTCGGCCGAATCACCCAGGTCGGCCGACCCTTGGATCCACCGTCTTCAGCGCTTCACGGCTCAGATGTACTCTCCATGGCGGTTTACAGTTGTAGGTCAAAGGAGGGCCGAGTCGGACGCACGCCGGGATCGGCCGACCTGGCTGGGTCGGCCGACCCCCATAACCGCCATTCGGGCCCACCTTCCTCTGGGAGGCTTACAAGTGGGTCCTAAGGTCGGTTCTAGCTGGGTTCCGTCGGTTTGGGTACATTTGTCTCTGGTTGTGGGCCCTTCATTCCATGTGATGGACATGTGGCTCATCCTTCATCCTTAACTTCCACCGACCATGAATCAGCGCTCAAGATCCTTCCTCAGTGTGCTTTTGACCTGTGTGAGAAATGGGCTTGATCGGGGCTCAGGCCAGGTCGCCCGACCTAGCCAGGTCGGCCGACCTGGGCCTGTGCCCAGTTTTGCCCATCTTTTGCACCGTAGTCCCTGTACTCAAATATATTCCAGATATGCATGGTATACCATTATTTGCATACTAATGTCTAAATTATGCTTTGATCTTTATTGGTTTCTGAGCCTATTGGCGGTCAGATTTTATGTTATAAGGACCGTCAACATTTGGTAATCTAAATAAGCAGTTTTCACGTCAATTTTATCACTTCTACAATTTTGTTTCCTTCCTGTAGCAACGCACGGGCATGAACCTAGTAAACAGAGAAAAACAGGGAAGAAACGTTACTCACGTTTATAGTACGGTCCTGACAGGAGAGTACGGTGGTTCTAAATTGGGTGAGAAATGTTTTTAATTGTTTTCATTCTTTATAGTATAGATATAGATTTGCAATGTAGGAATAACCCATGTATGTGTATATGGATCATGCTACGTCGTTTCCATGAATAATCATAGTTCTTGTTTTGTTTCTCAATTTTTATTTTTAACATACTCCCTCCGTCCTAAAATATAAGAAATTACTGAGTTAATCCTAAGTCAAACTAGATAAAATTTGACCAACTTTCTAGAAAAGAAGAATAATATTTACGACATCCAATGAGAACCAGTAAATTCATGATGAATATATTTTGATATTTTACTTATTTTTGATACATGTTAATATTTTTTTCTATAAGTTTGGTCAAATTTTTGCAAAGTTTGACTTAGGACAAGCTTAGAATGCCCTTTATTTCAAGATGGAGACAGGTACGTCAACTACAGTGGTATCAATCAATGTAGGACTAGAAAAAAAGTTTGTCGCCTGCTAACTCACTTGGCTTGGCTCCGCTACACGCGATGCAATCAATGTCAGTCAGCGTATAGGTCCTTCTAGTAGTGCCATAGAAGGGATGTGCGATATGACCACTGTCAGTTGACAAGGGACGCGCCTTGCAGCCACACGGAGGGTGCATGTAGGACAACATTGACATAAGCCTCCATGTGGCTCCATGAAACTTCATGTCTCATTAGCTCACTTGGCGAGCGGGGCCCTCCGAACTTGTACACTTCTATCTATACCTTCACATACAGGCTCGATAAATGCTCGTCTAGAGCAACTCCACCCTTGGCAACCTTGGCCCATATCCAATAGATGGCCCAACACGTAAGAAGACACGCCCACCTAGCTATGGCATTCGAAGGTCAGTGCAACTTGACAACTGCAAATCAATGTGGGCCCACATGACTGTGACACAAAGGCGTGTGAGTATGTGACATGACCAGGGGTGGAGCAAGAATGAGCTCAAGGTGTTGCTGAATGCATTATTAAAAAAATAATATTATATGGACCGAGGGGATGCTGCAACACTCTTGCAGATCCGTCCCTGGACGTGACCAATACATAGGCCAACTTGACGGTGACGTGGAGGGGCGGGACATGACCACTTCGAGGCCCATCTGGTAGATGTGGACAAGATATGGCACGTGATAGCTGCTAGTGCACATAGGTCCAATTGGCGGTGACGTGGAAGAACGACGTGCAACAACCAGTGTTAATTAATTTTGAAAAAACCGTAACCAGCACTATTTGGCATTTTTTTTTTGAGAAACACACTAATCGGCTTGGAACCCACCTAAAATGGCATGGAAGTGCCGTGCGCAGCTTACAGCAAAGTGGGCCGCCTTGCGTCTGACATTGGTCGGCAAGGCTTCAAAATTTCGCTATTTTTCCAGTAACAAAAGAAAATAGTTTGGCTGAAGTTTTGGAGAAGTTTGAATTACCGTATGTTTGTTAAAATTGACAGTCGCCGTAGAACTACTTGTGGGCTCTATTATAGTGGTAGAACCCATCCATGCATGCGTGTGGTCTTTGTATCGATCGATTCCACTCTGCCTGCAGTTTTTTTTTTTGCCAACATTTACAACCATTGGTGAATGGGCCCATCCACTGGAATCCACGTGGACTGGAAGAATATTATAGATGAGTTATCTGAAATTCTGAATCCGTGCTTCTTTGATTATTTTTAAATTAATTCATATTATTTGAGACGTAGTTCAAAAAAAAGAAAAAAAATCTGCGCTTATCAAACACAATAATAGGTGCGCTACCTAGACCACACGTATCAAGGAGTAATAATGTGAATTAACTATTTTATAAATTCTAATCTTTAAAAAATATATGGATAGACAGATTGTTTATCTAATTATCGTTGAAGTTGTACATGTTTTACGATACCATAGAATTTTTTTAAGATCTATATTGTTGCAGAATATTCAATGACAACAACATATATATGTCTGTTTGTAACACTTCGGCTGTAACATTAATTAACATTTTAGTTGTAACATCAATTTTGAGTTACTGTAATCATTGTCTGTAACACAATTTTACAAAATAAGTGCTATGTGTTACAACCTTAATCTGTAACACATTGTCTTGTGTTCCTGTGAAATTTCTTTGTAACACATCGATGAATGTGTTACATTATCTATGTTTTGTAGTAGTGGATGTGGACACAATGCGGCGGCGATGCCAGGGAGCTCCTCGAGTCACTTTGCGGAAGCAGTGNGGATTGATCTGTTTTTTGCATAGGTCAAAAAGAACATAGGATATGTGCTTGACCCAAGAGCACTCCTGCCGTCCTTAGTACATGACAATAGCTATTAAAGAGTAGGATTTTTTTGGAAAAAGAACTAGGAGGATGGATACTCTTGATTTTTTCTAAATTGGTGTATTTTCTCAAAAATAGCAAACATATCTTTAGTATAGGAGAATATAGTTATTAAGCCAATCCCATAGTTTCATACTTATCAAACTAAATTACATAGTATGCCACTTAGGATATTTAGATGATGAGGCAAAGAAATAAAGAAGAGAGAGTGCACGGTTCCAACTCTTGATGAGTCTAGAATTAAAAGGAAGGGGTCCTATGAAACTAGATGATTCCCCACGCGTTGCTGCAGGATTTGAGAGAGCTTTTCGATAAACTATGAACCTAAATTGTTTAATTGCATGAAAAAATTGATGGGAGATGACATGGATACTTTGCATGAAGAGAGAAATGGAATTAATGACCCTTAGTGGGAGATGATATGGATAGCTTGCATGAAGAAAGAATTGGTGGGAGATGATGTGGATAGCTTGCATGAAGAGAGAAATAGAGTTAATGATTGTTAGTGGGGTGCATCTATATAGGTTATATAGATAACAAAGGTGAAATGATGTATTGTAGAAGGAGTTTTGTTCATGGTTTCATTTCTGTTACGCCTATGTGGCTACTTGGAAACAACAAGATAAAAATCTTCTATTAGGATTTGCCTTAAAGAGCCGAGGATTTTCCTAGAAAAATAACTATAAGGGATGGATTTTTTTGAAAAAAAATAAATAAAGAGTTATATTTCCTTGGAAAAAGAACAAAAAGATACCCATTAAAGAGCAGAATATTTTCTTGGAAAACAAAATAGGATGTAGATTTTCTTTAAAAAAATCTAGAAAAAGATGAAATCTTCCATTGGTGGCCCTAAAGGAGCATCGGATTTTCTTGGCAATATAACTATCAGGTGGATTTTCTTCAGAAAAAATTCGATAAATGGTATATTTTCTTGGATAAAACATAAAACATTATTACCCATTATAGAGCAGAATATTTTTTTTTGGAAAAGTAAGGGGGGTGGAATTTTTTCTTTAAAAAATCTAGAAGGTGTATTTCTTTTTAAAAAAGCTAATTTTTTCTTAAAAAACCCAGAAGATGGTATATTTGTTCAAAAAAGCTAAGCACCCATGTAGCGTGCTAATGACTAATCAAATCATATTCAATTCAAGAATGATTGCTGACCACGATCATCACGTGGTGCTATGAGTGTTTGAGGGGTTAATTAAAACTGATAAAACCAGATCTTAAGAGCCGAGGTGGCACTAAACGGAAACGGATGAGGGCACCGTTGTCGTGTTCCTGTACGCTCGGCTCGACCCATACATTTGGGTCCAGTCGATGGCCCAACCAGGCTCCTGCCTTCCTTGTCCCAAATACTTTGGGCCCCTTTACTGTGCACCTACGTGGCTGCTGAGCGTTTGTGGACGGTTTGTTCCTCGATCTTGCATGTGAAGTGCATGTGAAGTTGTGTGCCGGCGACGGAATCGACTCTTGCGTTGTGGTCCGAAGATCTTTTAACCTTATCTGTATTTTATAAGCTCCTAGCAAGACAAGGGCAGCCGCAATGGACCGATAGAAACTCTCTACAAGAGTTCCACATGAGCTTTCTATCTGAGATGGAGACAAGAGAAGAAAAGGTTGTCATTGAACATGACGAGAGCCAATAGCACGTCTTTCCATACAAAATATGAGCCTCATGCACGTTTCTTTAGGTTCTCCCTTTTTCCCGTCTCAGCATCTCTCGCCTGCACGAGAGCTGGAGCATGGCTCGGTACGGGGTACTGCAGAGCACAGCCACTACTCGGCCGCTCGGGCTCCGGTTTCGGTCCTGCCGCCGCGGCTACTAGTGTGGGTGAGGTGGGGCGATGCGGCCGAGCTCGCCGTGGTCGGAGCGAGACGAGAGCATGCAAAGGCTAGCGCAACGGCCAGCGCATGCAAAGGCATAGTGAGGGCAGATGGGCGGGGATTAGCTGTTGGAAGGAGTGCGGCGCACACGGAGCAAAGGACGGACGGTATGGGTGGTGGCAGCTGGCAGAGTGCCACTAGGAATCCAGTGCAGAAGGTGGTGTTCGTGGTAGGCATGCTCAGCGGGGGCAGACTCTGGCACGAGCAGGTGGGGCTCGCGACAGCCGCTTCGGGTGGCCGGAGGTCGTCACGGGGGTGCTGCTGTGGGGCGACCGGAGCTCGGGTCAGCGGATCTCCAGCGCAAGTGGCTGAGCGGACAGGTGGGTGAGCTCAACGCGAGCAAACAAGGCTCGAGGAGGAACTTGATGCGCCAGCGCCGCTGGGAGCGGCCAGAGCTTGGTGTGATGCCGGCTTGGCTTGGATGATTGGGGAAAGATTGGAACTAGAGAGAGAAGACTTGTGGGGTCCACAAAATATTCTGCTGTAGCAAATTTATTGGAAGACTGGTCTATATTACTCCCTACCGGTGACATGTACACAATTACATAGAGCTGCTCTTTATAACTATTGCGGGTACCCTAATGAGTTGTTCCTATTGTAAGTTAGAGCTCTTAGGCCTTTCATGTGGCAGGTTGAAATGGAACCTTTCATTCTACATGCATTTTGATGAAGTGAATTGACCCACTAGAACAATCGATTCGTTCTAGGTGAGAAAAGGATTCGACTGCCGTTTTTGAATCAATTCATGGACAACAAAACATCGAGGAACAGGGTGAAGTCAAAAACCAACATTAAGGCACATTTAGTTGCGTTGTGCCTGACTCCACGCTGTCAGAATACAATTTTCTTTCCAAATTGTGTTGTGTTGTGCCTGATGCTGATGACGACTAACGTCGACGTCGCTTGTCTGTTGAAGACCCTGTTATTATGTTGCAACCTAATCCGCCAAACGGTGAGGATGGTGCAAACATCAAACCCCTTCCATGTAGCCTTGACGACCCGCTTCCAACTCCTTAGAGCAAGAATTATGATCGGCGAGAAGCTGGCGAGATCCTATGTGAGGGAGAGAGAAAGCAGAAGAGAGAGTGGAGCGAGCGGCTCGTGAGACGCCGGCAAAAAGCAGGCGAAGAGCACTCTGGGCACTGCTCCTCCAGTTTGGTTGTTCCACGTAGCAGCTAAGAAATAAATTTTAGTGGGACCCGCCACTACTGCATAGCAGCGCGCGTGACCTGGACCTTCTCGCAGCCGGCCAGCGGGCGTAACCGCTAGCCTTGCTCTTAGCCACCACTCTAAGTATTTGTCACCAAGGTCTGGCCAAAAGAACTGGTGAGATACACAACAATTTGAATCAACACTCTCTACAATAGGCACAACCAAGAAGGAGGTGGTTGATTGTCTCCGCCTCTTGCAAACAAAGGGCGCAATTTCCATGATGAGGCAGCCCATGTCGCTTTAACCGCTCCGAAGTCCAGCATCTCTTATAGGCTGCTAGCCAAAAGAAGAATTTGCGCTTCAAAGATGCCCTCAAAGTATGCTTTGGATGCACCGTTTGGATAAACTGATAATAAAACTACCAAAACTTGGATCCACCGCTTGGGTTTATCCAGTGGCGGACCCAGAACTTTTGTAGAGCCTGGGCGAACCGATATATAATAAATTCATGTCAACCTATCGACTAGTAATATAAATAAAGTTGATTGTCTCGATAGTTTTAGAATTAGGAACAACACATTGTTTAGTTCTAGACCCTAGCTGCCATGATGCTATCGTTGGATAGATGGATTACTTCATTTTGAGATGATTTGTGAAATTCATATATATGTGCACCCTATATCACGCATGAAAAAAATTTGGCCCAATTAAATTATACCTAAACCATTACACTATTTTATGGTCACTCGAAACAAACTAATATTATTCTTGTGTATTCAAGTTAATAACAAATATGTTATATAGTCATGCAATGCAGTGACAAGCAACATTCGTTTTGTTGTTCTTGATATTTATTTGGGTTCATGTGCACCAAGTTATTTGCTTTTGTTCTTCAAATCCGTATAGATAATTAATAACTAAACAAGTACTAATGTTGTAGTAAAAACTAGACTAGTAATTGGTAATGGTGAATTAAGATAGTCGCTGTGCATGAAATCCTAATCCACTAGTACATAGCATTTATGGCCATCAA
>CM014277.1:14383563-14402824 GCA_004135705.1 Alloteropsis semialata
CCCCCGACGCCCCGGCCCCCGGCGGCCCCCGACGCCCCGACTCCCTGCTGCCATCCCCCGCTGCCCCGACTCCCTGCTGCCATCCCACGGCCCCATCCCCGACGCCCGGCTGCACCGAGGTCCTCCGCGCCCCCGATCGCCGCCGGCTCGAGCTCGCTGCGCCGCCCTGTGTACGTGTATGTGTGTGAATTGCCGCGCATTGTGCAGGGGAGAAATGCCGCGAATGTGAATTGCCGCGCGTTGTGCATTGATAGAATTTTTGTTTTAGTGATTTTTTGATAGAATTATTGGAAATTATAGGATTTTTAAGTAATTATAGGATTTTTCATGTAATTCATAGAAATATTAGTGTATTATTAGTGTTTAGAAATGATTATTAGTGTATTAGAAATGATTATTAGAAATGTTTAGAAATGATTATTAGTGTATATGAAAATGATTGTTATAAATGTTTTGAAATGATTATTAGTGTATTAGAAATGATTATTAGAAATGATTATTAGTGTATTAGAAATGATTATTAGAAATGTTTAGAAATGATTATTAGTGTATTAGAAATGATTATTAGAAATGTTTAGAAATGATAATTAGTGTATATGAAAATGATTGTTATAAATGTTTAGAAATGATTATTAGTGTATATGAAAATGATTGTTATAAATGTTTAGAAATGATTATTAGTGTATGTGAAAATGATTGTTATAAATGTTTAGAAATGATTATTAGTGTATGTGAAAATGATTGTTATAAATGTTTAGAAATGTTTAGAAATGATTATTAGTGTATGTGAAAATGATTGTTAAAAATGTTTAGAAATGATTGTTAGAAATTATTTAGAAATTATTTAGAAATGTGTTGGAAATGTGTTGGAAATTGTTTAGAAATTATTGATTCCATTGACTATGAGATATGTTAGAAATTGTTTAGAAATTTCCATTGACTCTCATTCTATGTAATTTCCATTGATGATTATATAGGAAATTGTTTAGTAATGATTATTAGAAATGTTTAGAAATAATTATTAGTGTAAATGAAAATGATTATTAGAAATGTTTAGAAATGATTATTAGTGTATTAGAAATGATTATTAGAAATGTTTAGAAATGATTATTAGAAAATGTTTAGAAATCATACTATATTAGAAATGATTATTAGAAAAATGTTTAGAAATGATTATTAGTGTAAATGAAAAGGATTATTAGAAATGTTTAGAAATGATAGAATTTGATAGAATTTGGTCAATTTTGATAGAATTTGATAGAATTTGATAGGATTTGATAGAATTTGATAGAATTTGATAGAATTGATAGAATTTGATAGAATTTGATAGAATTTGATCGAATTTGATCGAATTTGATAGAAATTGGTAGAATTTGGTAGAATTTGATAGAATTTGGTTGAATTTGATAGAATTTGGTCAATTTTGATAGAATTTGATCGAATTTGATCGGATTTGATAGAATTTGATAGGATTTGATCGAATTTGGTAGAATTTGATAGAATTTGATCGAATTTGATAGAATTTGATATAATTGTTATTTCATGTATATTTGATAGACGGAAGACGAAATGAATATGACAGAAGAGGAAATGAACGTGTATATGATGGAAGAAATCGCAAAAGGCAGTGCACGTGCCACAAACCTTCTCGACGTCGACGAGGAGGCAGGTGGTGACGATGGCAGCCAATACCTGAATATGTCAGGTGATGGCATGGAAGAACCTGCCGCTGGAAGTGTTCGGGCCGAGGAGGTATATATGTATACATATTGTCAATATCGAATATATATATGTTCAAGCATGAAATCTTAATATATACATTTCTTTCTCGTACGTGTAGCCCTCAGGCTCACAGCCTTCTGGGTCCTCATCATCGAAGAGGACGAAACGTGGCCCGACCAAGAAGTTAGAGGGCAGACTTGTAATCACTGATGTGGCAGAAGATGGTCGGCCAGTTGCGCCAGAGAAAGCTGCTATAAAGATGGCCAATCAGTGTGGTGTACTAGTGAGAGACCACGTGCCCATCAGCCTGCAGAGGTGGAAACCCTGCGATGATGCTACATACGTGCCGCAATCAGAGAAAGAAATGCTATGGGCCAGTCTGCAAGAACATTTCGCGGTGCCTCAAGGTTCAGAGGCAAGAGTAAAAAATTGGGCTCTAAAGACGATGTGTACTGCATTTCAAACATGGAAGAAAAACATGTACAAGAAATATGCGGAGAAAAACCTGACACCCAACTTTGATGATTACCCAAAGCTGAGGGGTCATTGGGATTCCTTCGTGCAGTACAGGCGGTCGGAGTTAGGTGAAAAGAACTCGCGACAGAATAGGATCATTGTAGCGAAGAAACGATACTTCCACTCTCTTGGACCAACTGGCTATAAGAAGAAAATTCCTATCTGGGACAAGATGGAAGAAGATTTGGTTGCCAGGGGAATCACGCCGGCGACAATGCATTGGCCCGAGCGATCAAGGCATTGGTACTACGCTCATGGTGGCACTCTGGATCTTTCCGATGGGTCGCTTATATACAGCGATGAGGTAAAAGAGGCGGCCACTGCTATCCTTAAGGTCCTTCAAGAGACAGCCGATGGGACATTCGTTCCCGACAGAGAAAACGACGAGCTAACAAGGGCTCTGGGGAACCCCGAACATCCCGGACGAGCTAGAGGTGTCGGCGTAGTCCCGTGGAAGGCTGCATTCCCTGCGGACAGTGACACATACAGGAGTCGAAGCCGCTCTAAGGCCGCACAAGAGAGAAGAGTGGAGAACTTGGAAAGAGAGCTTCGGGAGACAAAGGCCGGCATCCCAGACATGGTGTCTAGACAGCTACAGACATTGCTGAGCCAAGGGCAGACGGTGCCGGGAATAGTACATGTACCAGCTGGTGGATCAGCTGATGGTGTTAGCCCGCCCTCCCAACGTCGCAGCAGTGTTGCTTCCACAGAGCTCCCACCTGCCGATGACGGGGACGAGAGTGCTCGCTATCCAGTGGACGAAATCACTCTGCGTACGCCATGTGAGCTTCATATACCAAGCCGAAACTTATCCACTAAGGTGGCTTACGGTATGGCTTATCCGGTGGAGCAAGGGCAGACCATTCATGGGGCACAGATTCCAAGTGGCTACTGCAAGGTGGGGGTCGAGCAGATTTGTGAAGGATATGATGAATTGGAGCTCGACATCCCAGGTGGCGACGAAGAAAAGACGTTAGCGGATGCTGCCCACGGCAGTATCATTCTATGGAAGAAGCGTTACGTCAAATTTCGCAGTCAAGGGCCGTCAGCTACTCCACCCAGGGATCCCCGCAGCCACCGTCACCTTCAAGAAGGGCCGAGGATGACCCAGAGCTGCCACCTCCAGGTCAGGATGATGCCGGCTCACACAAGTCTCCTCCTCCACCAGCACGACATCCCCCAAAGCGCCAAGCTCCGCCCCCACGGTGGACTACTCGCCAGAAGCGCCAAACGGTGGACAAAGAGCCTACGACCGAAGAAGAAAAGTTGGCCGCCATAAGGAAGAAGTTACCCTACGACCAAACTGACGAGGAAACTACTTTGGTGGTCGCAGCCCAGGTCAAAGAGCATTTCAAACCAGATGAGCCAGAGAAGCCGGTGCCCATAGATCCGACAGCGAAGACATTTTTCAAAACAATGAGCACGGCGAATCAGAAGAGATTCTTGCCCTCTGACTACGACCGCCAGCTTGCAAAGTCTTATGATAAGCAGAAACAACAAGCCAGCAGTGGATCCTCGGTGAAGAAGGCGGCCACTCCTAAGAAGAAACAAGTCGGTCAGAGCTCGGCTAGGAGGACACAAGGGCAACAGGAATATGACGACGAACAGCTTGCGTTGTTGTGCGAGCAAACAGGCCTCTCAGCGGCAGAACTTTTATTGGGCACGGGCGAAATTCCTAAGGCAACACCAGTGAAAATTTGGGAATTTGAATATGGCAAACCAATGGTGCCCCAGATTCTTTGAAGTCCCTAACCACTCAAGCGTTCCGATTTCATGAGTGGTACATGAAGGCGTCCAAAAAGGGTAGACAGATGCTCAATGTTTTGATAAAAGACCATGATTACTTCCATGGGCATAGTCTCTTGATTTTGGATTTCAAGGATGTGTATGAGTTGTACCGTCAAGATGCCATAGACCTCTCATTGATGAGCTGCTGGATTGTGTAAGTTTCTTTCACTGATCTATTCTCGCAATACTTGCTTTCTTAATTATAATTTTCAACAATAACAATCTATTCTTGTCATGTAGGATGGAGATCCATACATGCCACGAAAAATCGTATGATGATGTCGGCTTCATGGATCCATTGATGGTAAATGCCGTAACTGTAGCCAGTAAGCCACTAGAGACGGTGGACAACATATACTTGTACCTGGAGAGACAAAGAAGCAAGACTTACATTCTTTTGCCATACAATTTCGAGTGAGTATTTCTCTCTATGTATGTATAACTTTAAGACTTTGTTGTCAATACTTGTGCGTGTATTTATATATATATATATATATAAATATATATATATACAGCTTCCACTGGATACTGCTTGTGATAATCATAAACACCGGTCAAATTATTGTCATGGACTCACTGCGGAAAAAAAGAGGATTTCCAAGCAGTTTTAGACTTGATTGACATGGCATGGACACGTTTCCGTGTGAAACAAAAAGGAAATTTCAAACAAAAACTGGATGTGAAGACGGACTTTCCGGTACGTGGCTGGTGTACCCGCATATCTCGTAAAATCACACTAATATATAGTTGTTACGTCTAACTTTATTCTTCTCCACTTTCAGTGTGCCAGACAGGAAGCAGGGACGAATCTATGCGGATACTACGTCTGCCAGTGGATCCATACCTTTGTTTCTCCCAAAAAGCGACTCAAGAAGAACTCATGGTATGAATTAGATTATTAGTGTATATAGAAATTTGATTATTAGTGTATATGGAAAATAGATTATTAGTGTATATGGAAATTAGATTATTAGTATGGAAATATTAGTGTATATGGAAATTAGATTATTAGTGTATATGAAAATTAGATTATTAGTGTATATTGAAATAAGATTATTAGTGTATATGGAAATTAGGTTATTAGTGTATATGGAAATTAGGTTATTAGTGTATATGGAAATTAGATTATTAGTGTATATGGAAACAAGATTATTAGTGTATATGGAAATTAGGTTATTAGTGTATATGGACATTAGATTATTAGTGTATATGGAAATATGATTATTAGTGTATATGGAAATATGATTATTAGTGTATATTTATTATGAAT
Source organism: Alloteropsis semialata (assembly GCA_004135705.1). NCBI lineage: Eukaryota > Viridiplantae > Streptophyta > Magnoliopsida > Poales > Poaceae > Alloteropsis > Alloteropsis semialata. The sequence goes on from CM014277.1 coordinate 14,388,860, forward strand.
ATATTTATTATACTTTGTTATTTCATGTATACTTTGTTAATTCATTTAAACTTTGTTATTTCATGTAAACTTTGTTACTTGGTTAGAAATGATTATTAGTTATTGATTATTGTTTAGAAATGATTATTAGTTATTGTTTTGAAATGATTATTAGTTATTGTTTAGAAATGAATGTGTTAGGAAATTTTATAATTACATGCAAAATTTATTTATTATATGAATGAATGATTATTAGTTACTTGTTTAGAAATGATTACATGCAAAATTTATTTATTATATGAATGAATGTTGTCATTTGTGATTAATGCAGAGGATGTTTTACCATCAAGTGCTCCCAATGAAACAAAAATCAAAAGCTATTGCGGACCAACTATTTGGATTCATTATGGACCAAGTTATAAGTTGCGGACCAACTATTTGGATTCATTATGGACCAAGTTATAAGTCCACTGGGAGAGTACCACCATGACGGACGCGCTATCGCTCAATTGGACTCCCTTTCCGCTCCTTCTTCCAGTTCTGCTCGTTAATTGTAAATAACTTTTAAATGCTCTAACTTTTGTATTGGCCGATCTCAAATGTTTATATGTGAATGTTCGAAAAAAAATGCAATCAAAGTCGGGTCAAAATCAATAGACAATTGCGACGACTTCAATCTTATTGCGTGAAAGATCGTGTACGACATATGACATATGACGAGCAGACACGTAGATGCGTAGATTTGTATATAACTAACCCAAATATCAAACATTTAAAAAAATAACCAAAACAGCCTTTGGTACCGGTTGGTAACACCAACCGGTACCAAAGGCCCTCCCCCGCATGCCTACGCGGGGGTGTCCTTTGGTACCGGTTGGTGTTACCAACCGGTACCAAAGGCTCCCTTTGGTACCGGTTCTGGACCCGGTACCAAAGGCCGGCCCCCTTTAGTCACGGTGTCGTGGTACCGGTTCCAGAACCGGTACCTATGAGGGTTACGAACCGTGACCGATGGCGAGTTCTCCAGTAGTGTTTTTTTTTAACACCATAAGGCAAGCTTTTATTGATCGTATAGAATAGTTACATCATGTGCGACAGCACCCAAACTAAAATCTGGGGTTTCATCAACCCAAGTACAAGAAGTATTTGTGATAAAAGCTTGCCTAGCCAAACCATGAGCTACCATATTCGCTTCACGATCAGCATGTCTGATGGAGATTTCAGTCATAGCTCGCCACATTTCCATGCACTCATCATAGATAGCCGCAGCGGGGGTAGCCGAGAAACCCCCATCTTGCATCGTTGTCACCACTTCAAGGCAATCAGTTTGAAATACTAGCTTACTTGCACTAATGCTTTGAGCCAGGATTAGTCCATCACGCAAAGCCCAAGCCTCCGCCATATGAGCATCCACCACATGAGATATGAGTTTGTTTGAAGCAGCAATAACACCTCCATGGCTATCTCTGATCACAACCCCAGTACTCCCACTGTGTGAGTGCTCATCAAAAGATGCATCAGTGTTCACCGCTAGATATCCTTCAGCTGGACGAGCCCAACCCTGTCTGACCCTTGCTGTTTTCTTCCTTGACTGCTTATAGTTCATCGTTAGGGCGACTATAGACATTGCCGATCTATGCGGACTTTGAATTTGTTCACCATGGACACTGCGTCTCCGTTCCCACCAGATATACCAGCCGCCAGTGAGTATTATTTCAGTGAACCCAACCTCAAGACCATGCGCCAGCCCTCCTCGACTGACAACAGAGGCGATAATTTCAGACGCCGACTGAAGATTATTCGACAATAGCTCAATCTCCCTCCAGACCCCCATAGCCCGCCACACAGCTTGTGCCCGATCACAGGTAAACATCATATGCTTTATATCTTCCTGATCCGATGAGCACAACGGGCAGGACGAGTCTTCACCAATATGCTTCCTTACAAGGACTGCACGACATGGTATATGATCATGCAAAATCCGGCGTCCATGAATCTTAATTTTCCCTGGGACATCAGCTTTCCACAGTTTTTTCCAAATTTCTCTGCGGCCATCTGCTTCCTGAGCTCGGCATCCATCGTCATCAAATTTTCGTGTCCATTGGCAGTGATATGCCGATTGTACTGAGAACAATCCATTCTTATTGAAGTGCCACGCTACTAGATCCTCTCTTCCATATATTAAAGGAATCTGTAGTATACGTTGTACATCAACCGGACTGAAGATTGATCTCACGAGATCAACATCCCATTGCCCTGTTACCGGGTCGATCAATTCTTGAACCCTTGTAATAATATTTCTTCCTCTTATAGTTTGCACCTTCAAATTTGGACTGCTGGGAATCCATTTTTCCTCCCATATATCAATTTTTGATCCATCACCAACTCTCCAGATATATCCTTGTTTGAAACACTCGAGACCTGCCAGCACGCTTTGCCACGTATACGAACTCCCCTGTTTTGATTGTGCATTCAGCAGATTCCCATCCGGGTAGTACTTAGCACGAAGTACACGAGCACAAAGAGATTCAGGTTCAGCAGATTCTCCAGTAGTGTTAGCAGCAAGCAGCATGGCGCAGTACCTGCATGCTTGCATGCAGGCCGGGAGGATCGCGGGCAAGGGCCCAAGGTAAAAATGAAAACGGAAATAAAAAAACCCTACTAAGCTGATGTGTAAAAATGATAACGGGAAATAAAAAACAGCTAGGAAAAATGCACAGCAAAACGATAAAACTAATATAAGCTGACGTTTTGCAAATAATAAAAATGAAAATGAGAATAGAAAAATAGGTAGAGAACGTGTATAACAACAAAAAGCTAAGCACACGTGTAGTGTGCTGCATCTTCAATCTTGAACCATCTAATCAAATCAAGTATATCAAGGATGATTGCTGACCGCACGTCCCACGCGGTGATACGTCCCCTACGGTCGCCATTATCAGCTGGGGACACCACGTCTCGACTGCCGAGGTGGGATTAACGTCCGTGCTGAATTAGCCAACAAACCGTGTACAACAACGTTCATCGCGGACCTGCGCTGCAACTGTATCTGGCGTTCGGGGGCTCACTATCCACGTGGGGCCCTGAACAGCTGCCGCATCCATGCATGGACGGACCTCACATCCCAGCCATGAGTTCCATCGCCGTCACGGCCTCCATCTCTATAGGGAGGCACCGCCGCCCCTTCTCCATGGGCACCCACGAGAAGACCATCTCCTTTGCTCTTCCTTGAAAAACTACGAATGGATCTCCAATCTGTAGCCTGCTCTCGCGTAGGGTGGAGGTGTGGAGCGGATCTGAGGGGGCGGTGGCGCAACCACGCGGTGATGGAGGAAACCGAAGATTTCACGGAGCGACAGATGCGGGTGCAGGCGTCGGATGAAAGGGGCGCCCAAGGGCGAACGAAAACCGGGGGAGGAAAGGACCTATGACGATCACGGGAAATGAGATAGAGATAATAGAACTACCAAAACTTGGATCCACCGCTTGGGTTTATTCCTAATAAGCTGATGTGTAAAAATGAAAACGGAAATAAAAAACCTAATAAGCTGATGTGTAAAAATGATAACTGAAATAAAAACAGCTAGGAAAAATCTATAGCAAGAAGATAAAACTAATAAGCTTTTTTTTGAAAGGACAAAACTAATAAGCGGACGTTTTGCAAATAATAAAAATGATAATGAAAATAGGTTGAGAACGTGTATTATTAGTGTATTAACAACAAAAAGCTAAGCACACGTGTAGTGTGCTGCATCTTCAATCTTCAAACGTCTACTCAAATCAAAGCATATCAAGAATGATTGCTGACCGCACGTCCCACGCGGTGATATGGCTTCTACGGTCGCCACTATCAATTGAGGAAACCCCATCGCAACAGCCGGTTTGGGATTAGCGTCCGTGCTGAATTAGCCTCCAAATCGTGTAACTTTCGGCATGGACCTCCTGGGCCGGTCTAGTATCTGACATTCGTGGGCCCAGTAACCTGCTGGCAGAAAAGTTATTGTTCTAGGCCCAGACGCCCAGTGAAGCCGAGTTCTCGCGGGTTGGTCGTCTTCTCCGTGGTATGTCCGTCCCTGGCATGGCGCACCAAAAACCGGGGAGGGAGTGGCCTGTGTGTTGACCCCGCCTGTCTCTCACTCCCTCTCCCCGCTTTACGCTCTCTTCCCTCCGTCCAAACTTGCCACCCGCGGCGCCATTAAGAACGCGCATGCACACACTCCCCTCCCTTCTCTGAAGAATCCAGAATCATGGATGAACAGACACCAGTGCCGCACGCGTGAATGGATGGATGCTTCTTGTCCAGAGAGATCGATCGAAATTAAGCACGAGGAGAGAGGTAACAATCGATGGCTTTGATATTGCCTGAACCTGAAGGGATGCTGTAATTTTCGAGTATTTAGTTCTGAAATTACTTGATGCGTCTGCAGAGAAGGGAGCATTCTTGGGGAGATTTGATTTGGATGAGCTGATCGGGAGGGCATCAGGATGGCCCTGTTCGATCGGAACCAGCGGCAGCGGTCGTCGTTCTGGTCGACGGCGACCTTCGTGGTGTTCGTGGCGCTCTGCCTCCTCGGCCTCTGGATGATGGCCTCGCCGGAGGCCGTCCCGGGGGCCATCTCGCTGTCCTCGCCGGAGAAGGTCGCCAAGGCCGACGCCAAGGAGGAGGACAGCTCCATCGACGCCACCAACACCGTCAAACAGGACAGCGCCAACGTCGTAGCGGGGGCGACCACGGCCGCTGTCGATGGCGCCGAGGACCCCGCGAAGCCCGGTGGGGACGCCAAGGGCGACGGCGAGAAGGCGGCGTCGTCCAAGGACCAGTCGTTCGATGATGAGAACGGCAAGACGGAGGGCGGGGAGCTTGTGAAGCCCGGGAACGGCGGCGAGACGGACGGCGCCGCGGCGCAGGGGAAGAGCGCGGAGGAGGCGGCGATGGAGACCGATGTTAAGGACACGGACCAGGCGTCGACCGACACCAAGGAGAGCGCCGAGCAGGCGTCGACGGACGTCAAGGAGAGCGGCGAGCAGGCGGGCGCCACCGACGTGAAGGAGAGCGGCGTCGTGGCCGGCCGCGGCACGCCCAAGAACCTGACCTTCGACGACGAGAATGGGAAGATGGACGGCGTCGACCTGGTGAAGGACGACGGCAACAAGACTCGGATCTCGGAGGAGAGCGCCAAGGTCGAAGGAGCCGCGTTGACGGTGAAGCCAGTGGCCAAAGCGGCGGCGGCGGTGACGACCACCGACACTGAGGCCACCAGCACGGGGTCCACGACCGCGGCTTCCGAAGAAGAGAAGAAACCGGACGGCGGCGACACCCTGACGGAGCTGCCGAACGTTCAGGCGGCGGAGCTGCTGACGGAACGCGCGGCGCAGAACGGGTCGTTCACGACGCAGGCGGCGGAATCCACGGAGGAGACGAAGAAGCGCGCCGCGAAGAAGAAGAAAGGGAACAAGGGAAAGAAGAAGGCGGCCGGCGCGGCGTCGTCGGCGGCGTTGGCGTGGAAGCTGTGCAACTCGAGCGCCGGCGCCGACTACATCCCGTGCCTGGACAACGTGGCGGCCATCAAGAAGCTCAAGACGGACAAGCACTACGAGCACCGGGAGCGGCACTGCCCCGCCGAGGCGCCGACGTGCCTGGTGCCGGCGCCACCGGAGTACCGGGACCCGATCCGGTGGCCGCATAGCCGCGACAAGATCTGGTACCACAACGTGCCGCACACGATGCTGGCCGAGTACAAGGGGCACCAGAACTGGGTGAAGGTCTCCGGCGAGCACCTGACGTTCCCCGGCGGCGGCACCCAGTTCAAGCACGGCGCGCTGCGCTACATCGACCACATCCAGGATGCGCTCCCGGAGGTGGCGTGGGGCCGGCGCAGCCGCGTGGTGCTCGACGTCGGCTGCGGCGTGGCCAGCTTCGGCGGCTACCTGTTCGACCGCGACACGCTCACCATGTCGCTGGCGCCCAAGGACGAGCACGAGGCGCAGGTGCAGTTCGCGCTGGAGCGCGGCATCCCGGCCATCTCCGCCGTCATGGGCACCCTGCGCCTCCCGTTCCCCGGCAACGTCTTCGACGTCGTGCACTGCGCGCGCTGCCGCGTGCCATGGCACATCGACGGCGGCATGCTCCTCCTCGAGCTCAACCGCCTGCTCCGCCCCGGCGGCGTCTTCGTCTGGTCCGCCACGCCGGTCTACCAGAACCTCCCCGACGACGTGGAGATCTGGGACGGTCAGTGATCGAGCCCTCCAGCTCTCCCGCCGTTTCCTTTTCCTTGCGACGAGGCATGATCGTGGTCTCGATCGTGGGTGTTGCAGAAATGGCGAAGCTGACCAAGGCGATGTGCTGGGAGATGGTGGCCAAGACCAAGCACAACGCCGTCGGCGACCAGGTCGGCCTCGCCATCTTCCGGAAGCCGGTGAACAACGGGTGCTATGAGAAGAGGAAGCAGAAGGAGCCGGCGTTGTGCGAGCCTTCCGACGATCCCAACGCAGCATGGTAAGATGAGAGCAATGAGCAATAATGTCTGACCGGAAGAACACTCGATATGGTGAATCAATCTCGGCCGTCGATCGATCGGATTCCGATGATGCAGGAACATAAAGTTGCGGGCGTGCATGCACCGTGTGCCGGAGGACCCGACGGTGCGGGGAGCACGGTGGCCTGAGCCGTGGCCGGAGAGGCTGGGGAAGGCGCCGTACTGGCTGGACAGCAGCCAGACGGGCGTGTACGGCAAGCCGGCGCCGGAGGACTTCGCGGCGGACCTGGAGCACTGGAGGAAGGTGGTCCGGAGCTCGTACCTCGCTGGCATGGGCATCGACTGGAAGACCATCCGGAACGTCATGGACATGAGGGCCGTCTACGGCGGGCTCGCCGCTGTGCTGCGGGAGATGAAGGTGTGGGTGATGAACGTGGTGACCATCGACTCGCCGGACACGCTGCCTGTGATCTACGAGCGCGGCCTGTTCGGGATCTACCACGACTGGTGCGAGTCCTTCAGCACCTACCCGAGGTCCTACGACCTCCTCCATGCCGACCACCTCTTCTCCAAGCTCAAGCCAAGGTGTGTGCCCCGGTGTGTAAAATCTTTAGCACTGCCTCCATTGTTCTGAAGGACATGGGCACGACTTTCTTCTTGGGTTTGGGCGTTTGGCAGGTGCAAGGTGCTGCCGGTGGTCGTGGAGGTGGACCGGATCTTGAGGCCGAACGGCAAGTTCATCGTGCGGGACGACAAGGAGACGGTGGACGAGATCCAGAGCGTGGTGAGGTCGCTGCAGTGGGAGGTCAGAATGACCGTGTCCAAGAACAAGGAGGCGATGCTGTGCGCGAGGAAGACGACGTGGCGGCCCACCGAAGTCGAGACCAGATGATTGACCTACTAGCCGTAGTCGTGTCCTTTCAGAGCTTGTAATAGTTACACTACACTTGGTGCGCTGCAGCATTTCGATGACCGAGTGACCTAGATATGCTGGGGATTGTAGGCTTTTGGGTGTTACTTTTGGGTGTTTTTGTGGATGTTATAGGGATCATGTTTAACCTTTGACGTGGGACTTGAGAGTACATATACAGATATTTTGTGGAGTATATGCAACATATGTTGCAATGGTGGTTCACGGCCCCTATACTAGGCATCACTGTCTTGAACCTTCAGAGCTACTGAAATTTGGTGCCTACTAACTCCGTCCCAACTATTAATTCTATTCTAGGTGTAGAATAAGTCAAACTTTTTTAAATTTGACTAAGTTTATATAAAAAATTATTAATGTTTTACGACTCCAACTAGGTATATTATAAAATTTTTACGATGGTGAATCTAATTATGATTATTTGGTAACATAAATAATAATATTTTTATATATACTTGGTCAAAGTTAAGATAGATTGACTTGGTACTATATAGAATTGCATTTTTTTCTGGGTCTGAGCGAGTATGCAGCAAAATTTGGTACTTCCAGGTCATAACTCTTGACTTGGTACTAATACTTTGATATAGGTACCGACACCTAACCGATTGGTACTAATGCAATTTTTTTAGAAAAAAAAGGCGCTAGATCTACTGCAGTTTCTCCCAAATTGGATTATTTTTATACCATGCATCATCAACCCTATTCAAACTAATTTCACTTGCGAATTGCAGACACAAAATTTCAACAAAGAAATGAAACATATGTTCAAAAAAAGCAAGAATTACGGTCTTCATCAATCATAGTTGTTGCTTCTTCGGATCTGAACAAATATAATCAATCTATTACCTTAGTATTTGGCCAACAAACGGAGCCTCCACGTTCGCTCTCAAGGCCTAGAAATTCTCACGTTAATCAGAGAAAATAACAAAAAATAAAATTACCCACCACTGCCATTACAATAAAAAATAACCCAAAATACCCTTATATGCTTTATGTATTGTTCACTAATGCCATTATTTAAAAATTATGCACACCGTTGGATTGTCGAGAGAATCTACACCAATGTAGTTTGGATCACCGTTGATTTGTTGAGCAAATCTAAAAGTCTCCAGACAACTTGCGTGAAGAAAATAGGAGATATAGGGTAGCTAGGAGATAGAGATATATTCCACCACAACAGCATATAGGGTAGCTAGGAGATAGAGATATATTCAACGTTGATTACTTTGTAGCATCAGAGATAGATTACTTAATTCAAACGTAGACGTGCCTTCCTATGAATCTACAACAGCACAGAGGTTTCTTCATAAAGCACGTCAATAGCTCGGCACAGACGCCTACATAAAAACAACCACGCTCGCTTATCAATTTTCAAGATCATCAACGCTAACCTCGCCGTCGCCGGCCGCAAAATCTTCCACACCATCCGTTCGCTCTCAAGGCCTAGAAATTCTCACGTTAATCAGAGAAAATAACAAAAAATAAAATTACCCACCACTGCCATTACAATAAAAAATAACCCAAAATACCCTTATATGCTTTATGTATTGTTCACTAATGCCATTATTTAAAAATTATGCACACCGTTGGATTGTCGAGAGAATCTACACCAATGTAGTTTGGATCACCGTTGATTTGTTGAGCAAATCTAAAAGTCTCCAGACAACTTGCGTGAAGAAAATAGGAGATATAGGGTAGCTAGGAGATAGAGATATATTCCACCACAACAGCATATAGGGTAGCTAGGAGATAGAGATATATTCAACGTTGATTACTTTGTAGCATCAGAGATAGATTACTTAATTCAAACGTAGACGTGCCTTCCTATGAATCTACAACAGCACAGAGGTTTCTTCATAAAGCACGTCAATAGCTCGGCACAGACGCCTACATAAAAACAACCACGCTCGCTTATCAATTTTCAAGATCATCAACGCTAACCTCGCCGTCGCCGGCCGCAAAATCTTCCACACCATCCACTGTCAGGTACGTGACAGTTCTCTATTTTTTTTACTATATGTTTCGCAAATTCAATGCATGCTTCGATCTGGTATGAGATAGCACGCCAGTGCTAATCTTAAAGTAGCCAAGGTCTATCGAATCTTCCAATCACAGGTTGATTAATCTCGCCGGCGTCTTGCAGTCATTGATTGATTAATCTCGCCACGTCTTCCATCTTCACAATGATTGATTAGCTTCTTGCTGTTGCAGATTGATTTATATAGACATATATCTGGGTAAAGCCAATTGTAAGGATCAGGCTTGAAGACTCAGATTCAAGTTTGCAATCACTCTTGAAGACTCAAAGATAAGTTTTCATATCAATTCGGTAAGCTATTATCACACTTCCATGCCAACTTCTTTTATGAGTCATGTTAGCAATATTTATATGCGACTAATATATATGGTTTTTTAAACTAGGGTATTTACGATATGGCATACAAAAAATTGAGTGAGTTGACAACTAAGGGACAAACATGGAGCATTAAAGTGAAAGTGATAAGAATTTGGGATTCGAGTGAGTTGACAGCACAGTGATTACGAATGGATTTATGCGAAAGCAAGCAGGAACAAAAACGGCTTCATTCAACAACCGCGCAAACAGCCTAACACTCAAAGGTCAAGCACGCCTCTCAGCTGTAAACATGGGAACAGGAATTTGGCACCTGGAAGCAGACATCATCGATGACCACAAGCGAGGCGACGGCGAGCCACGACTCCCAGCCGGAGGGCTGCTTCCTGCCCCGCGAGGCGGCGAAGGCGACGACAATCGCGCTGGCCGGGAGCAGGCGCAGCGCGGCGAAAAGGGCCCCATCCAAGGGATGACACCGACGGGGAGGACTCGCGGTGCGCGCGCAAGCCGCGGAGGCTGCTGCGGGTGGAGGAGAGGGGTGGCAAGCGGGGAGGGGAAGGTAGCGGGAGGAGGACCAGGAGGCGACCGGACGCGGGCTACGCAGCGGTGGGCATGGTGGATTGGTGGCCGGAGGCGGATGCCTTGGGAGGAGCAGGGAGAGGTGAAGCTAAAAATTTCCAAAAGTTAAATGCGAGAAACATTTTCTATTTTACAACTTTACGAGATTTACTGTACTAAATTTAAACCAAAGATTAGGATAACTAAACATGATCTAAATATAAAACTAATTATATTGATGGACAGGAAATCGAGACACAAACTATTAAGCCTGATTAATCCATCATTAAAGATTGTTTACTGTAGCATGATATTGTCTAATCATGGCCTAATTAGGATTAATAGATTCGTCTCACAATTTCACCCGGGGGCTACGAAATAGGTTTTGTCCGTTATCCACATTTAATACTCTTAATTAATATCCAAACATTCGAATTTACTGTAGCGATGAGAAAAGTTGGCAAACTAAACAGAATGGTTCGATATACTGAACATGCTCAAACACGGATTGACCAGTCACCAGACAAATAAAAAAAATCAAACCGCCAAAAATTTACATACACAATATTAAAATATTAAGTAATGATTAGTGAAATCTTAAAAATAATAACATCTAGCAGTATGTAAAAAATAAGAACATCTAGCCGCGCAAATGCGCGGGTGGCCTTCCTAGTTACAACAAAAAGCAGCTGAAGCCGTGATGATGCACAGTAAATTCTCCATCATTGTTGCTTCGTCTCTCCACTCGAATTCTGGCCGTGATTCACAGCGGCGGCCCCTAGCGTCGGGCTGGGCACCGGTGGGGATCCGCTTGCCCACCGCGCGGCACTGGTGGTGGCTCGGGCCCCGGCCAGTTCTACTGAGAGAGAGACTTGGCCTTGTTTGTTTCAGCTTTCTGGGAGCTTTTGGACCTCGGTTTTTCGACGTTCCAAAAGTCAAAAAGCTACGGGAGTGAAAAGCCAATAGCTCCTCAAAGTGAGCTTTTAGGCTTTTCACTCCCGCAGCTTTGAGCTTTTGGCTTTTCACTCCCGCAGCTTTTTGGGTTTTGAAATGTCGAAAAGCCGAGGTCCAAAAGCTCCCAGGAAGCTCAAACAAACAAGGCCTTAGATTATTTTGGATTTGAACCGGGGGGGGGGAGGGGGGAGAGAATCCCCCACCTTGTGTTTTATTGGCCCCTAATGGCCCGCATCGTACAGAGGTGAATCAAAGTTTGCATAGCAGTAGATTTTACATTGCCGAAGCAAATAGGGAGCACCAGATGTCAGCGACGCAAGTATCCTCTCACGGTAGATGTTCTCGCCAGAGCCGTGCACCGGACTGGCAGGCCAAAAGCAGTTTATTGGAAGGCAGAGGCAACATGTCTCGAATTTTTTTTAATTTTTTTTACGATTTTGTACAAATGATCTCGAAATGAAAAATTTTGCAAATATAGATGAGTATCGCCGCACCATTTGGCGGCCGCCAAATGATACGGCGGTTTTAAGTAAAAACCGCCTTATGAATTGGCGGATAGGAAAGCCGCCAAATGATTCGGCGGTTGGTGCATTTAGTGGCTTAACCGCCGTTTGATATGGTGGTATATTAAAACTACCGTATGAGTCGGCGGTTACTGTGCGGTAAAAACCGCCACCCTTGAGATTGCTGGGCCGGTGGTTTTTACCCACCTAAAACAGCCATTTCATTCGGCAGCTTTTAACCCTTACCGCCAAATGATACGGTGGTATATGTTTTTTTATATAATGCCATTTGGAACACACTCCACTCATCATCTTTTTTTCTTGCTTGTACACATGTCATCTTGGAGAGATGACCCAAAAAGTAGCCAAAAAGTACGATTGTCTGCCACGAAAAGTACGATACAAACGAAATACAATGACATAACATATGAAATAGTAGCTGACATAAAAAAGGACGATGCATGTGAGTGAACAAGGCAAATCTAACTAAATCCGTCCTCGCTTGGCCACCCTGGCCTTGCCCCTCCTCGCTGCTGCCTGCGCTGCCCTCGTGTGGTGCTGACAGTAGGTAAGAGGGCCGGGTGGCACAACCTGACGTCCGCCTTGTCTAGTGTCGTCAGCAGGCGGTGTCGCGAAGGGTGGCTGCGAGAACTGCGTCTGTGTCGGACTAGGCGGTGCCCCGCCTATCTGGGAGACTCCTATCTCCTCCTATGAGCTACCGCCAAGCCAATGGTCAACGTCCGAGGGGGCCGTCCTCTAAGTCCCCGGTGCCGCCTCCTCCTCAAGTATCTTGTCGGGCGTTCGACCAAAAGCGTACACTGCAACAATGACTATTACGTAAGTACTTAACATATATTATGAGTTTAGTAATTTGGGAACATTACTATCATACCTAATCCCTGCACTACTGCCGCCCCATACTGCGACCCGCCTGTTGCCGCCCCAGCCGAAGACCCGCCTGCTGCCCACCCGCAGTAGAAAGCTGACGGCCTAGTCGTGTAAGTGGGGAGGCCCGTCGCAGTGCCCATGAACTGGGGTACTACTGACGGGCGTGGGAACGACGCAGGGAATGGTGGCCGTGACGAGTTGGACGACGCGGGGTATGAACGGCCTGTCGACGCTGAGCTCGAAGACAACGCGGGGTGCTGTGGAAGCATCGGACCATTGTCAGAGCGGCACGAAACCGCACGCTTGAACCAGCCGAGTAGCTCCCTAATCCTCGAGTACGTGACCTGGTGGTCGTACGCTATCATGTGCATGGTGTTGTCATGGCTGGTCGCTGCAGTGGCGTCGATCTCGGCAAGCACGTCGTATTGTTCACGAAAAGTAAATCATGAACCATTGTACAAAGCAATAAAATGGTACAAATACGAGCTAGAACGTACCGCAATCCTGTAGTTCTGGTCGCATCAGATGGGGTACGTGGCTGACACCACCGCCGGCACCATATGTGCTTCTGGCGGAACGTACAAGACCCGCGTACGAGTCCTCAGCCAGTACCACTGCAGGTACGCTGCGAAGGCCTCCTCCGAGTGTGGTCGGTGCTCCTCCACGATGTTGTCTAGGGCACCAGCCCAACTCGCGACGTAAGGGGCCACCTTGTCGGCCCAAAGCGTACCAGCAGTATGTCCCCTCCGTGTCCACCTGTTATAAAACAAAGTCATTGGTAAATAGTACAAGTATTTTGCCATAATGATATGTATGTGACACAAACTTGGGAAACTAACATTTACCTGTGGTCGTTCGCCGGGACAGTGTGGGTGACCGGCAGTGGAGACTCCTGGTACAGGTGGAACTACCTCAGTACACGGTGCACGGCGTGCTCCTCCACGTGGATATCTGTGGCAGACCGCCCCAATTAATCCGGCTTAAGAGCATGGGCCCACTATCACAGCAGTGCTCCACGCCCTTAAACCGAGCTAATCGTGCAATCCGTCGGATACCTTTCCGATTAAACCACCTTTTCTCTCGACCGAAACGAAATAGCAGCAGTCCCACTCGAAGATGGGCTCAGGCAGTACAACTCATCACAAATTTTACATCACACGGTTCGCATAGATAATTATACAAATACAGTGCACAAGTTTTAGTTATTACAAACCAGAGTTATAATGCAGCGGAAGTCTAAATGTCGATACACATAACATTATGCGGAGCCCACGCAAAACATTCAGTCACCGCGGCCCGAGTCAGACTCAGGCGGCACCTGCTCCA
>CM014277.1:14403824-14458576 GCA_004135705.1 Alloteropsis semialata
ACGCAGGACTATAAATAGGGCCGGAGCAGAAGCGGCGACATTAATTGCGCGGGCCCACCACCGGCGACGTGCGACGTGCGCCCGTCGTTTCATCTGACCTCCTCAAAAGGCGCGTCCACCCCCCACGCGCGGCGGAAGGACGGGCCGACGCTCCCGTGCCCGGCCCGTCAACGGTTGGGCAGCGGCCCGGCCCACCGACGAAGCGTCCTCGGCAAGCTTCCCGTCCACGACAAGTTTTCCGATTCCGACAACATCCAAAGCAAACCACCGGGCACAAAACCTTAACAAGAGCACCAGCTCTTCTCAAGGCTCGGGGGCTACACCCGGCGGGTGCGCTCGCGCGCCCCCACTGGAAGAATCGTGACTTACCATATCTACGCTGCCATTCAGCCTGGGCGCGAGCCTCCATCTCCCCCCAGGCTCGGGGGCTACTGACGAGGGTCTGAATTAGGGGTACCCAATCAAGCCCTTAATCCGGGAGCTCACGATAATCCACCCCTCAAAAGCAAAGGCCGAAGAACCAAATCAAAGCAGATTCTCCATGCCCCAACAACTCGGAGGCCGCCCGACGAGTCTCCGATTCGCCCGAGGAATTCTCCGCCTCCGAGTGGTTCTCCGACTCGCCCGAGGAGTTCTCCGCCTCCGAACGGTTCCGCGGCTCGCCCGAGGAGTTCTCCGCCTCCGAATGGCTCTCCGATTCGCCCGAGGAGTTCTCCGCCTCCGAATGGCTCTCCGATTCGCCCGGGGAGTTCTCCGCCTCCGAGGAGTCTCCGGCTCGCCCGGTCAAACTACTCGGCCACGTACCGTCCCGGCCCATCCAGCGCCGTACCCACTTGGTACCCGCCGCGTCAGAGCATGATGGGCGTCCGTCCTTCGCCACGGCAGCCACAGTGCGCCCGTCTCATTCGAACAGGAACGCTACAGTCCTGAGAGAAATGCATGCGCAACACCAGGCGCCCAAGGACGAGCCCAGGCGTCCATGGACGACACCTGGAACCCGAAGAGGACACCTGGAGTTCCCAAAGGCCTCGAGCGAGTCAACCACGACCCGGAAACTACCCGAGAGCCCACCCGAGAAGTCATCTACACCAACCACCCGGGATGTACGATCCCGGGTCCGGCGGGGTGCCCACTCCGTCAACACCTGCTCCCTGTACGGCTCGGCACGCGGCGCAAGCTAAAGGCCTCGGGGGCAGTAACTCCCCTTGTAATTTTCTTCTTTCTTACCCCCCGCTCCCTTCTCTCCTTGAAGCTATAAAAGGGGATAAGGGGACACCAGAGGGGGGACAGAGGGACATCGGTCGAACATTCGAACACAGCACGAACAGCACGCTCACTCGCACAACACAGGGACTTGGGACCCTCTCCCTCTCCCGACCAGTTTGTACCCCCTACTACAGACTTGGACTTAAGAACATCGGCACACACTGGACGTAGGGTATTACTCTCCGGAGGCCCGAACCAGTCTAAACCCCCTGTCTCTTGAGTCACCATCCGGGTCCCGACACGCGATCGTAGAAATTTACTTGCCGGCGGTAGAGAACCCCGACATCTTGACGCCGCCTCCACTACGGAGCTTCTCCACCAAGGAAGGGGTCTCCTCTTCCCCCGCACAAAGTCGTCGTCGCCGCTCCACACCAAGCCGGAGGGTCGAAGACTTGCCGGCGAGTCACCGAGACTCCAAGGGGCCGGCACACCGAGATTACAAGTCTTGGTCCACTCTAGAACCAAGCACAAGGCTCAACACCTTGCAATTCACTCACTAGGCCTATCCTAGCTCTCTCACTCACTATGAATGATCTATGTAGCACAAATGGTGGCTTGGATGTCTTGTAGGTGTAGGTGAACTTCTCTGGACTCCAGCCACTCCAAATGACCGAATGGGGTGGGTATAAATAGCCCAAGGGGCTCAACTAGCCGTTACCCAAAAGCTGCACAAAAACCGTGAGCGGCGTATAATACGCCGTGTGCAACTTCCCCACCGGCGTATAATACGCCGCCTGCTTTTCCAACGGTCAAATGCCTTTTCCAACGGCTATCTGTGCACGGCGTCTGCTTCTGAACTTCTATGCCGTGACCGGCGTATCATGCGCCGTGCCTCTTCTTCTTCCTCCATTCGACATCGCCACTGAGTAATATGGACGCCGTTACTCCGCCGTGGTCGGCGTATAGTACGCCGTGTTGAATTCTTGCCGACCCTGACTTGACCTTGATCAACCCATGCACGCCGTATGATCCGCCCCGGATACAAACAGTACCAGCGTATCATACGCCGTAGGCTTCTTTTGAGATCCTCTGAACGCCGTAGGCTTTGAACTTGTGCGCCGTCCGCGCCGTATCATACGCCGTGTGGAATATTCCTTTTCTGGTTGACTCTTCTCCACACGCCGTATGCTTTCTTGATTGTACGCCGTTCTCGGCGTTTCATACGCCGTTTGCTAACTCTGCAGGCTTTGTAATCATTCTTTTGGGATGTAATTTTCTAAGTATGGCACTTAACAAACTTGTTAGTCCCAAAGACTATGTTGTCATTCAATCACCAAAATCACAATATAAATGGCACAAGGGCCATTTTCGTTACAATCTCCCCCTTTTTGGTGATTGATGACAACACAATCAAAGCAAGTATGAAATATGCGAAAATTGACCAAGTTTGAGCTCTTACACTTGCTTGAATGATTACCACTCTTTTCATTGGATTAGGGAGCCATCTCCCCCACATAATTTGAAGTAGCACCTTGGGTGTGGCCTCCCCCTAAGTCCAATATCTCCTTCATGACTTCTCCCCCTACATGTATCCTCCCCCTTTCTCCTGGCTTCTCCCCCATCTCATGAGGTCTTGTACATTAAGCTTGCTTTGATCCCAAACTTCTCCCCCTTTGGAATCAACTCACCTAAAAGGACCTATCAAAAACATCATATCTCATAGAGGAGGTTAGTAGCCTAGGGAGGTTAGTTAAGTACCACTTGAAAGTAGAATTTCAAGAGAGAATAAGTGTGATACTTAACCAATTGGGAATGTATGAGCACATAGCCTATGAACTTAGATATGGAGATCATAAACTCGATAGGCCAAGGCTCAATTATGCATGAAAGCACAAGTTTTCTATAATCATACACATAGAGTTGTAAGATCACATTATGAGTGAAGCACATTCTCTAAGTATGATATTGCATGGCATATGGAGACAATAAGAATAGGCTTGATAAACAAGTTAGTCTCCAAAATCACAATCCATAAGCTAAGCTCCCCCTAAATGTGTGCATTTAGTGTTTGAATCACTATCAAGTGTATGCACATTGTTTTGAACAACAAATGGGAAGATAAGCTTATAGCTTGTGGTCATGGTACTCAATTCGTACCTTGTGAAGCTCTTGTACCATGAAAGTGACCAAGTGTAGAAAACCTACACAACTTTGCAAAACATGTAAGTTGCTCATGGGTTAGAGTGCATGGCACAAGCAACTTACCATATGAAAGTAACACTAGAATTTGCAATAGATACCACATGAATGCAAGGGATATGAAAGGTAGCAAATGCAAATCTAGCAAGGTAAATAGGCAAAGAATTTGAATTGAATTACCATTACCTCATTTACCTTAGTGTGGGGGATTTGGGCAAATGATGTCCAATCTTGCAAGCTTGGCTACTTGATGTGATCTTTCTCCTCTTCTTGTGAGCCAAGCTTCCAAATCCCCCGAAGCCAATCTTGGGCTTCAAGTATCCTTTGGAACCCAAACCTTTTCGGGCCCCTTCATGTTGGTGATGACTTCCTTGGGCACCCAAATGGGTCGGTTCCATCCCCATTCCTTTATCTTGGGCTTCCCAACTGTACTAGCAACAACCTTGCCATTAGCATTCTTTTTAAGGACATAGGTGTTGGCTTTTACCTTGTTCTTGCGGTTGGGCTTGGTGTAGATGAGGGAGCTCTTGATGGTGGTTTTGGCCTTCTTCTTCTCACTCTTGGGCGTCCCCTTGACAAGTGGGCATTGATAGAACTTGTGGCCTTCCTTGAAGCACTTGAAGCAAGTCACGGTTTCACCCTTCTCAAGCTTGTTCACCATGTCATCACGGTTATCTTGAGGAGGTTGGACATTGCTTCCAATGCTCTTGCCCTTCAAGTTTGCCAAGCTTTGCCTAAGATTCTCCAATTCTTGCTTAAGCTCTTCATTCTCCTTGGCAATGAGATCATCTAGAGTTTCTACAACAATTTTCTCAAAGCATTTCTCATTGCAAGGGGGTGAGCAAGATTCATCAATTAAATCAATGCAAGAAGTAGAGGCATCAACCTTGGAGATAGGAATATCACAAGAAATTGATTTCTCCAATTTTAACAAAGAGTCCTTAGATTGATTGTTAAGGCTCTCAATTTTGAGTTCTTCATGCTCCTTGCTAAGCAATTGATATTTGCCTAATAAATTGTCAAAATTTGAGCAAAGGAGAGCATTAAGATCATTGAGAGCCTTATTTTCTTTGGTTAATTTCTTAAGGCCCTTTTGTTGTTCATGAATCAAGGTGAGAAGTTTAGCGGGGGATTCATCATCGGAATCGGAGTCATCACTTACATCACTTTCCATACCTTTGGCCATGAGGCATAAGTGTGATGATGGAGAGGAGCTCTTGTTGTTGAGTGTATCATCACTCACCCATTCTCCGAATGTGGTGAAGGCTTTATGCTTGGGCTCCTTCTCCTTCTTCTCCTTCCTCTTCTTCTCATATTTGATCTTCTTGATCATCATGTGTTGATGATGCTTCCCATCCTTGATGTGGACCATGTACCCCATCGAGTTGATCTTCTCCATGCTCTTGATCAACTTCTTGACTTGTCTTTGGAGCTCGGGGGACATCTCATCACCATCACTTTCACTTGAGGAGGCTTCTTCTTTTTCTTCTTCTTCTTCCTCACTTGAGCTCTCCTCCTTCTTCTTGCTCTTCTTCTTCTCTTGGTTGCTCGCAAGAGCAATACTTGGAGTAGGCGAAGAAGATCTTGGCTTTGGCTTGATTCCATTGCGAAGCTCAAAAGCCATCACCTTGTTGAGGACTTGATTTGGTGTGCTCTTCGAGAGGTCTTTCTCGTAGAGAATGGCAATCATCAAATCATAGTCCGCCTTGCGAAGGCTATGGAGCAATAACCAAATGATGCCCATGTCGTCGATGTTGTTGACACCTAAAGAATTTATCTCATTCACAAGCATGGTTAGACGTGAGTACATTTGTTCGGCATCCTCATGCTCAAGTTGCTTAAAGTTGTTTAGCTTATCCTTGAGAACATGATATCTTTCATTTGCCACATCCTTTGTGCCCTCATGGTTCTCAAGGATAGCGGTCCACAACTCATGAGCATCTTTGCAAGTGAATACACGATAGAAGATATCATTACTAAGAGAAGATAACAAAATGCTCCTAGCGGTAGAATCATATTGCATTTCGCCTTTGGAGTCACTTTTTCTACCTTCACTAGTCACACGCCAAACATCAAGCCCCTTTGCTTGAAGGAAAGCTTCCATGAGCACTTTCCATCTTTGAAACCCCGTGCCATCAAAACGTGGAGCTGATCCTAAGAAATCCATCCTCTCCCCAACAAGCTAACTCACTAGGCGGTGAAGCCTAACCGATCAAATGAGCCGGTTTCACAAATTGCCAATTGAATGGGCGTTTTCTTGTGAAAGATGTGAGTCCCGGCTCCGATACCACTTGCAAGAGATCGATGCTCGTGATAGCCTAAGAGGGGGAGGGGGTGAATTAGGCTTTCTAAAAACTTAGCCTCCCACAGGAAACTAATTGCACAAAAGTAAACTAAGACATGCTACCTAGATGTGCAACTAAGGTTTTCTTCTAGTGTTTGCACCCACCCAAAGAGTTTTGCAACCTAGAACCAATCCTATCAAGATACTACTCTATAAAGGTAAAGGCACACAAATTGCAAGTATGAAATGCGAAAGCTTAAGGGTTAGAGAGATGCAAACTTGACACGAAGATTTATCCCGTGGTTCGGCTTACGCCTACTCCACGTTGGAGCTCCACAAAGGATATGCTCCCGGTCGCCAAGTCTTGCTTCCCGGTCAAGGCCTTGAGCTCGCCACAAAGGCTCCTCAAGAGGGATGATGAGCAAGTCACCAAGACCTTGCTCTCATCAACCTACTCTCCCGGAGATCTTGACGCCGCCTTCACTACGGAGCTTCTCCACCAAGGAAGGGGTCTCCTCTTCCCCCGCACAAAGTCGTCGTCGCCGCTCCACACCAAGCCGGAGGGTCGAAGACTTGCCGGCAAGTCACCGAGACTCCAAGGGGCCGGCACACCGAGATTACAAGTCTTGGTCCACTCTAGAACCAAGCACAAGGCTCAACACCTTGCAATTCACTCACTAGGCCTATCCTAGCTCTCTCACTCACTATGAATGATCTATGTAGCACAAATGGTGGCTTGGATGTCTTGTAGGTGTAGGTGAACTTCTCTGGACTCCAGCCACTCCAAATGACCGAATGGGGTGGGTATATATAGCCCAAGGGGCTCAACTAGCCGTTACCCAAAAGCTGCACAAAAACCGTGAGCGGCGTATAATACGCCGTGTGCAACTTCCCCACCGGCGTATAATACGCCGCCTGCTTTTCCAACGGTCAAATGCCTTTTCCAACGGCTATCTGTGCACGGCGTCTGCTTCTGAACTTGTACGCCGTGACCGGCGTATCATGCGCCGTGCCTCTTCTTCTTCCTCCATTTGACATCGCCACTGAGTAATATGGACGCCGTTACTCCGCCGTGGTCGGCGTATAGTACGCCGTGTTGAATTCTTGCCGACCCTGACTTGACCTTGATCAACCCATGCACGCCGTATGATCCGCCCCGGATACAAACAGTACCAGCGTATCATACGCCGTAGGCTTCTTTTGAGATCCTCTGAACGCCGTAGGCTTTGAACTTGTGCGCCGTCCGCGCCGTATCATACGCCGTGTGGAATATTCCTTTTCTGGTTGACTCTTCTCCACACGCCGTATGCTTTCTTGATTGTACGCCGTTCTCGGCGTTTCATACGCCGTTTGCTAACTCTGCAGGCTTTGTAATCATTCTTTTGGGATGTAATTTCCTAAGTATGGCACTTAACAAACTTGTTAGTCCCAAAGACTATGTTGTCATTCAATCACCAAAATCACAATATAAATGGCACAAGGGCCATTTTCGTTACAGGGGCGCCTCTGCCGGCGACGGAATCAGACTCTTGCGTTGTGGTCCGAAGGTCTTTTAACCTTATCTATGGCCGTGTTCAGATGGCCAGGACAATTTTTTGTTCCCAAGGAATCTTGCATGCATGAAGTACTAAATGAAGTCTATTTACAAAACCCAGCCACAGATGAGTGTAACTTTGCGCGATGAATCTAACGAGCCTAATTAATCCATGATTTGTTGCAGTAATACTACAGTAATCATCCTCTAATCGTGCGGTCAAAGCCCTCATTAGATTCGTCTCGCGAATTTGCCTGGGGGTTGTAGAGGTAGTTTTGTAAACTGGCTTTATTTAATACTCCTAATTAGTGGTCAAAGTAGGGATCAAAAAATTGTCCTGACCATCTGAACATGACCATATATCTTTTAACCTTATCTATATTTTTATAAGCTTTTAGCAAGGGCAGCCACAACGGACCGATAGAAACTCTACAAGAGTTGCACGTGAGCTTTCAATCTTTTTTTTTGCGAGGAGAAAGAGCGAACTTTATTACTCAGAAAGTTGGTTACATTCCTGAGCAATAATATGCTCGATACAAACTGGCACTGCAAAACGCCACACTGCCGAGTGTCTAGTTCTTTTTGCCAGTTGCACGAGCTCATGTGCTGCCCCATTACGCTCTCTTCTCGTGTGGACACATCTCCACTCAGGTAAAGCCGCCGCTGCCTCCTTGGCTTCTTCCACCATGAAACGCAATTGTGCTCGACTTCCTTCAGCCTGCTGGAAGAGCTTGAGCATCGACGAACAGTCCGTTTCCAGGATGGATCGCTCCTTCAACCACTCAGAAGCCAACAAGAGCCCTTCTCTGCAGGCCATCGCCTCCACTTCTTCCGCGCTGCTTCCGCGCGAAATCGCCTTCCACGCTGTGAGCAGAACACCTCCATGCTCGTCGCGAATGACAACTCCAATCCCGCCATCCCCGGACTGGTCGTCAAAGGCGCCGTCGACGTTGATCTTCTGCCAGCCTAATTCTGGTTTCTGCCAGCCACCTTCTGCTTTCTCCCGCCATTGCTTAGGTCCTGCACGCAGGGATTCAGAAACCACACTCTTACCTTTGGGGTTCGAAGTTTGTCGTCCTTGCCGGATGTTGCACAGCTCGGTCCAGTACTTCAGCAGAAATCGTTCAGAGCCTATAAAAGATAATTTTTCTGAATTATGCGTTAGATTGTTTCTCACCTGCCATGAGCGCCACATCAGAATTAACAACTTCGCTCCCTCATCCACATCAAGTTCCATGATCTTAGCGATCAGGTTTTCAGGTTTGAGCCGCTGGTACTGTTGTTCATCCGGCAAATCCTAGTGCTGCCGCATTAGCTGCCTGAGCATGTTCGCGTGATTACACTCCACCAGTGCATGCATAATGGATTCCTCTCCCTGGCCACATACCTTGCAAGTACTGTCCCTGACAATCCTACGCCCTTTTTTATTTTCTTCCGTTGCCAGACCATTATTAGCAGCCTTCCAACCAAAATTGAGGATCTTGTGAGGAATTGGCAACTTCCAAAATGCCGTCCAGACTGGGCTCCTTCTTCCATGCACAGACGAGGAAGGTCGCTCCCCCTCACCTTGCTCAAGTTCAGTAGCCAGTTTGTAAGCGCTTCTTGCCGAGTACAAACCACTCCTCTCATAATGCCAAGCAATAAAATCCTCCATGGGTCTGGAGGGGAGTTTGATGCCCAGGATTATTTCAGCATCATGCGGTCTAAAGTATTGCATTACCAGATCCTCCTTCCAAGCCATTGTTCCTGGATCAATTAGCTGTGACACCCATTTGAGTCTACACGGTCTCAGCTTTCCAGAGGGCCGCAGTGCCCACCCTCTTGGGATCCATGGGTCGCGCCACATGCGCACTGTTTCTCCAGATCCGATTCGCCAACACACCCCTTTCTTAACCAGGTCCAAACCATGGATTAAGGCCTTCCAGGTAATTGATTGATTAACTGGGAAGGCTGTATCTAGTAGGTTCCCATTGGGGTAATACTTTGCCTTCAAGAGCCTGGCGCACAAACTGCTGGGCTTGATTGAACTTGCGGAGGTCTCTAAATCCAAGCCCTCCTTCTCCTTTCGGGACAGTGAAACGCTTCCATGCAATCCAGTGCGTTTTCCTTTTGCCCCCCATTTCACCCCACCAAAACTTGCGCAAAGTTCTCTCCAGTGCATCGTGGATCGACGATGGCAGCTGAAAGACGCTCATAATATACACTGGTGCAGCCTGCCCAACCGCCTTGATGAGTGTCTCTTTACCTGCCGAGGAGAGGCACCTCTCATCCCACGCATTGCAGCTTTTGATGAGCCGCTCTGTGATAGCTTGGAAACGCCCTGCACGCTGCCTCCCTTCTGGAGTCGGTAACCCCAAGTATTTGGCCTCAAAGTGAACTGCACGGAGCTGTAAATGGTTCCTTACTTCTTCCATTGTGTTGCTGTCCAACTTTTCATTGAAAAGGATCGAGCACTTATCAAAATTAATCATCTGGCCAGTACTTCTACAGTATGTTTGGAGCGCTGCCTTGATTCCCTGAGCTTGCTCCATGTTGGCTCGGAAGAAGAGCAAACTATCATCTGCAAATAGAAGACTAGTAATTTCCGGTGCTCTCCTGCAAACCTTGATACCCTCCACTGCACCTAGCTCCACTTGTTGCCGAAGAATCCTGTACAGGCCATCCGCCACAAACAGAAAGAGATAGGGCGACAAAGGATCGCCTTGGCGTAATCCACGAGTGGGTTGGAAAGTACTCAAAGGAGTACCATTGAAACGGACGGAGTAGCGCACAGTGGTGACACATGCCATTATCCACTGCACCCAAGTACGATGAAAGCCCAGTTTCACAAGAACTTGTTCTAGATAATTCCAATCCACTCTGTCATACGCTTTAGCAAGATCCAATTTGTACGCACAGAAGTTACTCCTGTCTGTATTACTCTGCTGGATAGCATGAATGCACTCGAACGCAATTAGGACATTATCTGTAATGAGTCGGCCTGGTACAAAGGCACTCTGATTTTCCGATATAATATCATCCAGTAGTGGTCTCATACGATTCACCAGGCACTTTGAGACTATTTTGTACAATACATTACACAAGCTTATGGGGCGGTACTCTTTTAGTCTTTCAGGGTGCGGGACTTTTGGGATGAGTACTATGGCTATGTCATTCACCCCCTCCGGCATGTGCCCACTCTCAAAGAAAGTTCTGACCGCCTTTATAACATCCTCCTTCATAAATCCCCAGTTCCTCTGGAAGAAACGTGCTGGAAATCCATCAGGCCCTAGAGCTTTTAAAGGACCAATCTGAAATAGGGCGTCACTTATTTCTTCTTCTGTAAACGGCCGACAAAGGGCCTCATTCATCTCCCCCGTGATGCATGTGCCAAACAGATCAACCACCTCTGCTGGCTGAACCATGGGATCCCCTGTATACAAATTCCCAAAAAATCCATTTACCATCTCCTCCATTGCCCGCTGATCCGTGATCCAGTCATTGTTCTCATCTTTGAGCTTGGTTATCTTATTTTTCCTGGACCGCCAAGCTGCTCGCTGGTGAAAGAATTTGGTGTTGCGATCTCCCTCTCTCAGCCACGCCACTCTCGACCTTTGTAACCAGAGCATTTCCTCCCTATATAGCATCTCGTTCATTTCTGCAATGGTTGCTCGTATCGCCTGATCGTCCTGCTGTGCTGCTTGCAGCTCCCCAAGCTTCATTCGCAGGATCTCCAGTTCTTTCCTCACTGACCCGAACTTTTCCAGGCTCCATTGTTTCAACGATTGCATCATTCCTTTAAGTGCCAAATTAATAGTACCCAGGTCGCCCCTTGTGTCCTCCCTGTCCCACGCTTCTTGCACACATTCATCCAGGGAGCTCTCCCTTTCCCACATTATCTCATAGTAAGCCTGTTTCTGACGGCCGGGATTTCTGGTTTCCTGTGCAAGGCAAAGAAGAAGCGGGCAGTGGTCCGAGCAAGGGGAAATCAAGTGCGAAACTGAAGAATCGGGAAAACGTGCAAACCAGGAACTGGAAGCCACTCCGCGGTCGAGTCGCACCTTGACGTTTCTTCTCCCTGGCTTCTTATTATCGTACGTCCATGGAACTCCTGTGAATCCCAGATCATGCAGATCACAAGCAGCAAGAGTATCTCGGAAGATTTCCATTTGTCTCTCCCCCCGCTTAGTTTCAGAAAAATGCTCATATTGCCACATAGCATCGTTAAAGTCCCCTATAACCACCCATGGGTCGCTCGATTTATCTTTTATACGCTGAAGAATTTCCCACGTGCGATGTCTATCCTCGAGACGGGGTTCCCCGTAAATAAAAGTAGCGCGCCAAGGCGAAGCCAGGGGGTGCTCCCTCACCGACACATCAATATAACGATCATCCATCGACAGTAAATCAACTATAAGGTTATCATCCCAAAAAAGAGCAATGCCACCTCGCATGCCCTGACTACTGACAGCTAAGCAACCTTTTAACCCTAATCTCCATCTAAGATTCTTAACACGACTATCACTAATCATAGTCTCCGACAAAAAGACAAATTTGGGGTTATTCTTGCGCACTAAGGCGTCTAGATCGCGAACTGTCCGGGAGTTCCCCACCCCCCGGCAGTTCCAGACTATAGCATTCATTGTGCCTGACGGGGCTCATCATGAGCACCCGTCAGGGTCGTCTGCGAGGGCAATGATAACTTGCAACGTTTTGCCGGTGAAGCACCAGCTGGTAACGTTGCCGCCGCATCCCCGGTACCATCTCCTTCTCCTGTCTTCATCAACCGTTCGTGCATGCTGAACTTCTTCCCCGGTTCCTCCTTAACACTCCCCGAGATATAGCTCGAGTCCACGAACGAGTCTATCCCAGAGACTTTCTCGCGATCCATCTGAGTTGGGGGAACTATCTGGACAGGTTGTGGATCATCCACCACCATGTTAGCCACTCCATTGGCCAAATCATCCGGAGTTGCCGCAGGTACCCCTGCATGGGAATAGCCTGCAGCTCCAGAATGCTGTGCCTCTTCTCCTCTTCCACCGTCCTCCTCCCTTCCTCTTCTCTGGCCACTCCTTGAAAAATCGCGACCAGGGGGTATATTAGAGTAGCTTGCTCCTGACAAGACTTTCTCCTTCTGTGCTCCACTAAAATTGAGACCCTTCTTCACATTGGAGTCTGCCGCCGGGATTGTTATACGCCGTCCCACCTCCCTCTTCTGTGGCGAGCAACGCAAGGCTGCGCCGAAGCGCACTCCACCTTCAGCTCCCCCCTCCTCCGGGCACTCTCTCTGCGCATGACCAATCCGCCCACATCCAAAGCAGAAGTGTGGGATGTTTTCATATCTCAGCATAAATTCCATAACACCTCTTCCCCGCACCTTTACTTGCACCTTATGCATGATAGCTTTTTCAAGGGGGAAATCAACTTTCACCCTTTTGTAGTTCATCCTTGCCTCTCCTATCTCCAGCACCTTCCCAACCTTCGAACCAAGCACTTGCACAAACCCATCTGTAAGCATGGCCACGGGAACATCATAGATCCGAATCCATAAGCCAATAGATTCAATCCTAATCTCTGAAAGCCTTTGCAAACCATCATAGGGAACAAAGATAATGGCATCCCCTTTGTGTTTCCAAGGACCTCCATGGATCGCTTTCTTCCACAGCCACTCAGCATCAAACTCTACCAAAAATCTATTTTCATCTAGTTCTCAAGCTGGCACAGGCAGCTGTCTACCCCATGCCTTGCTCAACTCACTGAAGAGCACCCAGGTCTTGAAAGATTGCCCCGAATAAAATCGCGCCACCGCCATCCAGCGCTGCGCCTGTGTAGCTTGGGCATCCTCCTCGAAGACGTATTCGTCTTCATTTTCTGCATCCTCAACGGATTGGTTCCCAACAAGAACCATGCGCCGATCTGAGTTTTCCACCGGCGGCGGCGGTGGATCCCCAGCGCCCGCCTCCGCAGGCTTCTCCTCCTTCCCACCAGTGTTCTGCATCACCTCCGTAGCTTTCCCATCAGCGGCATCAACACCGCGGTCATCCGACGAATCATGGACCGATCTCGCCATTGTGCCAAAACCGAAACCCTAGACCCACGTGCCGCAGTTCCGGCTTCGGGTGGGCAACTTCCTCACCAGAAGTCCCTGATCACCCCCACCGAGAACGTACAGCGAACGTAAGAATCTAGGTCACGGCTGAGCAGCGACGACGAGTTCAGAACGAGAGTAGATGTGAAAAACCTAAACCCTAGTTCAACACCAGGGTTTAAATCTCCGGAAGTTGGGGTACCAAACGTAGTCAATCAGGAGACCTGATCTGTTACGTCAAGCATTCCACGCCGAATCAGAAACTCACGAACAGGGTTCCACCGCGCCACGTAGCCGGTGTTGAATAGCCAAAAACTCCTCCCGGGCTAACCTAGAAGGTTCCAGGGAGAGCAAGCCGGCGGCCTTGGCCCCGGTATCCTGCCCGACGAAGGTCGCCGGCAGACAGGCCTCGCCGACGGCGAGGCAACTAGATCTCGGCGTGAGAACTCTCGGAACCGGCGGCGTCGCCCTCAGATCGCCAAAACCTCCGCTCCGTCATTTCCGGAACTGCCGACCTTGCTGCTGGTATATAACGGACGTGAGCTTTCAATCTGAGGTAGAGAAAAGAAGAAAAGGTTGTCACTGAACCTGACGAGAGCTAATAGCACGTCTTTCCACACAAAATACGAGCCCCATGCATGCACGTTTCTTTAGGTTCTCCCTCTTTTCCGTCTCAGCATCTCTCGCCTACACGAGAGCTGGAGCATGGCTCGGTACGGGTGCTGCAGAGCACCGCCACTACTCGGCCGCTCGGGGTCCGGTTTCGGCACTGCCGCCGCGGCTACTAGTGTGGGTGAGGTGGGGCGATGCGGCCGAGCTCGCCGTGGCCGGGGCGAGACGAGAGCATGCAAAGGCTAGCGCAACGGCCAGCGCATGCGGAGGCATAGTGAGGGCAGATGGGCGGGGATTAGCTGTTGGAAGGAGTGCGGCGCACTCGTGGCAAAGCTCGGACGGTGTGGGTGGTGGCAGCTGGCAGAGTGCGGGCACCAGGAATCCGGTGCAGAAGGTGGTGTTCGTGGTAGTCAAGCTTGGCAGGGGCAGACTCCGGCGCGAGCGGGTGGGGCTCGCGGCAGGCCGGCAGCCGCTTCGAGTGGCCGGAGGTCGTCACGGGGGTGCTGCCGCGGGCGACCGGAGCTCGGCTCAGCGGATCTCCGGTGCAAGTGGTTGTGCGGACGGGTGGGTGAGCTCAGCGGGAGCAGACAAGGCTCGAGGAGAAGCTTGATGCGCCAGCGCCGCTGCAAGCGGCCAATGCTTGGTGTGATGCCGGCATGGCTTGGATGAGATTGGGGAAAGATTGGAACTAGAGAGAGAAGACTTGTGGGGTCCACAAAATATTCTGCTGTAGCAGATTCATTGGAAGACTAGTCTATACTACTCCCGATAGGTGACATGTACAAAATTACATAGAGCTGCTCTTAGGCCTTTCACCTGGCAAGTTGGAATGAAACCTTTCATTCTACATGCATTTTGATGAAGCGAATCGACCCACTAGAATAATCGATTCATTCTAGGTGAGAGAAGAATTGGACTGACGTTTTTGAATCAATTCATGGACAACAAAACATTAAGATGGACAACAGGGTGAAGTCAAAAACCAACATCAAGGTACATTTAGTTGTGTTGTGCCTGACCCGCTGTCAGTATGCAATTTTCTTTGCAAATTTAGTTGTGTTAGTGCCTGATCCTAATGATGACGACTAACGCCGATGTCGCTTGTCCGTTGAAGACCCTGTCATTATGTTGCAACCAAATCCGCCAAATGGTGAGGATGGTGCAAGCATCAAACCCCTTCCATGCAACCTTGACGACCCGCTTCCAACTCCTTAGCCACTACTAAGTAATTTGTCACCAAGATCTGGCAAAAGGAACTGGTGAGATGCACAACAATTTGAACCAACACTCTGTGCAATAGGCACAACCAAGAAGGAGATGGTCGATTGTCTCCGCCTCTTACGAACAAAGGGCGCAATTTCCATGATGATCTTACGAACAAAGGGCGCAATATCCATGATGAGACAGCCCATGTCGCCGCGCCGAAGTCCTGCATTTCTTATAGGCTTCTAGCTAAAAGAAGAATTTGCACTTCAAAGATGCCCTCAAAGTATGCTTTGGATGCACCGTTTGTATAAACTTATAATAAAACTACCGAAACTCGGATTCACCGTTTGCGTTTATCCCCAATAAGCTGATGTGTAAAAATGAAAACGAAAATAAAAACTCTAATAAGCTTGATGTGTAAAAATGATAACGCAAATAAAAAACAGCTAGGAAAAATGCATAGCAAGACGATAAAACTAATATAAGCTGACGTTTTTTCACATAACAAATATGATAATGGAAATAGAAAAATAGGTAGAAAACGTGTATAACAACAAAAAGCTAAGCACACGTGTAGTGTGCTTCATCTTCAATCTTCAACCGTCTAATCAAATCAAGTGTATCAAGGATGATTGCTGACCGCACGTCCCACGCGGTGATACAGCCCCTACGGTCGCCGTTATCAGCTGGGGAGACCACGTCTCGAATGCCGAGGTGGGATTAACGTCCGTGCTGAATTGCCTACAAACCGTGTAACGTTCGGCGCGGACCTCCTGGGCCGTCTCAGTATCTGGCGTTCGGGGCCCACTAAGTTCCTAGTAGAAAAGTTGTTGTTTAGGCCCAGACGCCCAGTGAAGCCGAGTTGTCGCGGGTTGGTCGTCGTCTCCGTGGTGTCTGGTGTGTGTCCCTGGCATGGCGCACCAAAAGCCGGGGAGGGAGTGGCCTGTGTGTTGACCCCGCCTGTCTCTCACTCCCTCTCCCCGCTTTACGCTCTCTTCCCTCCGTCCAAACTTGCCACCCGCGGCGCCATTAAGAACGCGCATGCACACACTCCCCTCCCTTCTCTGAAGAATCCAGAATCATGGATGAACAGACACCAGTACCGCAGGCGTGAATGGATGGATGCTTCTTGTCCGGAGAGATCGATCGAAATCAAGCACGAGGAGAGAGGTAACGATCGATGAGATGGCTTTGATATTGCCTGAAGGGATGCTGTAATTTTCGATTATTAGTTCTGAAATTACTTGATGCATCGCAGAGAAGGGAGCATTCTTGGGGAGATTTGATTTGGATGAGCTGATCGGGAGGGCATCAGGATGGCCCTGTTCGATCGGAACCAGCGGCAGCGGTCGTCATTCTGGTCGACGGCGACCTTCGTGGTGTTCGTGGCGCTCTGCCTCCTCGGCCTCTGGATGATGGCCTCGCCGGAGGCCGTCCCGGGGGCCATCTCGCTGTCCTCGCCGGAGAAGGTCGCCAAGGCCGACGCCAAGGAGGAGGACAGCTCCATCGACGCCACCAACACCGTCAAACAGGACAGCGCCAACGTCGTAGCGGGGGCGACCACGGCCGCTGTCGATGGCGCCGAGGACCCCGCGAAGCCCGGTGGGGACGCCAAGGGCGACGGCGAGAAGGCGGCGTCGTCCAAGGACCAGTCGTTCGATGATGAGAACGGCAAGACGGAGGGCGGGGAGCTTGTGAAGCCCGGGAACGGCGGCGAGACGGACGGCGCCGCGGCGCAGGGGAAGAGCGCGGAGGAGGCGGCGATGGAGACCGATGTTAAGGACACGGACCAGGCGTCGACCGACACCAAGGAGAGCGCCGAGCAGGCGTCGACAGACGTCAAGGAGAGCGGCGAGCAGGCGGGCGCCACCGACGTGAAGGAGAGCGGCGTCGTGGCCGGCCGCGGCACGCCCAAGAACCTGACCTTCGACGACGAGAATGGGAAGATGGACGGCGTCGACCTGGTGAAGGACGACGGCAACAAGACTCGGATCTCGGAGGAGAGCGCCAAGGTCGAAGGAGCCGCGTTGACGGTGAAGCCAGTGGCCAAAGCGGCGGCGGCGGTGACGACCACCGACACTGAGGCCACCAGCACGGGGTCCACGACCGCGGCTTCCGAAGAAGAGAAGAAACCGGACGGCGGCGACACCCTGACGGAGCTGCCGAACGTTCAGGCGGCGGAGCTGCTGACGGAACGCGCGGCGCAGAACGGGTCGTTCACGACGCAGGCGGCGGAATCCACGGAGGAGACGAAGAAGCGCGCCGCGAAGAAGAAGAAAGGGAACAAGGGAAAGAAGAAGGCGGCCGGCGCGGCGTCGTCGGCGGCGTTGGCGTGGAAGCTGTGCAACTCGAGCGCCGGCGCCGACTACATCCCGTGCCTGGACAACGTGGCGGCCATCAAGAAGCTCAAGACGGACAAGCACTACGAGCACCGGGAGCGGCACTGCCCCGCCGAGGCGCCGACGTGCCTGGTGCCGGCGCCACCGGAGTACCGGGACCCGATCCGGTGGCCGCATAGCCGCGACAAGATCTGGTACCACAACGTGCCGCACACGATGCTGGCCGAGTACAAGGGGCACCAGAACTGGGTGAAGGTCTCCGGCGAGCACCTGACGTTCCCCGGCGGCGGCACCCAGTTCAAGCACGGCGCGCTGCGCTACATCGACCACATCCAGGATGCGCTCCCGGAGGTGGCGTGGGGCCGGCGCAGCCGCGTGGTGCTCGACGTCGGCTGCGGCGTGGCCAGCTTCGGCGGCTACCTGTTCGACCGCGACACGCTCACCATGTCGCTGGCGCCCAAGGACGAGCACGAGGCGCAGGTGCAGTTCGCGCTGGAGCGCGGCATCCCGGCCATCTCCGCCGTCATGGGCACCCTGCGCCTCCCGTTCCCCGGCAACGTCTTCGACGTCGTGCACTGCGCGCGCTGCCGCGTGCCATGGCACATCGACGGCGGCATGCTCCTCCTCGAGCTCAACCGCCTGCTCCGCCCCGGCGGCGTCTTCGTCTGGTCCGCCACGCCGGTCTACCAGAACCTCCCCGACGACGTGGAGATCTGGGACGGTCAGTGATCGAGCCCTCCAGCTCTCCCGCCGTTTCCTTTTCCTTGCGACGAGGCATGATCGTGGTCTCGATCGTGGGTGTTGCAGAAATGGCGAAGCTGACCAAGGCGATGTGCTGGGAGATGGTGGCCAAGACCAAGCACAACGCCGTCGGCGACCAGGTCGGCCTCGCCATCTTCCGGAAGCCGGTGAACAACGGGTGCTATGAGAAGAGGAAGCAGAAGGAGCCGGCGTTGTGCGAGCCTTCCGACGATCCCAACGCAGCATGGTAAGATGAGAGCAATGAGCAATAATGTCTGACCGGAAGAACACTCGATATGGTGAATCAATCTCGGCCGTCGATCGATCGGATTCCGATGATGCAGGAACATAAAGTTGCGGGCGTGCATGCACCGTGTGCCGGAGGACCCGACGGTGCGGGGAGCACGGTGGCCTGAGCCGTGGCCGGAGAGGCTGGGGAAGGCGCCGTACTGGCTGGACAGCAGCCAGACGGGCGTGTACGGCAAGCCGGCGCCGGAGGACTTCGCGGCGGACCTGGAGCACTGGAGGAAGGTGGTCCGGAGCTCGTACCTCGCTGGCATGGGCATCGACTGGAAGACCATCCGGAACGTCATGGACATGAGGGCCGTCTACGGCGGGCTCGCCGCCGTGCTGCGGGAGATGAAGGTGTGGGTGATGAACGTGGTGACCATCGACTCGCCGGACACGCTGCCTGTGATCTACGAGCGCGGCCTGTTCGGGATCTACCACGACTGGTGCGAGTCCTTCAGCACCTACCCGAGGTCCTACGACCTCCTCCATGCCGACCACCTCTTCTCCAAGCTCAAGCCAAGGTGTGTGCCCCGGTGTGTAAAATCTTTAGCACTGCCTCCATTGTTCTGAAGGACATGGGCACGACTTTCTTCTTGGGTTTGGGCGTTTGGCAGGTGCAAGGTGCTGCCGGTGGTCGTGGAGGTGGACCGGATCTTGAGGCCGAACGGCAAGTTCATCGTGCGGGACGACAAGGAGACGGTGGACGAGATCCAGAGCGTGGTGAGGTCGCTGCAGTGGGAGGTCAGAATGACCGTGTCCAAGAACAAGGAGGCGATGCTGTGCGCGAGGAAGACGACGTGGCGGCCCACCGAAGTCGAGACCAGATGATTGACCTACTAGCCGTAGTCGTGTCCTTTCAGAGCTTGTAATAGTTACACTACACTTGGTGCTGCAGCATTTCGATGACCGAGTGACCTAGATATGCTGGGGATTGTAGGCTTTTGGGTGTTACTTTTGGGTGTTTTTGTGGATGTTATAGGGATCATGTTTAACCTTTGACGTGGGACTTGAGAGTACATATACAGATATTTTGTGGAGTATATGCAACATATGTTGCAATGGTGGTTCACGGCCCCTATACTAGGCATCACTGTCTTGAACCTTCAGAGCTACTGAAATTTGGTGCCTACTAACTCCGTCCCAACTATTAATTCTATTATAGGTGTAGAATAAGTCAAACTTTTTTAAATTTGACTAAGTTTATATAAAAAATTATTAATGTTTTACGACTCCAACTAGGTATATTATAAATTTTTTATGATGGTGAATCTAATTATGATTATTTGGTAACATAAATAATAATATTTTTATATATACTTGATCAAAGTTAAGATAGATTGACTTGGTACTATATAGAATTGCATTTTTTTTCTGGGTCTGAGCGAGTATGCAGCAAAATTTGGTACTTCCAGGTCATAACTCTTGACCTGGTACTAATACTTTGATATAGGTACTGACACCTAACCGATTGGTACTAATGCAATTTTTTTAGAAAAAAAAGGCGCTAGATCTACTGCAGTTTCTCCCAAATTGGATTATTTTTATACCATGCATCATCAACCCTATTCAAACTAATTTCACTTGCGAATTGCAGACACAAAATTTCAACAAAGAAATGAAACATATGTTCAAAAAAAGCAAGAATTACGGTCTTCATCAATCATAGTTGTTGCTTCTTCGGATCTGAACAAATATAATCAATTACAACAAAAAGCAGCTGAAGCCGTGATGATGCACAGTAAATTCTCCATCATTGTTGCTTCGTCTCTCCACTCGAATTCTGGCCGTGATTCACAGCGGCGGCCCCTAGCGTCGGGCTGGGCACCGGTGGGGATCCGCTTGCCCACCGCGCGGCACTGGTGGTGGCTCGGGCCCCGGCCAGTTCTACTGAGAGAGAGACTTGGCCTTGTTTGTTTCAGCTTTCTGGGAGCTTTTGGACCTCGGTTTTTCGACCTTCCAAAAGTCAAAAAGCTGCGGGAGTGAAAAGCCAATAGCTCCTCAAAGTGAGCTTTTAGGCTTTTCACTCCCGCAGCTTTGAGCTTTTGGCTTTTCACTCCCGCAGCTTTTTGGGTTTTGAAATGTCGAAAAGCCGAGGTCCAAAAGCTCCCAGGAAGCTCAAACAAACAAGGCCTTAGATTATTTTGGATTTGAACCGGGGGGGGGGAGGGGGGAGAGAATCCCCCACCTTGTGTTTTATTGGCCCCTAATGGCCCGCATCGTACAGAGGTGAATCAAAGTTTGCATAGCAGTAGATTTTACATTGCCGAAGCAAATAGGGAGCACCAGATGTCAGCGACGCAAGTATCCTCTCACGGTAGATGTTCTCGCCAGAGCCGTGCACCGGACTGGCAGGCCAAAAGCAGTTTATTGGAAGGCAGAGGCAACATGTCTCGAATTTTTTTTAATTTTTTTTACGATTTTGTACAAATGATCTCGAAATGAAAAATTTTGCAAATATAGATGAGTATCGCCGCACCATTTGGCGGCCGCCAAATGATACGGCGGTTTTAAGTAAAAACCGCCTTATGAATTGGCGGATAGGAAAGCCGCCAAATGATTCGGCGGTTGGTGCATTTAGTGGCTTAACCGCCGTTTGATATGGTGGTATATTAAAACTACCGTATGAGTCGGCGGTTACTGTGCGGTAAAAACCGCCACCCTTGAGATTGCTGGGCCGGTGGTTTTTACCCACCTAAAACAGCCATTTCATTCGGCAGCTTTTAACCCTTACCGCCAAATGATACGGTGGTATATGTTTTTTTATATAATGCCATTTGGAACACACTCCACTCATCATCTTTTTTTCTTGCTTGTACACATGTCATCTTGGAGAGATGACCCAAAAAGTAGCCAGAAAGTACGATTGTCTGCCACGAAAAGTACGATACAAACGAAATACAATGACATAACATATGAAATAGTAGCTGACATAAAAAAGTACGATACATGTGAGTGAACAAGGCAAATCTAACTAAATCCGTCCTCGCTTGGCCACCCTGGCCTTGCCCCTCCTCGCTGCTGCCTGCGCTGCCCTCGTGTGGTGCTGACAGTAGGTAAGAGGGCCGGGTGGCACAACCTGACGTCCGCCTTGTCTAGTGTCGTCAGCAGGCGGTGTCGCGAAGGGTGGCTGCGAGAACTGCGTCTGTGTCGGACTAGGCGGTGCCCCGCCTATCTGGGAGACTCCTATCTCCTCCTATGAGCTACCGCCAAGCCAATGGTCAACGTCCGAGGGGGCCGTCCTCTAAGTCCCCGGTGCCGCCTCCTCCTCAAGTATCTTGTCGGGCGTTCGACCAGAAGCGTACACTGCAACAATGACTATTACGTAAGTACTTAACATATATTATGAGTTTAGTAATTTGGGAACATTACTATCATACCTAATCCCTGCACTACTGCCGCCCCATACTGCGACCCGCCTGTTGCCGCCCCAGCCGAAGACCCGCCTGCTGCCCACCCGCAGTAGAAAGCTGACGGCCTAGTCGTGTAAGTGGGGAGGCCCGTCGCAGTGCCCATGAACTGGGGTACTACTGACGGGCGTGGGAACGACGCAGGGAATGGTGGCCGTGACGAGCTGGACGACGCGGGGTATGAAAGGCCTGTCGACGCTGAGCTCGAAGACAACGCGGGGTGCTGTGGAAGCATCGGACCATTGTCAGAGCGGCACGAAACCGCACGCTTGAACCAGCCGAGTAGCTCCCTAATCCTCGAGTACGTGACCTGGTGGTCGTACGCTATCATGTGCATGGTGTTGTCATGGCTGGTCGCTGCAGTGGCGTCAATCTCGGCAAGCACGTCGTATTGTTCACGAAAAGTAAATCATGAACTATTGTACAAAGCAATAAAATGGTACAAATACGAGCTAGAACGTACCGCAATCCTGTAGTTCTGGTCGCATCAGACGGGGTACGTGGCTGACACCACCGCCGGCACCATATGTGCCTCTGGCGGAACGTACAAGACCCGCGTACGAGTCCTCGGCCAGTACCACTGCAGGTACGCTGCGAAGGCCTCCTCCGAGTGTGGTCGGTGCTCCTCCACGATGTTGTCTAGGGCACCAGCCCAACTCGCGACGTAAGGGGCCACCTTGTCGGCCCAAAGCGTACCAGCAGTATGTCCCCTCCGTGTCCACCTGTTATAAAACAAAGTCATCGGTAAATAGTACAAGTATTTTGCCATAATGATATGTATGTGACACAAACTTGGGAAACTAACATTTACCTGTGGTCGTTCGCCGGGACAGTGTGGGTGACCGGCAGTGGAGACTCCTGGTACAGGTGGAACTACCTCAGTACACGGTGCACGGCGTGCTCCTCCACGTGGATATCTGTGGCAGACCGCCCCAATTAATCCGGCTTAAGAGCATGGGCCCACTATCACAGCAGTGCTC
The DNA here is from genome assembly GCA_004135705.1 of Alloteropsis semialata. Classification (NCBI taxonomy): domain Eukaryota; kingdom Viridiplantae; phylum Streptophyta; class Magnoliopsida; order Poales; family Poaceae; genus Alloteropsis; species Alloteropsis semialata. The sequence goes on from CM014277.1 coordinate 14,426,691, forward strand.
CATGCCCTTAAACCGAGCTAATCGTGCAATCCGTCAGATACCTTTCCGATTAAACCACCTTTTCTCTCGACCGAAACGAAATAGCAGCAGTCCCACTCGAAGATGGGCTCAGGCAGTACAACTCATCACAAATTTTACATCACACGGTTCGCATAGATAATTATACAAATACAGTGCACAAGTTTTAGTTATTACAAACCAGAGTTATAATGCAGCGGAAGTCTAAATGTCGATACACATAACATTATGCGGAGCCCACGCAAAACATTCAGTCACCGCAGCCCGAGTCAGACTCAGGCGGCACCTGCTCCACCACCCAACCATCAGGCAACATGCACGGCCAAGTCAACGCAGCAACTGGATCATAGCCAACACCATTATCTGAAAAGTTAAGCCACAAGCAAGGCTGAGTATACTAATACTCAGCAAGACTTACCCGACCAGGTTAAGTTCTAGACATGCAAGGCTTTATGGCTGAAGGGTTTGTTTTGCCAAAAAGCATCTACCAGTTGATCCCTATTTTCAATATTTTGGCCAAGTTTTAAAGTGAGGCTAACCCTTACTAGATTATCCGAGCTATCCAATAACAATCAGTGTCGAAAAACAAATGATTAACATGAGTTCAACATTTCTCCACTAACCACAATTCTACCCCTTTGGCCCAAGCACACTGATGTATGACAAGAGATCAAGCAGCTTCATGTAACCGCGAAGGACGGACAACTCGAGTTGATTTTAACCATGCATGGGACAACCTAATCGTACGACCCGTGAGAGACACCCAGGATCTCACGAGGCAACCGTTCCCATCTCTCCCTGCCATCTGCCATCAGGGCCCATTCCACCCGAGTGCACGCCCCAACGGACCCCAGGTGCCCGAGGCAAACCTGTGCCACGGCCACTGCTACACTCGCCATCATCCCCCTCGCCCAATGGAGTAGGAGAGACCCGTCAGACGTCAGTTTGAATCAAGTACTAGGTTTACCAGTTTACCACATTTCCCGGTATACGATTAGTCCCTTCAAAAGCTTGACCAACAACGCCACACAATCAATGCCTTAGCCAACATTTCTCTGTGCAAGCGGGGTGTTCAACCAAATATAAATACCGCACAAGCCCCGCTTGCCGAATCTCATCCACTGATATAAATTGAAAACCTATATCTCGCGAGTGACAAGGCAATCACTCGACTTCTACCGGTCCTAATTAAGCATGGCACTCTATGCGACCTACACATGCTAGTATTAGGACATAGGTACCTAGGGATCATGCAACTAGGGTTTCATTCAACTCCTCAAAACTTAAATGCACAAAGTAAGGCATAAAGTAAGGAGTGTTAGTAATGAACAGCGGGTTATGCTCCGGGGCTTGCCTTCCTGATCACCGGCCTTGGGCCCTTCCGGACTTTGGTTCGGGTCTTGAGCAGCAGTGTAATTCACCTCGGCGGCGACTAGATCACCCTCGGGCTCAGCCTCGATCTCGTACACTCCGTCAACAATAGGATTATCTACATGAAATGCAGATGCATGAGATGCAGTAATGCACAAGAAACCAATCACAGAATAACTGCAACAACTCACTAATACATCACTGGACAATCATTTACGGAGTATTACCAATTTTGAAGATCAAAGGGCCAGAGAACCGGTCTGACCGGTTAGGAGACCGGTCTGACCGGTACTTGCGCCGGCTGAATTAAACTAGTACACAAAATTTAAATAGAACATTTAGAAACATCTTCTAGTAGTACAATGGGGTTTCTATGGTTGAATCTTAATCCTTCAGTACTCCAGGTTGCAATACATATGTTTAGGATTAATTTTACCGCAAGAAGACTATTTATTAACGAAGCATTCCATAGTTAGTCTTTAACAAATGAAGCCTAGAAAATATATTTTCATAAACAAAACTAAGGTGAACATGTTTCTATGTTCCTAATAGTCAAATCTATTTTTCAGGAATTTCCCAGCATTTTACCTATTCGTTTTCTATTTCTTTTGACAACTAACATTTACCACCAGTTAGAAAATCATAATAAATCCTACAAACACCTTCTGTGGCTGAAATTTTTACTGCAACTAACATTCTACTAGAGACATTTTCTGTGAATTTTTCATATTTTTCTGAGTTATACAAAATATTTGGTGATTTATCTACTCTCAATTAGTTAGAAACAAACTTAATTACAAATCTACCAAAATCATGCATAAACTTTGGCCAAAAGGTACTTAAATCAACTCTACTAATCACAACAGATCCATCAAAAGTGGTTTTGCAATTTTAACACATTCATATGATTTATAAAGCAATAAACCATCTGTCAAGCACTCATTCATACAAACAGCAATATATTGTGAATCATACAGATTACATATTCATATGTTACACCACTGGAAAGATAATTTCACAAGGATTCCAGAAAGTCCAAGATCGTGATTTATGATTTTTGTGTGATTTATTAAGTTTCAGCCGAACTCAAAAGGGAAGCAAACGTGAATAGTAAAAGCGATCTTTACATCGGGGTCCCTGAAAAACAGAAAGTAATTGCAGATAGGTCCTTTCTTCGCGGATAGGTCCTTGGACACTCACTACCAGGCCCCTGCAAGTTTTCCACCTCACACATAAGTCCCTGGTACTTTATGGAAAACCCCCTAACATTTTTATTCTTTTACCTTCTAATCCACCTTCTTCCTCCTCTGTCCAGACTCGAGCTCGGCTCGGTCCGGCGCCGGCAGTGGCCGGATGGACGGCCTGGCGGCCTCCCAGGCCGGGGCGCACGGGCGCAGGGACGCGCCTGNGCCTGGCCCGCCCGCGCGTGCAGCCCCTGGCCGGCGGTGGCGGCAGCGGCTTGGCTCGCCGGTGACCGGAGGAAGAAAGGGAAACAGCCGGGGAGTATCAAGGGACCATGGGGAACGCGTTTTGGGGTTTTGTGGAGGCCGGGAATGAGCAGGGAGTTACGACCACGGCAGAGGTTGAGCTCGAACCGTAACGGCAATGGCGGCTCGGATTTCTTCGATTTCTCTGAGTATGGGCTATGGCGGAGAGAGCGGAGTGGTCGAGGGCGGAGAGGACGATGTGGCTGAGGGTGTGGCGGGGTTAATTGGAGAATGGTGGAGCAGGGGGGTGAATTTGGCCAGCGAACCTCGGGTTCTTTACTGCCCTCGATCGACGAGTATCCTTATCCCGCCAGCGCGACGGACAGGGCGGCAAGCTCGCCTGGCATGGCCAGAGGGCATGAGGATAGCTCAGATGCATGGCGGGACAGCTGGAGGGGCGATTGTTGGCGTCGACGGCGTCGAGGTCGTCCCTGGCTGGAGACAACCGGTCAGACCGGTTGTCTGATCCGGTCGGACCGGTTCCGCCGTCCGGCTGAGCGACGCGGTCGATTTCCTTCAATTTTTCTCCTAATTTCGTGTAGAAACTTCATGATTGCCCAATACATAAGTTATAGATTATAGTTCCGTCTACAATTCTTAAAAAGGAACTTACAGTGTTCGATCAATGGTTTGGGAGTTACGTGGCCGAGAAAATGGGCAAAACTCACATTTCTCAGGACTTAGCCGAAACGGCTAAGTGCTGAAAATTCAGGGTTTTACCTGATTTTGGCCAAGATTTTGAATGACCAAACCAAGTTTGCCTTGATCCACATCACCACCATTGCAAAGAGGGTACTTTGTACTCCAACTTTTATATGGGTGGAATTTCAAGTGCTTAGGCAAAATCTAAAGATACTAGCCTCCCGAGAAGGGTAAGGAGTAAAACTCACAACACATGAAATGATGGTCAAACGAGTTCAAAATGGAATTTCGAATTTTCGTTTCAACTTTCCCTCCTCATTTGAGTTCATAAACATGTAGTTGACGTTACTTGCGATATTTTGGTATAAATTTTGTATTTGACTATTTTGACTATTTTTGGTTGACTAAGTCAACACATACACACAATTATGCACAATCAACACAATTATGAAATGATGCATGTCATGATTAGTTTAATTAAGTTAATTAAGGATCCTAATTACATTAGTGACACCAGGGGTGTCACAGCCCTCCCCCTTTAAAAGAATCTCGCCTCGAGATTCCGGTGCAGAAATTTAGTGCAGAAATGAAGTTACCTGGAATGGAGTTCATAAAATCCGGATATTTAGATTTAAGATATGATTCCTCCTCCCAAGTAGTTTCATCTTCAGTGTGATTACTCCACTGAACTTTATAAAATTTTATAGCCTTTCTCGTTTTGGTTCTATCCTTTTGGTCAAGAAGCTTGATAGGATGAACTTCATAGGTTAAATCTGGTTCAATGGGAATTTCTTCATATGAGATAGATTCCTCCGGCACTCGAAGACACTTCTTGAGTTGGGAGACATGAAATACATTGTGTATGGTCGAGAGATTAATTGGGAGCTGAACCTTATATGCCACGGGTCCACAAATTTCCAAGATTGGGAAAGGTCCAATATAGCGAGGAGCTAATTTTCCCTTTACACCAAATCTTTGAACGCCTTTTGTCGGTGATACCCGAATATAAACATGATCACCCATTTCAAAGGCTAAAGGCTTTCTCCTTTTGTCATAATAACTCTTTTGGCGAGATTGGGCAGGCTGAAGATTTTTCTGGATGATTTTCACCTTATCTTCAGCCTCTTGGACCAAATCCGGTCCAAAGAAATTCCGTTCACCGGGTTCGGACCAATTCAGAGGGGTACGACACCGCCGCCCATACAAGGCTTCAAATGGTGCCATTTTTAGACTTGCTTGATAGCTATTGTTGTAGGAAAATTCCGCCAACGACAAGCATTGATCCCAAGTCTTGTCATAATGTAGGACACAAGCTCTAAGCATATCCTCCACTATTTAATTCACCCTTTCGGTTTGCCCATCAGTTTGAGGATGGTAAGTGGAGCTACGAATCAATTTGGTGCCCAGGGAAGCATGCAATTGTTCCCAAAAGCGAGCAACAAATTGAGTGCCTCGATCGGAAATAATTGTCCTAGGAATTCCATGAAGACAAACAATTCGGTCGATGTAAATTTCCGCATACTTCTTGGCATTATAATTTGTGTTGACCGGAATAAAATGTGCGGTCTTTGTGAGCCTATCAACAATGACCCAAATGGAATCATGTCTACGAGAGGTGTTCGGCAAACCCACAATAAAATCCATGGATATGTCATTCCATTTCCAAGATGGTATAGGAAGCGGTTGTAAAGTTCCGGCTACCTTGAGATGACTTGCCTTCACCCTTTGGCATGTATCACATTCGGACACATATTTTGCAATCTCTCTTTTCATTCTTGTCCACCAAAAATTCTCCTTCAAACCTTGGTACATTTTATTGCTACCTGGATGAATGGAGAATTTTGATAGATGAGCCTCATCAAGAATTTGCTTCCTTAGCTCATGATCTTTAGGTACCACAAGCCATTGTTCAAACCAAAGAATACCCTTCCAATCTTGCTGAAAGCATTTATATTTGGGTAACCCTTGAGCTAGCCCTTGCTTAATATGAGCAATTCCTTTATCTTTTGATTGGGCCATGACAATTCTGTCTCTCAATGTGGACTCTACCACCATGTGGTTCAATGAGCCTTGAGGAACAATTTCCAAATTCAATTTAGACATTTCATGACAAAGTGTTTCATTAAAAGATATTGCGGCGAGACAATTGCATTGAGACTTGCGGCTTAATGCATCCGCCACCACGTTGGTCTTTCCGGGATGGTAATGTACCTCAAGATCATAATCCTTGATTAGCTCTAACCATCTTCTTTGACGTATATTAAGATCAGCTTGGGTGAAGATATATTTGAGGCTCTTATGGTCAGTGTAAATATTGCAATGAGTGCCCATAAGATATGCCTCCAAATCTTTAAGGCATGAACCACAGCAGCTAATTCCAAATCAAGCGTGGGATAATTTACTTCATGAGGCCGAAGAGCTCGAGAAGCATAAGCAATGACTCGATCTTCTTGCATAAGCACACAACCAAGACCAATGCCAAATGCATCACAATAAACATCGAAGGGCTTGGATGTGTCCGGTTGAGCTAGAACCGGTGCTGAGATTAGAAGCTTTCTCAATGTGTGGAAGGCTTGCTCATATTTTTCGCTCCACACAAATTTCTCTCCTTTCTTGAGAAGCTCAGTCATAGGTTTGGCAATTTTGGAGAAATCCGGAATAAAGCAGCGATAATATCCTGCTAAACCCAGAAAACTCCGAATCTGGTGGACTGATTTAGGAGGCTTCCAATCTAGTACTTCTTGCACCTTTCCTGGATCGACAGCAATTCCCTCGGCTGAAACAGTGTGCCCCAAAAATTTTACACTGGACAGCCAGAATTCACATTTACTGAATTTTGCATAAAGCTGATGATCTCTGAGGCGTTGAAGAACAATGCGGAGGTGCTGAGCATGTTCCGCCTCATTTTTGGAATATATTAGAATATCATCAATAAACACAACCACAAATTTGTCCAGCTCGGGCATAAAGACTGAATTCATCAGATACATGAAGTATGCCGGAGCATTTGTGAGACCGAATGACATCACTAAGTACTCATAGAGTCCATAGCGAGTTGAGAAAGCCGTCTTCGGTATATCACTTGGCCTAATCTTAATTTGATGATACCCAGAGCGAAGATCAATGTTTGAAAATACCTTTGCTCCAGACAACTGGTCAAAAAGGGCATCAATGCAGGGAAGCGGATATTTGTTTTTGATAGTCATCGCATTGAGAGGTCGGTAATCAACACATAACCTCAAAGTTTTATCTTTCTTCTTCACAAATAGAGTGGGGCAACCCCATGGTGAAGAGCTAGGACGAATATAGCCCTTGTCTAGCAATTCTTGAAGTTGGACTTTTAGCTCTGCTAATTCCTTGGGTGCCATTTTATAAGGCCTTTTGGAGATGGGAGCTGTACCGGGTTGTAGTTCAATCACAAACTCGATTTCCCGGTCAGGTGGCATCCTGGGTAAATCATCAGGAAAGACATCCGAATATTCACATACAACCGGAATCTTCTCCAAAGGGGTTTCTATTGCAGAGAAGGCACAAGAATTCCTGAGTTTCTTGCGAGGCAAATATAGTGTTGATGCCCCATGGGTTGGAGAATTGATTTCCACACAACGGGAAAGGATATCCAGATTGACCCATATTTTTCCATCCAATTCATACCCAAAATAATATCTATTCCTTGATTCTCCAAGGGAATGAAATTAGTTTCATAAACTTTACTACCCAACTTGAGAGGCACATTCCTCACAATTTGATGAGACCCTATTCTACCACCAGGGGTAGATATGATATATTGTTGAGTAGTATGCACAAAAGAAAAATTGTGTTTGGCAGCAAGTTTATTGCTCATAAAACTATGTGAGGCTCCAGAATCAAACATAACATATGTAGGCATATTTCGGATAGAGAAAATACCCGACATCACTGGAGCACCAGCAGGGAGTTCATCCATAGTAGCGAAGTTCAGTCTGCCCTGCCTGACAACTGTCACTCGCTTCTTGCCTGGATTATTTGCTTGATTTTTAGCATTATTCCCACCTTGCCTGGGAAATTTGCAGTCCCTAGAAAAGTGGCCTGGCCTTCCACTGTTATAGCAGGGAACATTACTGGGACGAGGCGGCTGCTGTCCCTGAGCTGGAGCACGATAACCCTGAGCTTGCTGCTGTGGAGGCCTGATAACCCATGACCCTGGCTGAGGGGCCCTCTGAAGAGACTGAGCAGGACTCTTCTGCACCAAACGGAACTTGGGCGGTGGAGAGCTAGATTGGCCAACTGGGGCCTTCCTCTTCTTCTCAGCCTTATGAGCATTCATGATGTCTTCCTTGGTAATGGCCATGTTTACCAAGTCATTATAGCTATCCGCCTTGATCAGAGAAAGCTTATCCCTTAGCTTCGAGCTAAGGCCCCGGTGAAAGCGATCTTGCTTCTTAGCATCAGTGTCAACGTGATAGCCCGCATATCGTGCTAACTGATTGAAAGCCTGAGCATATTGTAGCACATTGCGGGTTCCTTGAGTAAGAGCTAGAAACTCATTCAACTTACGGTCCATCAGACCAGCTGGGATATGGTGAGCACGGAAAGCCGTCTTGAATTCACTCCAAGTGACAATGTGATCGGCCGGGAGCATGCTATTATGAGTGTCCCACCATAAGCGGGCAGAGCCGCGTAACTGCTGAGTGGCAAAGCGGGCCTTGTTGGCATCCGAGCAAGGAGACACCAACAGAGAGAACTTGGACTCAATGATGCTGAGCCATGCGTCAGCGTCCAGAGGATCCTCGGTCTTGGTGAACAGAGGTGGCTGAGTACTTGTGAAGTCCGAGTACGTCGCCTCCTGAGGATACTGATTTTGACGTCCGCCATTGGGCTGCGGATTCAATTGCCCCTCGGTCAAGCGCCGAAGAAGCTCTGTCTGCATAGCCAGTATCTCAGCGATGTTGGTGGGCAGAGGTGGTGGAAGAGGTAGAACACCATCGGGAGATTTCGACATCTGCATTAATTCAAATCTCCCAATTAGTCATGCAATCTTAGAAGTACAACACAATAGGATGATAAAATTTACTAACAAATATAAGAATGATTCTTTGCAAAGTTAGTATAAATCATCATCCATCATGTTGGTACTCGCATCCCTAACCTGCTAAAGGGTAATAAGGAAACTATCCAATATTGGATGCAATGCTAATGTCAATTCTGGGGTGTTAACAGATTTCTGAAGCGAGATTCAAAAATTTATATCTGCAGTTCTATTAACCCAAAAATTCTCATCTTTTGCCAGAAGAGATCTTGTATAATTGTCTAAATCTTTTGTATTTGGTGGTCAGACTGTTTCCAATTGGAAGAGGATGAAACTTGCAATTTTCTATCTGTCTGTCAATCTGGAATTTTCAGCAAGCAGGGTCATGGTAAATCGACCATAACTTCTGTTGCCTTGCTCCAAAAGAGCTGAATTTTTGACACAATCTAGAGCATAAAATTGTGCACAAGTTTGGTATTCATGACCTCTTTGAAAAACATCATTTTCTAGGAGTAAAACTGAGGACAAGCGGATTGCAACAAAGCTGAAAACAGCATACTCACATGGATGGTTCTTCCATACTAGTGGCATATATTACAAGATCCCTGAGATAATTTACATCACCTACTAGTGGCATATCTCACAATATCCATGAAACAATTTACATCATCCATTCGGCAGATCACAAGCCTACCATAAGTGCAAGGATTACATTCATGGATACAAAAGAGAATCAGTCCCCTAAACATCATCTAGTCTGAGTCAACGGGGTAAAGCTCCCCCGGATCTTCCTCGTCATCGGACTCATCGTTTCCACCATTAGGAGGTGGTGCCTGGTTCACTGAGCCTTCTCCATTAGACATGGCAGGCTCATTCAGCTCAATCAGCTGCCCTGAAACGGTGTCCAGGCCTGACTCGCCCTGCACGGGCAGCTCTGGAGGCACAGGCGCTGGTGGAGGATGCTGCAACTCCTCAATCACTCCCTGAGCATCATTGAGGTCATCCTCCAAGTGGGCCACTAACTCGTGCTGCTCAACTAGCTCTTCATTGAGGTGGTGGACTTGGTGATCCAAGCCCCTGACCTGATCAGCTAGAGCCTGAGCTGCCGCTGCCACCAAACGGTTCTGGTGAACGAGTGTCTCAATGAGATCAGCAGATGCCCTCCCATAATCAACCAAAGCATTCATCGTAGGGTTCTGAACTTGGGCCCTGCTGTCCCACCACAATATGGCATTTCCAGGCCGTGGTGGAAACAAGGCTGCCGGAGTGTCGTAGAGCTGCACCTGATGTTGCTGCCCAAACAGTAGCAAGGCATGTTGTGCCGCAAGCTCACAACCGGACAAGAAGGCATGGGCCCGTGTAGCCACCACCAAGTCTTTCGGCCTCACTTCGGGTGGGCTCGGAATGGTGACGGTGACCTCAAACTGCATCACGTTCCACTCCACGCGATGCACCCCAACGTAGCGCGGCGGCTCTGTGTAACCGCAGCGCTGCACGGTCTCCCACAAAAGGGCGAAAAAACCCCCCAAGTGGAGGCAAGTGGAGTGGTAGTGCCCCTGCTCATCAATGTACATGGTACGGTTGCTAGGGCCAGCCATCTGAAAGAAAACACAACCGAAACAAGTTTTAATCAGAAGGCTACCCAACCTAGCGATTAATTGAAACTGGACAGATTTCTGGAACGAACTTCAAAAATTCATAACTCAAAATTGAGTAATCCAAAAATTACCAAATTTCACCATAATATCAAAAACATATGTATCTACAACTTTGGTATTGAGTGCCAAGGCTAAATATAGCTGCAAATCATCTAAATCCTTAGGGACATAAACTGATGCATGCAGGAAATATACAGCAGACAGAGAGGTAGTAAAAAGACTATATCTCCCTATCCGCTGGGCCAAATGACCTGAATTTTTGACAATGGATAGATACACAAATTTGGAACAACTTTTCTATTCATGAGTTTCAGAGAAAACATCCCTAAGACAGGTCAATCCCAGCATTGGGCAGAGTCGGTCAGATTTGGACAGAAACCAACCTGATGGTAAAACAACCATAACTCTCAATTGGCTGGGCCAAAATTATTGAAATGTTCACAGCAGCTGGATAAAAAGATTTAAAACAACTTTTATAATTTGAACTTTTGCAGCTGAGGTGATCTTGTTTGTCAAAAAATTACAACTAGCTGACAGGGTCCAAAAGATTCTAAATTACCCTTAGGTGCTTGACATGAACCCCCTTAATGGTCCACTCTTAAGAACTTTCTAGATGCTTGTTAGCCCATATCTTAATGGTTTCATGACTTATATATTATTCATGATATGATGCATGCATGAATCGACCTATCCGTCCTCGCAAAAGAAACAATTGCCAAGTAACCTTGGACTTACGTGGTTAGTCAACGGTGGCACATATAATACGGCTCTCCTTATAATAACTAGTCGACATTCTAGCGAACACAACCTAAGGTTTCGTGGTTAGCGTACCTGCAGAAAACATTCATCACTGAACCGTTCGTGCCAGCACTCACGAACAGCCCCCATGTACCTCACGCCACATGGGTGACGCATATGCGGTTTCCCACATATGATGACCACATTCTGTTGCTCACTATAGAAGCAACAGTTCAACCAGTAAATTAAAAGCACTACAGTCATTATAACACCGTGAAGATGTTATATTGACTGCACCCCAAGTAGGCCACTGCTTGGGGAACAGCGTCCAGTAATCACACCCTCTGGCGATGGGCGACCAATACTCACCTGACGTCTGTTTGCGTCATTATAGAATTCAAATTGCAAGAAGTAAATGTGCTGGAAGTCAGTCATATATATACTATACAAGCCACCTGAAAACTACCCACATAACCCTAGGGCTCACGTTCTAGTCTTTTCAACCCTAGCGTAACTAACGAGGTTTTCAAAAAGTCCAAATTAAGTTTTTGCAAATCAAGAAAACGTTTTTAGGACTTGTCATACCACCCGCTGCCTATTTTTCGGCTCTGATACCAGCTGTGACAGACCGCCCCAATTAATCCGGCTTAAGAGCATGGGCCCACTATCACAGCAGTGCTCCACGTCCTTAAACCGAGCTAATCGTGCAATCCGTCAGATACCTTTCCGATTAAACCACCTTTTCTCTCGACCGAAACGAAATAGCAGCAGTCCCACTCGAAGATGGGCTCAGGCAGTACAACTCATCACAAATTTTACATCACACGGTTCGCATAGATAATTATACAAATACAGTGCACACGTTTTAGTTATTACGAACCAGAGTTATAATGCAGCGGAAGTCTAAACGTCGATACACATAACATTATGCGGAGCCCATGCAAAACATTCAGTCACCGCGGCCCGAGTCAGACTCAGGCGGCACCTGCTCCACCACCCAACCATCAGGCAACATGCACGGCCAAGTCAACGCAGCAACTGGATCATAGCCAACACCATTATCTGAAAAGTTAAGCCACAAGCAAGGCTGAGTATACTAATACTCAGCAAGACTTACCCGACCAGGTTAAGTTCTAGACATGCAAGGCTTTATGGCTGAAGGGTTTGTTTTCCCAAAAAGCATCTACCAGTTGATCCCTATTCTCAATATTTTGGCCAAGTTTTAAAGTGAGGCTAACCCTTACTAGATTATCCGTGCTATCCAATAACAATCAGTGTCGAAAAATAAATGATTAACATGAGTTCAACATTTCTCCACTAACCACAATTCTACCCCTTTGGCCCAAGCACACTGATGTATGACAAGAGATCAAGCAGCTTCATGTAACCGCGAAGGACGGACAACTCGAGTTGATTTTAACCATGCATGGGACAACCTAATCGTACGACCCATGAGAGACACCCAGGATCTCACGAGGCAACCGTTCCCATCTCTCCCTGCCATCTGCCATCAGGGCCCATTCCACCCGAGTGGACGCCCCAACGGACCCCAGGTGCCCGAGGCAAACCTGTGCCGCGGCCACTGCTACACTCACCATCATCCCCCTCGCCCAATGGAGTAGGAGAGACCCGTCAGATGTCAGTTTGAATCAAGTACTAGGTTTACCAGTTTACCACATTTCCTGGCATACGATTAGTACCTTCAAAAGCTTGACCAACAACGCCACACAATCAATGCCTTAGCCAACATTTCTCTGTGCAAGCGGGGTGTTCAACCAAATATAAATACCGCACAAGCCCCGCTTGCTGAATCTCATCCACTGATATAAATTGAAAACCTATATCTCGCGAGTGACAAGGCAATCACTCGACTTCTACCGGTCCTAATTAAGCATGGCACTCTATGCGACCTACACATGCTAGTATTAGGACATAGGTACCTAGGGATCATGCAACTAGGGTTTCATTCAACTCCTCAAAACTTAAATGCACAAAGTAAGGCATAAAGTAAGGAGTGTTAGTAATGACAGCGGGTTATGCTCCGGGGCTTGCCTTCCTGATCACCGGCCTTGGGCCCTTCCGGACTTTGGTCCGGGTCTTGAGCAGCAGTGTAATTCACCTCGGCGGCGACTAGATCACCCTCGGGCTCAACCTCGATCTCGTACACTCCGTCAACAATAGGATTATCTACATGAAATGCAGATGCAGTAATGCACAAGAAAACAATCACAGAATAACTGCAACAACTCACTAATACATCACTGGACAATCATTTACGGAGTATTACCAATTTTGAAAATCAAAGGGCCAGAGAACCGGTCTGACCGGTTAGGAGACCGGTCTGACCGGTACTTGCGCCGGCTGAATTAAACTAGTACACAAAATTTAAATAGAACATTTAGAAACATCTTCTAGTAGTACAATGGGGTTTCTATGGTTGAATCTTAATCCTTCAGTACTCCAGGTTGCAATACATGTGTTTTGGATTAATTTTACCGCAAGAAGACTATTTATTAACTAAGTATTTCATAGTTAGTCTTTAACAAATGAAGCCTAGAAAATATATTTTCATAAACAAAACTAAGGTGAACATGTTTCTGTGTTCCTAATAGTCAAATCTATTTTTCGGAAATTTCCCAGCATTTGACCTATTTGTTTTCTATTTCTTTTGACAACTAACATTTACCACCAGTTAGAAAATCATAATAAATTCTACAAACACCTTCTGTAGCTGAAATTTTTACTGCGACTAACATTCTACAAGAGACATTTTCTGTGAATTTTTCATATTTTTCTGAGTTATACAAAATATTTGGTGATTTATCTACTCTCAATTAGTTAGAAACAAACTTAATTCCAAATCTACCAAAATCATGCATAAACTTTGGCCAACAGGTACTCAAATCAACTCTACTAATCACAACAGATCCATCAAAAGTAGTTTTGCAATTTTAGCACATTCATATGATTTATAAAGCAATAAACCATCTCTCAAGCACTCATTCATACATACAGCAATATATTGTGAATCATACAGATTACATATTCATATGTTACACCACTGGAAAGATAATTTCACAATGATTCCAGAAAGTCCAAGATTGTGATTTTATGATTTTTGTGTGATTTTTGGTGATTTATTAAGTTTCAGCCGAACTCAAAACGGAAGCAAACATGAATAGTAAAATCGATCTTTACATCGGGGTCCCTGAAAAATGGAAAGTAATTGCAGATAGGTCCTTTCTTCGCGGATAGGTCCTTGGACACTCACAACTAGGCCCCTGCAAGTTTTCCACCTCACACATAAGTCCCTGGTACTTTATGGAAAACCCCCTAACGTTTCTATTCTTTTACCTTCTAATCCACCTTCTTCCTCCTCTGTCCAGACTCGAGCTCGGCTCGGTCCGNGCCTGTCCCTCCCGCGCGTGCAGCCCCTGGCCGGCGGTGGCGGCAGCGGCTTGGCTCGCCGGTGACCGGAGGAAGAAAGGGAAACAGCCGGGGAGTATCAAGGGACCATGGGGAACGCGTTTTGGGGTTTTGTGGAGGCCGGGAATGAGCAGGGAGTTACGACCACGGTGGAGGTTGAGCTCGAACTGTAACGGCAATGGCGGCTCGGATTTCTTCGATTTCTTTGAGTATGGGCTATGGCGGAGAGAGCGGAGTGGTCGAGGGCGGAGAGGACGATGTGGCTGAGGGTGTGGCGGGGTTAATTGGAGAATGGTGGAGCAGGGGGGGTGAATTTGGCCAGCGAACCTTGGGTTCTTTACTGCACTCGATCGACGAGTTTTTCACCTCACACAATAGTATTGTTTTATTTAAAACTTGATTCTTATGCTATCTACATTCGTGAATCTCTTGCAAAGTTCTACCTACCAAAGCCTTTACATATACATGATCTTTCATGATGAAACCCTTAGAATTGCAAACTTACATTTTGATAAGTTGGATTAAGATTGATTTCTATGGTTCGAGACTAAGAAGCTGGCCATTCCATTTTGTGTACCTTCCTTTTGCTAGCCTTTCTATCCATGCATTGTGAGTTTCTACACCGGAAACTTCGCAAACTTCGCTGGATATCCACCCTAAACCCAAATATCTTTTTGTGATTACCTCCTTGACCACAACCCACAATTGAGTATGGATCATTTTCTCGATGAAAATCCAAGAATCGAGAGCTTAATTTAGAGAACATCAATTTGGGAGGCATCGAGAAGAAACTCCCTGAAGATTCAAGTGATTTTCTCGAAGGTCAAGATGGATTTTGTGTACTTACTTCAGCAATTTTCGACCCTCACTTCTATACTCGAGGACGAGCAATCGTTTAAGCATGGGGAGGGAGGATGCTGAGTAAGTACTATGTTGCCAAAGGTTCTAAGGAGCAAAAAGGAAAGAAAAATGAAAAAAGAAAGAAAAGAAACAAAGATGAAGAAAAAAAATAAAAGAAAGAAAAGAAGAAAGAATAATAATGCTCCTTAGTTCTTTTAGCTTCATTAAATTTTAAGTGCTTTGAAGACAATTCCATACTCAATTTTCCAACCATGTGCAATCCGATAACGAGGACTTCATTTATGCCTCGGGATCATCCACTTGCCATTTGCACATGTCCACCTATCTAAATGTGTGTGTTCTATCCCTCTCTCTTTCCAACATTTATTCTTCATGGCCTTTTTGACTAGTCTCGGTAATTCCAATAGATCTCTCTCTTAGTTTAACAATATTTGAGATATAATGTTTTGCTAGGATTGTTTTTACCTACCAAGCTCCACATAAGCCTTCCACTTCATATATGAGTAGAATAGGTTGAAAATAATCTAGTATAGGCTTGAGCGACTTGATGAGATGAGTGTTCCATGAGCTTTTGCAAGAGAATCTCACTTATGTTGGATATGCATCTTTTTGAAAACTCTTCACGATGGAACAAGGTAAAGGTCTAAAGTTCGCTTAAGTTCAAGAGCATTGCATTTATTTATTATTGTGGCTTGTTCTTTATTGCTAGTCTATCTTCCATAATGAAAAGTAGCCGGTCACAACTTGAACTTTAAATGCTAAATACTTGAGAGCAATGTGTCTTGTTGTGTATAACTAAGTGTAGGGAAGACATTGAAGGGCAATGCTGATTTTCTAGCTAAGCAAAGATCATGAACTTACTCGAGGACGAGCAAAGTTTAAGCATGGGGGGATTGTTGATGCTCGTTAGCGACATCTTTTTAGTGCTAATTAAGTGGTGTTTTGGGACCAATTCATATACTAACCCGCCACTTGGCACTTGAAATAATCCCGTTTTCGCATATGCATGTATTTTTGGAGGATTTTGGTTTACGCAGGTTTTTGAGCTATAAATGAGCACTTTTGGACGAAGACCAAGGTCATGCGTAGCATGGAGGTATATGAAGGCAAAGGACCTAATACAACTCGGATTTCGTTCGCTCTCATCTATGGTGAATCAACCTCCAAGAATGTGGAAGGGCAAAGACTTGAAGATAAGGTCGGATGACTTCGGGATCAAGGCGAATCAGGCAGACATATGGAAAGTTATCAAGACCCAATCTTATCCCGAAGTAACCGACGTCAAATACCCACATGCCTTGGCAAATCAATTCCTGGAGGATCAAGGAGCTTGCACGCAAAAGATGGGGCCGAGGTGGGCCAAAAAGGCCCTAGGCCAGCCGGCCCAGGCCTTTCTTGCGCCGCCTCGACCTCCCATTCGAGCTAGGGTTTCCTCGGACTATTTATAGCCTCGGTACCCCAAAGACATGATGATCCATCCACCAGAACTCGGCGAAACCTAGGGCATACACCAAAGGGAAACGACAAACATAAATAAACATAACAACGCCGTACTTAATAATATTACAACATCATAAGTTCGTTCACGACAACACATACAAATTGTCTCATAAGTAATAACAATATGAACTAAAATATGAGTAGTACAAGACAATACGATCATATGATCCCATCGTTGTTGCCACTAGCACAACGGCCATGATCATGTCTTCCACTATTGGAAACCTTCCACTATTGGAAACCGCATTGGATGCACCTGCTGTTGTGGTGCTATCATAATATGAAATTGCAGTGCATTTCTTGTGGTCCATGTTATTTCTAATGCGCTTCTTCTCACGTTGCCCAACACCTTGGAACATTTTTGGATCAGGATCAGGGATATATGTTGCATTTTGCCCTGGGTTGTTGATGAATGAACCGACAATGTGGTAGCCATAGAGCTCATGGTTCCAAGTAGCCCAACTGGTTTCCTTGAAGAAGTAGCGAGGGACATATAACCTGGGCTAGAGACACCCGGCCGCGTAACAGGCAGCAATGACATGTGTGCAAGGCTTGTGCAGGAGCTTCGGCTTCTGGCAAGAGCAAACGCACCCATCGTTGCAGAGAACACACTCTTGCCTCCGCCTTTCTCGGCCGGATCCCAGGCGGCCATTGTCCCTGCATATAACCTCGTACTGCCGCTCAGCAGAACCAACTGGAGCTATGCGGTGCAAAAGAGCCTTCTTCTATGCTTCATACATGTACTCAATCGTCTTGTAACCATATATAATCTGATTGTCTGCCATTGCCCTGTCCGCATTTCCATAACAGTCCGTAAAATATTTGATTATTCGGTACAGAAAGAACTCAATGATGCCAACTAAGGAAAGGCCCCTCGCACCATGCAACACCCAATTGTAAACCTCGACAAATTTTGTAGTCATTATACCATGCTGAGCCCCTCCTTCATTGTACAGTAATGCCCATTTCTGCTTAGGCTCATGCTCAATCAACTGGCTGAATGTCTTCATGGCACGACCTCTTCTCCTGGTTATGTTTGAAGTGTCCAACCCCATGTCATTCAGCAAAACTGGTTCATCGGTTTGAGAGGTGACTGGTTTCTTGGCTAGCTCTTCTGATTGTTTCTTCATGAGGTCATCTAGTTTCTTCCAAATCTGTTTGAACTTGCTCTCCTAATTCTGGCTGCATAAGCGCTTGAACAGTTTCATCAAAGTCTTGTTCTTGAATTGGCTATGAAAGTTGGCCCCCATATGCCGCATGCACCAACGACTCCTAATGTCAGGCCATTGAGCTGCCCTTTGACATTTGGAGCTGCCAATTCTTATATCTTCTATTGCCTGCAGAATGCTTTTGTGCCTATCGTGTATGACACACACTCCTTGCACACCCCTCACGACCATACTCTTGAGCCTCTCTAGAAACCAATACCAACTGTCTTTGCTCTCTTTCTCAATGAAAGCTATCCCCAACAGCAACAATTGATTGTTACCATCACCTGCAACAGCGGTGAGGATTGTGCCTTTGTACCTTCATGTCAAGAACGTGCCATATATGTAGATGACTAGCCGGCAATGTTCAAACGCCTCAATGCACGAGCCCAAAGCTAAAAATGAGCATTGCAGAACTTGCTTGCCCAGCCTTGATGTGCAGGGAAATGTCTTCAAGTCATAGTAGCTACCAGGATTTCTCTGACAGATGGTGTGCAGCAACGCCGGCGGGTTGTCGTATGGTGCTTCAAAGGTCCCCCACTTCATCTCCAGTGCCTTCTGCCTCGCCCTGTATGCCTTGCTGTAACTTATCCTGTACTTGAGTCTCTTCTCGATGGCACATATAATAGACTTGGGCTCAAAGCTTGGATTCTCGATGATCTGGGGATACATGTACTTAGCCACAAAAAGGGTTGTGAGGTTCCGGTGCTTGAAGTCTAACTGTTCAAGCTGACAAGTGTGCTCAATGATTCTTGTGAATTCCCAGAAATCCTTCCACTTACCACTGTATGCATGAACACGAAAAGGGCACTCTTCTTTCACGCAACAGATATCATATACTTTTCTGCTGCTCTTGACTACCCTGAACTCCCTTTGCAAACACAAAGTTGATCAAAGCTTTACTGCTTCCTTCATTTCTTTGCCTATAGAGTAGCAGGCACCAGGGCAAACCTGATTCTCTATGTACTCTCAGGGAACTCTTTCACCTTCGTGTAACCTTAGCTGTGAAAAGTCGTACGTTGGCCAATGCATTGGCACCTGCTCATCATCCTCATCTTCTAAGGAGTCCTCGTCCACAGCATCCTGATGCTCTTGATCAGCCCTCTCTGCCTGAGCAACCATCTCAGGGAAATATTCTGCCTCATCAAGCTCGACAGTTGGCTGACGAGTTCTATAAGCACCTTCTGCAGCCGCTTCTTCAAAGACCTCTTCATGTTCATTGTAAACTGTCTCCTCTTCTTCAAGGGTAGCGTTCATGTAATCCTCGCCTCCATCTTCAACACCATCACCAACTCCTTCCGCTTCCTCATGACCTCACTACTAGACCCACCCTTGTGAAAAGCTCGGACAAGAAATACCAACGGCAAACCCCGCTCGGTAGCAAGGGTCACATACCTCCTCCAGTTCTGGGTACCTACAAGCGGCATAAGCTCCCAAAACAATATTTCACTTCTATTCAGTACAGCCATAACGGAAAGGTCATGTTGCTCTGCATCAAGTCCAAATGATTTATATAGCCACTTAGTTATGGACCCCTAAGATCTCTCTCTTGCTCTAGGTACTTTTTTAATAACAGAAGTAAACTCAGACAAATCTATCCCTTCAGGACCATATCTAATTTCCCCTGATCCATAGAAAACTTGAAAACACAAGGATTCCGACATTCCTAAGTGCAGACAACAAAACATCAATAATTTAGGAAAATTAAAAATAAATTCAAATATCCACCCTAAAAATATATAGTATCACTACATATAATAAAAATATATAGTATCTAGTATACTAATGTAATATATTAGAAAAATCTAGTATCTAGTATCGCTAAATGTCACTACATATACTAAAAATATATATTTTTCCTACAATATAGTATACTAAAACTATCTAGTATCAGTACACATACTACAATCATCTAGTATCTCTATTTATACTAATTCTATCTACAAATATCTAGTATCACTACATTTAATACATCTAGTACTACTAATTCTATCTACAAATATCGACCCTACTATCATCTAGTATTAGTACATCTACTATCAACTACTGAAATATGGTACAAACAGAAACATAAATCTACTTACCGAGACAGTTAGAATATTACCTGAAGCGAAGCGTAGATCCGGCAGAGTTTCACTGCAGAAGTCACCCTATCCTCTCCCCTCTTTCCTAACCCTCTTCCTTTTTTTCTGTAACAGAATGAGACTAAGGGCTAATTTCTGGCTTTTATAGAGGGGCAGGATCTAACCGCGGCAAGGGCCCGTAACCGCCGAATGATACGGTGGTATGATACGGTGGTAAGGAGATCCGCTGTATCCAACGGCGCTAAGACGCCCGGGCCCAAGCACCGATAGCCGGGCGCTGGCGCCAACACCCTGCCGCCAAACCATTTGGCGGTTAGGTTTAGGGCCCCACTCGGCGTTGGCAACTGCCACATGGTTTGACGGTTTTTTATTTTTATGACGTGGCACTGACGTGAAAACCTTAAAAAAATACAAAATGAACCTAAAACAACAAGCCGCCAAATCAATTGGCGGCTTTCTTATCCGCCAATTCATACGGCGGGTTTTACTTAAAACCGCCAAATGGTACGGCGGTACTCGACTATATCAACTAAATTTTCCATTCCGCGATCATTTGTGTAAAATCGTAAAAAAAATTAAAAGAAAATTCACATGTCTCCCTCCCCGGTTATCATTTTCTGCCGGCCCACGAAGCGAATAATATTGTCCGTTTCCCCTTTCACCGCACCTCTCCTTTTTCCCACCGCCCCGTCGGAAACACCAAACCCTCGCCGCCCGCCGCTCGCCGCTCGCCGCCATGCCGATCTCCACGACAGAGACGCAGTTTCTCGGCCGCAAGCGATCCAGGCGGTCGTCCGGGGATTCACACCCGTGGATGCGCTGGCTGCGGAAGCCGCCTCATGTCGTGCCATCTGCTTCAAGCAGATCTGGACCGCCTTGACTGAGGAGCCCGATCCGAGTTGGTCAAGGCGATCGTCCGGGGGCTCGTCGTCCGGGGATGCCACTGGTGCCTCTCCTCCTTATACTGGTGCCTCTCCTCCTTATCCCGGCTGGGTGATTCTGAATCGAGCTGGTGCCCGGAGGGACAATTTCCGCGGCGACCACACCACGTCAGCAATCTCCCACACCTCCACCGGAGAGAAGGTCTCCGTCTCCTTCGAGATCGTGGAACCGCCTGCGACTTCAGTCCTCACCGTCGACTGGCCGCAAGGGCCTGCCTCGATCTACCCGCAGGTCGTCGCAGCGGACGGCAACATTGTGTTATTTGAGATGGCTTGTGGCAAGGATTCTCCCGCTGATCTCGTTGACTACTTCATCTACAAGGCAAGTAAAGATCCCTCTCGGCGATCATCCTTGTCTCTGCTACCTGCTTTGTACTCCAAGCGAGATTCCAGGAAGAGGCGCCGCCCTTTGCAGCACATCTTCAGTATGGAAGCCACTGGAGTTTTGGGTAGATTATTACAAGGGGGGTGATTCTCGCAAATATGGAGTATCCATGGACACCTAAGCTTAGCTATGTGCCCCTACCGGTGCGTGCAGATGAAAAGATCTGTCATGACTGGAACTATGGCAGAAGATGCCCTGAGGCTTATCACAATATCATTTTCACCCATTCTTTCGCCAAGTTCGTCAGTGTCAACCAACAGCGCGGCAGCAGCTCCGGAGTGGCTCTGCGTCGGTGCGGGAGCACTTTCTGCATCACTACCTGGTCCTTATGCCGCGATACTGACACATGGAAACAAGAAACCACATTTAGTGCTGAAGAATTCTGGGCACTCGATTCTGAAAACCGTTTCCCACATGTCGTGCCAGAATTCCCTGTTTTTAATATGGAAAACCCTGATGCTATCTGCTTTTCGCTAAACGAGGGGAACCAAGCTAGCCAAGCTTTTGGTTACAGTACCAACACATGGATGGTTGAGGTCGACATGAAGAAGAAGCTTCTGCTAAAAGCTACTGCCTATTCCAACGAACAAATTTTGTTTGGGAAAATCACCTCTAAATCTGCCAGAATTCTATCACAGGGTTTCTCCTTCATCCCCAGTGAGATGTCAGGTTACCTGGGTGGAAAAACAGGTCATAGCACCTCATACTTCTAGACTTTCACCTCTTTCTGCACAAGTATATCCATGTCACCCTGTTCTTAAGTTTTCTATAAATTCTTCTGCCTTTGAGAAATTGCTTAGTATTTAGGTATTTAGCTAAAACAATGTTACTATCTGTCTGTTTTTCATATTCCCAACTGTAGCTACGCAAATCGCAAGGGATTGCCAGCAGCCTATGTTTCTCATCTGGCAAGGGGCAGGGCCTGGACCCCTTTATTGCTTGTTATTTGCTAGCAGCATGCTAACCTCCTTAATTACTTGGTGTTGGCCTTCTTTGTAGCCCATGCTATAGAGTATGATTCTTTAATTGAAGCATTTGGCAATGCTTTATAATTGCATGCATTGAGTACTATTAATTGGTGGAAGGCACTACCAATTGATACGATTTGTTTCCGTGTTGTCACATGCAGTCATTTATTCCTATCTTAGGGACAACCTGAGTAAATCCGAACTTCTATTTGACACAACTCTAGCAATTATAGAACCGAGATGTATATGCAACTGTCAAACTGATATCTCATTATCTGTTTGTCATTCTTAAATATGATGAAGTTATGGTTTTAGACTTGTACCATATGATTTCCAAAAAGGGTTAACTTTACCTTCCATTGCTAAATTGGTTCATATGGTTATAATAGTACTATTGTCCATGTGCATTAAATGCATAAGGAACATGTATTAGAAGGCATGAGAGAATCACATAAAATTTCTAGAATTTTTTTTATAAGGCACTAGCACTATATGTCCAATTTCTCCACCCCTATTGTCTATTGAGATGCGAAGTGAATTGATCATAATATGCAAAAGATTTTGTTTCCAATATCGAGCCATCTCTTTCGTCCAGTTTTACATAAAAGCTCACTCTAACATTATGCAGGAAGTCGGCGAGTATAATTAAAGATGTTACAAGAGATTGAGGGATCTGCATTATTAGTTTAGGGATCAAACCAACTTGGGATGCCATGGTGTTGTGCTACCAACATTCATAATGGACAGGAGTTTGTGGGAAGGATTGATCAGAAATCTATGATGCTGTGGTCGCCATTCTCGGGTAGTTTGGAGGTTGTGCATCTGAGGCAACCATGGCCTCCACCTATGCCAGTTGATTTCATGGGCAGCACGCAGCACTTCCTTACCCATGTGTTCTACTATTACTATTGTTTTTTACCATCAGAAGAGAAAAATTGTGTTGCAGTTCGTGATGCAGGATAGTGATGCACAACTCAGGCTCACACCTTGGCCACCCTTCTGTTGTCATAGAACTATGGTGCATGGGAGTAGGAATTGGCTTGAATCTCTTGAGGTTACAATTGGTGAGTACAGCTCAGGCCTTCACCCTGGCCATGTTTCTATTGTTCAGAAGCTAGGTCACTATCTGAGCAAACATTACCCAGGCTAGGCAAACCTCACATGGCAGTTCAAGTCAGGGACATGAAATTTATCATGCGCCTTGCGGCAAGCTGGTGGGAAGACAGAACAAGGTCTTTTCTATGGATGTTATTCTTTAGTTCTGTTTAAGTTGGATATCAACAAAATGATGTGGCATCAGGTATTGTTTTTGCTGGAAACCCTGGTAGATTACAGACTTACAGTGATAGCTGCAAGTGTAGTAACTGCAAAGCACATCTTTTATGGGTACAGTGGGAAATTTCTTGGCCACTACCTACACTGATCTGTTTCCTTGTAGATGAATTTGTGATGTTGACTGTTAACCACAGGACTTTAGACAAGCACCGCAGATCAAACTTTAATACATTCCAGTCAGATGTGGCAGATGTTCAATGATTTGAGTTTCTGGAAAATGCAGTGCAAGTGTATGGGTTGTTGAAACATGAAATGATTATAACCAAAATATTGGGTCATTTAATTCCATGGCCTCTACCTGTTCTGAAGTCATGGTTCCTCGTCAAGCATACCATTCAGCTGAAGCGTGAATGGTTTATACAGATGAGATCTGACAATTATATGGTGATCAAAATGCACATATTCAGAGACTCGACAGATATGGGTTACAGTGCACTGTCACTGCAGTTCAGGAGAAACGTCCTCCAAATTCTTCCTGCCAGTCTTACAGCTCTTTGTATTCTCCTGCAATTAGATAGATATACAACAGCTAACACATGCTCACTTTTGGGCTTCATATACACCTTTGGGCAGCATATAATGGATGTTTGCCTGTTAACATGAAGATCAAGTTCAAAATTACAATGCTCCCCTTGGGCACTATATAATGGAGGTTTGTGTGTTAAAATGGAGATCAAATTCAAAACTACATTGCTTTTGTTAGGTCACTTGTCTCTCCTAACATCATGTAACACCCCACTCTATGAAAACGGCTAATGCCTATTCTATAAATATAAAGGGTTGCGGCCGATTGAATATTCTAATTATCCAATCGATTAAATACAAGTACCTTTATTTTTTATCATTTTCAAACCCTAGCTTTTCAAACCTCCATTGCTGATCTACGGTGTTGATGGCATTTTGAGTGGCCTGCCGACCTCAGAGCAACCTTGGGCACGCCAGCCCCAACGGGGTACCTCCTAGGCCAGCGTTCGTAGGACTACACAGCAAGCCTTACAAATCCGATGGTAATTCCTAAAACCGGTGGTACCAGTTTTGCCAGACCTGCTGCTGGTGACTGATCTATTTGGATTCACGCGAGCTAGCGCAATTCTCGGTGTGTTGACCAGAAAAAGCGTCAAAACATTTTTGGCGACTCCGCTGGGAACTTTGGAGATCTTGGTTTCAATAACCGATCTATCAAACCCTAGCCAGATGGGCTCTATTACAGATCTGGACAAGAACAACATCATTGCGCCCTGCATGGAGGAGCTCAGTGAGGAGGAGCGTCAGCAGTTTGAAGCGGCTCAAGAATCAATTCATGATGGGGCTGCGAAAGGATCGCAAGGCAAGGTAACAAGAACTCACGAATTAATGATGCCGGCATTTACTTTGAAAGACAAGAAGGTGGAAAAGATATCTCTGGTAACCACAATCCCACTTGAATTTTCTTCCAATCCAATTGATAAGATTAGTGCTGCACTTTTACATATCGATGAGTTGGTAGACACTCTTATGGATATGATGGATAGATTTGAGAAGAATATATAGGATGGTAGAAGATTCTTATTATGCTCATAATATACCACCAACCATGCAACATGAGAATATGCATGCTGATTTGTCAGCTACGCCAGGGCAAGCTCCTGAAAATCCATTATATGGCATGCCGGCTAATTTTTATTCAGGACAAACACCATCGTCAGCACACGTTTCGTCAGCCACGGCGAAACCGATGGAATCGGTTTCTGGAACCGGTACCACCGGTTCTGTCGTGCCTTTTATGCAGCAGTCAGCGCTGCTCGCTATGGTCCCTCTTTCTGTAATCCCTAACCGAAATAAAGAGGTGCCTAATCATACTGCTTATTTTACCACGCGTGCATACACATCACCTCCCATACAAAATCAAAACATTAGTGCTATTGGGACTCCTAATGATGTGTATAATCAATATTTGCGGCAAAGTCATAATCGCATGCCTCATGTTGTTCAAGTTCAGAATACAGCCACAACGCAGCCAGCATTAGCTCGTCCAAATTTACATGCTGAATTTTTAAAATTAAAGGACGAGTTAGCTAGTATGATGCAAGATAAGCTTGGTATTGATATGGGTAATTATAGAATATATCAAAAACCATATTATGTTGATTTTGATACTATTGCTTATCCTAACAATTGTTGTGTTCCTTATTTTGTAAAATTTAATGGTGATGATAATCAGACCACTTGGGAACACATTAGCCAATATCTTGCTCAACTAGGAGAAGCTAGTTCTAGTGATGCTTTGAAAGTTCATTTGTTTTCACTATCTTTAACTGGAACTATTTTTTCTTGGTTTTCTTCATTAATGCCCAGTTCAATTGATTCATGGAATCAATTAAAGCAAAATTTTCATGATCATTTTTATAGTGGGAGTACTCAATTAAAATTGACAGATTTGACATCGGTTAAGCAACAAAGAGATGAATCTGTTTTTGTTTACTTTAAGCGATTCAAAGAAACTAGAAACCGATGCTTTAACTTGTCACTTTCTGAAAGGATCTTGCTGATATTGCTTTTAATGGTTTGAGATCCTTTATTAAAGAGAAAATAAAAGGCTTTGATCATCTTTTGGTTAATCAGGTGCAAGTAAGAGCTGTAGCTGAATGCTGAAAACCGAATAAGAAGTACTAAAGATACATATAAGACTCATCCTTCTAATGTTCATGCTGTTAATTATAATTCTAATAGTTCAGATGATGAGAAAAATGTGTATGCTGCTGAACTTGTTTGGTCTTCTAAAAATAAATCATACACATGTCCATTTCTTGAATGCTGCTGAACATGTGTGTGGGCCCTCTCTTGGATTTTATCCTAGATCCGCCTCCTATCCGTGCTCCACCCCTGACCCCACCTGCAGCGTTTGCCAGCTTCATCCTCACACTCGATGGTAGCTAAGTTATTAAGCCGTGTGTGCTGGCCTGGCGTCCCGACTGCGCTTTCGCCTATGCCGGCTACCATAGTCCACACCCATCTTTGCACCCGATGGTCGCCCACCTCCTGCGGTGGCTTTCTAGTGACCCAGCCGCCTTTCGCCCTATGTTTATCAATGGGAGTGTCATGCCGAAGGCCAAGCGGGCTTCTGCGTTTTGCAGCTCCCGGTGCGCCTTGTCTTTTTCTTGCGTTTGCGAGCTAGAGAGAGAAGGCTGAGGATAAGGGCACATGGACGTGGGACCCACTTAGCGTGGGGAGGGGAGCCATCGGCTCTCACGAGGACCAGTGACGCCGTCTTCTCTCTCTTTATGGCCTTGTTTCGTGAAAGGTGGTTGAATTTCCTGTAGAAAAAGTGTATTGGAAAGCGTGTTGCAGAGAGAGGCACGTTTTTCAATGCGTTACTTTTGGTTGAATTGCAGAAACTTGTGGGAACTAAACAAGGCCTATTTCTCTCAGTTCCAAATCGAACAAAACCTGATATGAACCCTTAGCAAGGCTAATAATTCAGCCTGCTACTGGCTATATGGATGTTTGTAGCCCATCTCTCAGTCTACCCATATAATGGTTAAGTCTTCAGTATTATTACATGGCCCACTTGTCACTCCCACAAACTTTCTTGGTTCTTGTGCCTGAGGGGGCTGTAAACTTACAGCTTGCTTCCCTTTTCTCTCCTCTTCTCTCTCCACCTCAGCATTTAACCCTCTTAGGCCAATCTCAGTGGAGGTTTCATAGAAGTTTCATGCACATTAAATAGGGTGACACATCAGCATAGATGATGACATGGCATGATAATAATGAAGTGAGAGAGGGAATGAGTTTCATCAGGATGAAACTGTGTATACAGTTTCCAAGACTATGAGACCTCATGAAACTGCCATTGAGAGTTATAGAGTTTCATTTCATTCCTCTCCATCCAATCATGTGTGTCGCAATAAATGAATTGTCTTGCCTTTGAAACCACAAAATGAAACTATCCATTGGGAGAGCATGTTTCATCTATCAACTCAAGCATAGTTAGATGACGTGACATTCTTGGAAACAATGAGATGAAACTCCCCACTGGGAATGGCCTTACAGCCCCTTATTATACTTGCTCTTAGGGGGTGTTTAATTCCGGTGAAAAATTTTGGTGAAAAATTTTGCAAAGAGAATCTTACCATTTAGGAGTACTAAATGTAGACTAATAATAAAACTAATTATAGATCTCGCCTGGAAATCGCGAGACGAATCTAATGACGATAATTAATCTATGATTAGTGGATAGTTACTGTAGCATCACTGTTGCGAATCATGGCCTAATTAGGCTCATTAGATTCGTCTCGCAAATTTACCCGGGGTTATGGAATGTGTTTTGTCATTAACACACGTTTACTACTCCATGCATGTAAGATTCTCTTTGGTGAAAAATTTTGATGAATTGAACACCCCTTGTAGCCACACTTCCACGTCAAACAGAACCTGACGACGCAGCCCGTTGCAGCTGCCCTAACAGTTGAATGTGCTCTTTATGGTGAGCAGAGCAACTAAAATAAAAATAATAATATGCGCCCTAAACGCTACTCGATTCAGCAAAACTGCCCAGAATTAAAACAAGTGGCCGACGGGGCATGCTTATTTTATTATCTGTTGGCTCTAATAACTGAAGGTGTTTTATTGTCAAAGAACAATTTGCGTTAAGCTGATTTTCCAACTAACGGTACACCCACCAGGAATACATTACTGACGACAGAGGACAAAATGTAACCGCTCACTGTCAGCCACTTCACAATAACTCTCACAAATAATAAATTTAATCTAGTTGCGAACAAAGGATTAATTAGTTGAAAAATAATCTGAACCCCACAACATGCTTGTCGGATATCAATATCCGGGGTGTTTTAACCCATAAAGTTAGGACGCACATCAAGGAGTTATCCGCCCAAAACAAATCGTAGCATGCAAGGCCTTTCGATACACCCCTCTCGCCAACGCGGCTCAACCATGGCCCAGCTACGGCCTGGTACGCCTAATTCCGACTCGCCCGACCCCGGAAGAAGGATTGGGAACAGGGTACACCGTGGCAAAGCCACTCCGCCTCGCCCGACCCCAAGGAGGGGTCGGGAGCAGGGCCGCTGCGGGACGGGAACCTCCGCCTCGCCCGACCCTCGCGCCCGAGTCGGGACGGGGTCCCTCGGCTTCCTCTCCGCCTCGCCCGACCTCCCCCGTTCGGGCTGAAGACCAGTCCCACGGAAGGGGCTAGGGGGGTCGGATCAGTCAGGCGAGTAGGGTCCATGATGTGAATAGATGGAACGGGCATTAATTGCCCCGGGCAGGAGGAGCGGGGCCAGTACAACTAACACGATGGGCACTCCGTCCTTAGGAGTAACCAGACATTGCCACGCTCGCCAACCACTCCGTCCTTAGGAGTAACCAGACATTGCCACGCTCGCCAACCACTCCGTCCTGCTGAAAGATGGAGCATTGACACTCAGCGTGGGAGGGTCAAACAGCCCTGTTCGACACGTCTGCAGGTACCCTTCTTGAGCGTCATCTACAGTACCCCAAGAGGGGGTCCCAGGAGTAGGTGAAGACCGAGGCCAGGCGGTTTTCTTCCGACCGAAGCTTTCTCTCTCTCTCCCTCGTGTAAACGACCCGGCCCATTCCCTTGGACTATAAAAGGGAATGGGGGCCTTCCTTAGCTGGGGTTCGAAACCATCCGACTCACACTCACACTCATATACTCATAGAGACTTGGGAGCTCCTCCCTCTCTCGATCGCTTGTAACCCCTACTACGAGCAACGCGAGTAACACAAGCAGCCTCGAACTGGACGTAGGGTGTTCGTGCCTGAACCAGTATAATCCTCATGTCCTCTCACGAACCATCTGGACCTTAGCACGCAATCCACTAAATTCACTCGTCGGTGATTTCTTGCACCACAATACTGTTTAAGTGCATATATATAGAAGATTTCATGCAACCTATGAAAAAGAAGAAGATTTCATACAAGCAAATGCCTTTAGAACTTAACAAGTTTTTTCTTATAAGATTTATATAACTCACGAGGCATATTACAGATAAGAAAACCTTGTCATGCCTCCCTGCACTCCCAAAGGCCATCCGTAGGCCTGCCCACCGGCCATGGCCTGGCGAGTGGTGACACCCTCTTTTTGTAATTTTCAAAGACCAGAGGAATCAACCGGAAGAAGAAGTTGCTGCCGCCATAATTGCGTTGCCTTGCAAAAAGTCTGCAGGCATATGCGTCCATGCATGTGGTTGTATACCTGGGACATTATTCCAATTCTTGCCTTGGCTGATGCTATAGTAGATCGCAGAGGGACACAGTGAGCCAGTGAGAGCTTTCCAAGGCTCCAGGCGGCATCTCCCTTTCCTGTCCGGGGACAAAAGATGAATGAAAGCAAAAGCACTAATTCATGTGAGCATGTGCTACGGCACATTTTAGTGAATTGTTTATCAAGCAAAGAATGTCTGGCAATGATAGGATCCTGTGCATCAAAGTTCATGGCACCTCTATACAAACGCATGCCTATATAGAGACCTCTCTAGTGCCACAGCTACCTGCAGGAGCTAGCCATACACCCACAGTCCCAACAATGGTGGTGCCCTTTGAACTAGTTAGGGATAGCCTCCATGATCCCAATGCAACCAAATGTTACAGTCGTACAATGGGACAGCTGCGAGCGCAGAGCCCATGACGACGAGGGCCCTGGCCTTCACGGTGGTGCTCATGATGCTGCTTGCATTCACCATCCTCTGCTCTGGCCTGGTGCGCATGTTCGTTGGCCGCCAAACCCTCAACTTTGAGCCCATGCTGCGCATCTTGCTGCGCATCACCTTCATCCTCTTCCTCCCTGCCCTCTCCTCCGTCTTCTCGCTCACAAAGGCGCAGGGAGGGACGGGGTTCCTTCTCACTCTGCTCTGGTTGCTGCTTGTAGAGCTCATCCGCATGAAGGTGCAGGTGATGATGTTGCCGATTGATGGCTCCTCTTTCTCGAGGAGTGCTGGACGGTTCACGGTGATGGATCACGCCGATGAGGTCGGTTTCGGCGTGATCCATCACCGTGAACCGTCCAGCACTCCTCGAGAAAGAGGAGCCATCAATCGGCAACATCATCACCTGCACCTTCATGCGGATGAGCTCTACAAGCAGCAACCAGAGCAGAGTGAGAAGGAACCCCGTCCCTCCCTGCGCCTTTGTGAGCGAGAAGACGGAGGAGAGGGCAGGGAGGAAGAGGATGAAGGTGATGCGCAGCAAGATGCGCAGCATGGGCTCAAAGTTGAGGGTTTGGCGGCCAACGAACATGCGCACCAGGCCAGAGCAGAGGATGGTGAATGCAAGCAGCATCATGAGCACCACCGTGAAGGCCAGGGCCCTCGTCGTCATGGGCTCTGCGCTCGCAGCTGTCCCATTGTACGACTGTAACATTTGGTTGCATTGGGATCATGGAGGCTATCCCTAACTAGTTCAAAGGGCACCACCATTGTTGGGACTGTGGGTGTATGGCTAGCTCCTGCAGGTAGCTGTGGCACTAGAGAGGTCTCTATATAGGCATGCGTTTGTATAGAGGTGCCATGAACTTTGATGCACAGGATCCTATCATTGCCAGACATTCTTTGCTTGATAAACAATTCATCTTTTGTCCCCGGACAGGAAAGGGAGATGCCGCCTGGAGCCTTGGAAAGCTCTCACTGGCTCACTGTGTCCCTTTGCGATCTACTATAGCATCAGCCAAGGCAAGAATTGGAATAATGTCCCAGGTATACAACCACATGCATGGACGCATATGCCTGCAGACTTTTTGCAAGGCAACGCAATTATGGCGGCAGCAACTTCTTCTTCCGGTTGATTCCTCTGGTCTTTGAAAATTACAAAAAGAGGGTGTCACCACTCGCCAGGCCATGGCCGGTGGGCAGGCCTACGGATGGCCTTTGGGAGTGCAGGGAGGCATGACAAGGTTTTCTTATCTGTAATATGCCTCGTGAGTTATATAAATCTTATAAGAAAAAACTTGTTAAGTTCTAAAGGCATTTGCTTGTATGAAATCTTCTTCTTTTTCATAGGTTGCATGAAATCTTCTATTATATGTCGGTGCAAGAAATGGCCGACGAGTGAATTTAGTGGATTGCGTGTTAAGGCTCGGATGGTTCGCGAGAGGACACAAGGATTATACTGGTTCAGGCACGAACGCCCTACGTCCAGTGTGAGACAGCTCGTGTTACTCGCGTTGCTCGTAGTAGGGGTTACAAGCGGTCGAGAGAGAGGAGAAGCCTCAAGTCTCTGTGAGTCTAAGTGTGAGTGAGTGTG